>CM021109.1:597175387-597541161 GCA_007115665.2 Sequoiadendron giganteum
TGCAATAATCTAAAAAGCAATAAAAGGCATGGTTCTTCCACCAATTTTTATATCAAAATTTGAACCCTTGCTTTCAAAGAAGAAGCAGTATTTATAATAAAACCCCAGTCCGGTGAGCCAATAACTGAAAAGATCCTCCAATGATGAGCAATGATGTATTAGCAATGATTTACCCTGGCAGTTGCAACGGAAAAATATTCGAGCCATGAACGAGGACGTTTAAGAGCCAGATGCATCCCCTGTGAATGATGGTAGTGGTCCCAACAGACCGGTGTGTCGACAGGTGTCATCCACTCATGACGACAACTATAATACGTGGCAACTGTTGTGAGGTTGATGCCTGCTTCATCCCCCCTATGTGAAGAAGCTTTTAGAAGATCCATGTGGCAAGTGGTCGGGGCCCGATGTTCATTCTACCTTTCATGCGATGAAAATATGCACGGTGAAGACACGTGGAGGTCTCTCAAACATACTACGTTGAAGGTGGGGTTCGCCAAGGAATGTACATGGACCAATGTTACATGGCATGCGATCAGGGCCGAAAGGGGAGCGATGGGAAGAAGCACTGAAGAGTGCGAACTGCTGACATGTGGAAGCATGGTGGCAGATTTTTAAAAAGCGAAGGAAAGAATCTTGCGAGGAGCGCTTGGATGACAAGTGGCAGTATTCAGATAAAGCCTTGCGAAAGGCACCTACTATTGCATTCGATAGATGGTCGGGGCCGATACTTAGAAAAAAACAAAATAACCCGAAGGGAGCTTGGGGAAATTTATATTCACAGATAGTAAATAAGCTTAATAATTGGCTATCATATCTATGTAAATCTTAGAACCGTGCTAATTAGTGATTAAGCCTGGTTAAATTTGCATAAGACGAAAAACTTGAGTCATAATAATGGATTAGAATTTTATAGGTTCAATATGACTGACATGATAGTTTCCCCCCAACTTAGTGTAAAACACTACCCTTGATGATGCCATAATAGATTTTATAAAAGTAAAGAGATTTTCATGAATTAAAAAGAATAAATATATCATTGAAAAGTTACCATCATTTATACTTTGGATTTGATGATGAGTGGAAATTTGAGGGGTATGATTGGAAATTGAGGTGTCCTCGCTGGTGGTGATGTGACTTGTTTGTGTTGAGGTGTACCGTCCAATGTTGAGGTGTCTCATTTGATGGTGAGGTGTCCCATCCAAATGTTGAAGTGTCTCATATGATGTTGAGGAGTCCCATCCAATACTGAAGTGTCTCGTGTGATACATGAGTACATTATGGTGTTAAAATGAATATTGTGGGTGTGTCAACATCGAGCTATCCTAGTAGATACAATAGGGAGCATGATTGTGTAGTAGTTATAGGAATTCCGTTGAAAGGAAATTCGTAACACAAGAAAATGGTTGGCGACAAAAACTCTCCTATCGCCTCATAGAATAGGTAGCGACAAGAACTCCTAGGATGAGCTCACATTTTGGTAGAACTTATTACTTTTATTTTATTTTAATGTTTTCTCTCTTTCTTTCCTTTTTTTTCTCGATACATGACTGTTGGGAACCCATTTTTCAATCATGTATCATCTAGGAGCGTCAAAAACCTGATTTTCACTTCTAGGAAATTTATTCAATTATAATCTGCTAGAAAATTGGTTTTCAAATTGTAATTGTCTAACAATGATCAAAGGTTTTTATTATTAGATTTTATTACCTTTTTATCATTTTTATTTATTTATTTATTTTTAAGTTCCTCAAACGTACTTGAAGAGGTGACAGGAACTATATCAAGAATATTGAGTTCCTTTTTCAGACTAGAGATAAAACTTTCCTTTGTGATAGGCTACTTGTATAACTTCAAATGGTGGCTATTAAAAAGGGAAATGTGATTGGATTCCATAGTGTGAAGCTTAATCACACCATTTTCATAGACAACTTTAATATCATAAGGTCCAAGCGACATGGTATAGAATTTTCCCTTGAAGTCTTGGAATCTGAAGTCATACAAAAGTGCCTTATCTCCTAGTTGAAATGGTTGTTAACAAATGAAACGATCATACCAAAGAGCATGTTTCTGTTGAATTAATTTTGTATGAAAGAGAGCCCATTGACACATTTCATCTAAAGAATAGAGTTGCTCAATTATTTCCTTTTGAACATTAATGAGATTCAAACCCAATTCCAAAGAAATACATAATATTTTAATTTCAAACTCAATAGGTAATACTACCTTCTTACCATAAACAAGCTCATAGAGTGTAAGACCAAGGGTGGTCTTCCATATTATTTGATAAGCCCATATTACTTCTAGAAGTTGAGCCACCCAATCCTTCTGATGAAGTGCTACTATTTTGGTAAGGATGTTATCAAGTCCCTTGTTGGTGACCTCAACTTGACCATTGGCTTGTGGATCGTATGGAGAAGACTTGTGATGTTGAATATCATATTCAAGAACCAAGACAAAAATTATCTCACATGTGAATTATGGTCCTTAATCAGTTACAATTTCCTTTGGTACACCGAACCTTGTGTGAAAAATTTAGCATATAAAAAATCAACTACCTTAGTATACCTTGCATGTGTGAGTACTATAACCTCAACAAACTTGGTAACATCATTAGTGCAAACCAAGATGTATTATTTATTTTTGAATGGAGGGTTGATGGGTCCCACAAAGTCTAAACCTCACTTTTCAAAGGGTTTAATGGATAATTACAGGTGTAGAGGCATCTCATCAAAACATGCGAGTCGGCCCATGCATTGACATTTAACACAATGTTGAACATACCTCTTGTAGTCCTTATGAATTGTATGCCAATAGTACTCAACAGTAAGAGTCTTGGTGGTAGTCCTTTGGGTTGTAAAACGTCCTCCAAAAGGTTTAGTATGACATGATTGAAGAATACAAATACATCATCCTCAGTTACACAATGATGCATGCCATTATCAATGTCAGTGTGAAATAGAAGTCCATTGATCCATGAGTACTGTTTACTGAGTCCTACAAGTTTTTGTTGATCTCGAGGAGAGATATGAAGAGGAAACTTGCAAGTGACTAATTAGTTAGAAATGTTGAAAAATCAAGGAATATTAACAAAAATGGAAAAAAGATGTTTATCTAGAAAAGTATCATCCACTGGTACAGGTCCATCATTATGTTGCAATCTGGATAAGAAATTTGCAACAACATTCTCATGACCAGGCTTATCAATTATAGTAATGTCAAATTCTTCTAAAAATAATTACCATCTGATAACTCTTCTAATAACAATAGGTTTATTCATTAAAAATCATATTACAAAATGACTAGTATGAACAAACACTTTATACCATGTGATATAATGACCAAATTTATTTATTGCATATACAACAGCTAGGAATTATTTTTTAGTAATTGTAGAAATCACATCTATACCAGTGAAGTTATTGCTTATATAGTTGTATGACCATAATAAAAATTAACTGTGAAGTGTGTTGGCGTTTCAAATCGCACCTTTGGAATGCGGTTTGGAAATGAACAACTATGTGTAGTAACTTGCTCTTCAAATTCAGAGGGGAAGCTCCCTCTTTCGCTGAGTTTGCTAAAATAAAGTAAACTAATGCTAATTTGCCTATCTTTTTATTTCAGCTGTGAGAACACAAGGTTATAGAACTCTTGACATTGCAGCTGAGGTTTTCTCTTTAATAAAAACTACCAACTACAACTAACTTACGCTAAAGATGTTTCTAACTTCTCAAGTAAACGCAGAGCAAGAGAGTTATAAATGAACAAAGTTTGATTCTCTGACATAGATACTTAGATAAAATTTCTTCCAACATACATTTACTGAATTTCGATGCAAGCTGAAATGGAGATCATATAAGCATAACACAATAAAAGAAAATCTGAGACTTTATATCGGGGCAGCAAAGCAAGCACAAGACTTTATTTTCTCAAACTTTGGGCACAAGAGATTACGCTTCTTGGACAACAAGTTGTAGCAAAATACATGCAACATGCGATCAAACCATATTTACACTTAGCACAAGATTGAAAAAAAATGGAATAGCAATCTTGAAGGCCGAAATAAGCTCATCAATTTCACTATCACAATCCAAGTTCTAAACAACACTAAAGAACAATGAGAAGGCACTAAGAGGCACAACGTCTTGTTATCACTAGCACAGTTAAAGAAAAATGAGCAAAGGATTCTCTTATTTATAACTAAGAAGAGGAGTAGGGAAGCCTAAAATATCCTTGCTTTTACAACTAATACTTGCCAAGTTGCAAGCTTTATTTCTAAATCTAAAAGAAGATAACATCTAACACCTAAGAAAGCATGTAAAAAAGGAAATACGAACTCATACATTTGGTTTCTTTCTCTTCTCCAAAGAGTGGATAAGAATTAAGCTGAGAATAGAAAGAAAGCTAGGAAGAAACCTTCTAGATGAAAGCTAATTTAGGTCTCGATCACATCCACTAAAAAGTGGGAAACTGTATCTTTGGTAGGAGTGTCAATACTATTAATATAGCAAAGTGTCACTTTTCCAAGATTTCTTTGCCATCTGCAATTGATCTCAAGAAATCTTCACCCTCATTGGCTGCTTTCTCAAACTTTGCTAACATCATGGAAATATGACTCATCCTTCCAACACTGCCATCGCTGCTATGAATAATACTCTGAAACTCTGCTTGGACTACGTGAAGCCCAATGTATGAACCATCATCAAGGCAATACTGACAAGGAATTGCTGCAACAAACTCGAGAGCATCAATAACCCTTTATTTGTAAGCAACAAACTCCTTAGATATTCTTTCATATGTCCTCACCTTGAAAAGGTGGCCTTCTTTCCACTCTAGAATCTATCTTTTGTGTTCTCTTATAACTGTTGAGCCATATGTCGTATCTAAATCTGCAATTATGATTTCGTGCATAGGCTTCACCTTTGCTATCAACTACTCAAAATCTTGGATCCCTTGGCATAAATCATGGGCATTGTATCTCAACTGATATACCTATGTCAAAATCTTCGTGCCTTGGATGATGAATGCTTCAATCCATTCTTGAGTTTGCTTCCCACAAATTACCAAATGTCTCAACTGCTGCTGATCAACTGGTGTCTCTAAAACCTGGGGCAGCAACTGTGTTGTTTGTGAAGTGCCATGAATGAGGTTAGAAATGTATAGCCAGAGTTGACCGTTTTCAGCCTTGAGAGCTGCCTTGTCTTGTCCATCTTTTAGCACTCTTTCTTGAAGGTTTTATGATACCATTTTGAACAAACTCATGTCAGCATGCCTAGTACTCTTGCCAAGATTGGCTTTGACCATTATAAAATCATCTAAATCCACCTCATCCTTATTTTTGTCTTCAGGAGGTGTAGCCGTCTCCATGACCATCTCGCCATCAAGATTTCTCTCAAAGTGTATCTGTTTCTTTGCTTTCTTTTTAGGTACTTCCTGATACACATCATCAAAATTTAGCTGATATGAAGGTCTTCTTCTTGTCCTTCCCAAGGAGCTCTCAAGCCAAGATGTGGTACCTCTACTAACATCAATGGGAGGTTCAACTGCAATCTCTTCTTCTACCTCCTCATCCTCCAAATCAATATGAATTGGTGAAGACCTTGGAGATGGCAGAGGATCATGTGTCAAGGGCACATCTTCTGTTTCCTCTTGAGGTATGGGCTCTTGTGGAGGGGCTTCTATTTCAACTGTTGGCTGCTCCTGTATGACTATACCTAAGAAGTCCAACCTCTTCTTGGTATTCTTCATTGATCTACTACCCTTTACAACCTCTTGAGACAAGCTTTTTCCTTTCATCTTCGGCTGAGCTCTAGAAGAAGAGGGAAGTGATGGTTGTACTCTTGGTGGCTCTGCTAATAGAATGGATTCCTTCCTTTTGAGGACCAAGAAAGTCTTGCTATACTCAACGACTTGGCGTGTCCTTTCTTCCACTGAGATGCATTCTTTGTTTGCCCAATTAACTTGTGGAAGAGGTTGTTGCTCAATCTGATTTCAAGTGTATGCTGGGAGAAGCACGTCTCCATCATCATCTAATAACCCCTTGATATCCTCAGAAAAATAATCTTTCATCTAATGAAGAGTGAGTCTGCTATTGCTACGCCTTCAAACCTCAAACTCATCTCTGCAGTTGGCCCAAAAATATCCCTGGCTACGTAGACACCATGAGGATCATAAGATCGTCTCTCCCTAAAAGGCTTGAGACCAAGTTTAGCCATCTCATTACCCATTGTCTTGGAATCTGTCGATGATCGGCACCTGTAGATTCCTAGTTCAGAAGGAAAGCTGAAGACTGGTTTCTTTTTATTTCGCAAGCGAGTGTGAACATCTGATACTTTCCTTAGAAATTCCATGCACAAAAATTCATTAGACAGATACCTCGGTAACATGAGAGGAGCACTGGAATAGCCATAGACTCTTAAGTAGGTGAAAGTGGCAAACTGAATAAACCAATCCGCCCATTCTGACATCGTTGCCCTGGCAATAGATGAAATGTTTGTGTAACTCATTGTCCAGATCTCGCACCGTATACATCAGGAAAGCTTCATTCACTCTTTTGTAGTGATGCGATGATGCTACGAACTCCAGCTGAGTGTAGTATTTGTAGACATGCTGTACATTTAGGGACCCCTTGATGTTCAACCCTCTGAATTTGCCTTGGAAGGTAACTAAGTAGACTAGGTAGGAGATCATGTGGAATTCATGCCTATTGAAGTACTAAGTTATCTGGTGATGAAGGCAGTCACTAATCAATGTAGGCCAATCATAGAGCTCCATTTTCTTCATGATATGAGCTATCAGATAAAACATCCAAGGCTGAAACTTTGTTGCATCTGCTTGGCCAGTAATCCAGTTGAGCAAAGTGATTATTATGGCGATTTCATCCTTAAACTCTCCTCTCCCGATGTTCTTTGGCAATGTCTTATGTTTTTCCTTCATCCACTTCTATGCAATATTTTTGCTATATTTTTATTTCTGCATCTCTCATACCCGTTCAAATTCTTCCATAGAGATGGTAACACTTCTTGACCAAGGTGGAATTGAGAAGTATTTTTTGATCATATATGGCTTTAGGCTGCAAATAATTCTTCCATTCACTGACTGAATCTCCCTTGCTATAGGATTGTAATTCTTGATGCAAGCAATTATGAATTCTAAGCTCTGTACTGAAAAGGGAATGGATGCTACTGCAAGAAGTCCTAAATGGCCAAGGTGCCTGATGGTGACATTGCCTGCGACTTCCAAACCACATAGATTGAATACTGGCTTGATGTGGTGTAAGTCAGTCTCAGCTGTTTCGATGAAGTCATGATACAGTGTTGATTTAGTCTTGAACTCAGTTGGAACGTACTTCATTATGAAAACCTCAAAGATTGACTGTAAACTCGCCTATATTCTGACAAATTTTGCACAACTTTCCATTTTTAACTTGCTGATTTTCTTCATCAAACGGATGATTTTTTTTGAAAATTATTCTAAGATATGGGTTTTGTTTAGAATTTCGTTACAAGCAAGCCCAGATTGTCCATTTTTGAAAATTTTGAGTGTAGACTAAAAAAGCGGCAAACCCTAATTTCCTCTGAAAAAGCAAAAAAAGCTGGCACTTGGGTATTGTTCAGAAGCACATTCTAGATGAACCCATTTGATAGATGTTGAAAACCTTGAAGTCTAACTGAAAAAGCAACAACTTGAAATTTCTCTGAAAAAGCTGTGATATGGGTTTTATTCAGAAGAATGTTTAAGATGGACCCAAAAGATTAAAAGTTGTAAATTTTGAAGTTTTCTCTAACATGCGAAGAAAAAGCAGTTGCTGCAACTTGAAAAATTTCTTCAAAATTTATTCAAAATCATGAACTAAGATGACCCAGATCGATAGAAATTGAAAATTTCGACTTCCTTCTTTAAAGATTTGATGTTATGGATGAAAAAAGCATGAAAAAGCAGGCCTCTTTGTGTAATGGTCTGAAAATTCATGAAAAACTTTGAAAAACCAACAAGTTTGAGCTCTTGAATCTTGAAAAGAAAAGTTTTTAAGTTGTTGCTCTACTTCTCCTAGGATGCCACTTGCAAGGAAATATGAAAAATGAAATACAAAGGCGCCTTATATAAGTTTTGCTTTGAGAAAAACAACTTTCTTTGCCCTAACTCTTCAAAACCCTGACTCGAACTTGTGCATTGAATGTGGGCGTTTATTCTTCATTTGAAATTTTGAAATTTTCAAAAATTTGACTAAGGCATGAGAGTTTGGATGCCCTTCTTGGCTAGAGGCGCCTATCTCTTTGATACTTAGCCACTTTTCAATCATTTTCAACTTTTACTCGATTTTCAACCCCTGTTTGATCCTGATTTTCGATCTCCAGATTGATCTCATAGATGAGCTAAATGATTCATCGCAGAGCTTGATCGAATCTAATGAAGTTGTTTTGGAGGCAACTTCTGACAAAAAATTCATTTGACCCTTCAAAATGTCAGGTGCCTATCTCCTCCAGGGGCGCCCATCTTTACCAGTGTTAGCCATTTTTATGAGCTTCAAGTTCTTGCTTGTCTTCTGACCTTCAAATGAATTCATGATTTCTAAGGCTAAACTGATCAAATTGTTTGGCTGTCAGATTCACTAGATAGCTTGGAAGATTATGACGAGATGATCCTAGAGACCGCACTTGTTGAAACTGCCATCTGAGGCCTCAAAACCCTAGGCGCCTTTCTTCTCCAAGGCCGCCTATGTTCACAAAACTTAACCATTTTTTATCTATTTTCTCCTCAAAGTTTGAAAAACCTCTTGTCATGGCCCTTGTTCATCCCGAGTTTGTCGGTGGCTGAGTGATCTGATGAGCTGAAGAAGACAACCGTTGCGAAGCTAACTGGAAACTAAAGAGATTGAGCCTATCTGCAAACCCTAATTGCTAAATTAGAACCTCCAAAACCCTAGGCACCTTTCTTCTTTTAGGGCGCCCAACTTCTCTAGACATAATATTTTATGATGTTCTCATGATTTGCATTATGTCTTTCAGTTGAAACTCCTCCATTCAATCTCGAATTCCGGATGACTGAGTGATCAGATGACTGTGCTATCAAGCTCGCTGTGAAGCTAAGAAGAATATGAGGAACGTTGCCTTAGAACAAAAACCCTAATTCCATCATCTGAGGCCTTGAAAAGATGGGCAACTATCTTCTCCTGGGGTGCCCATGGCTAGAAGACTTAGAATTTTATTTGAGATTTTCAAATTTCTCCTTCGTTTGACATGTTTCCTTTTTCTTTGCTACCAGAGACAAAAAAATTTCTAAGGCATGAAGGTTTGGGCGCCTCTGCTTGATAGGGGCGCTTGGTGACAGTGTTAGCCAAAATTTTGCATTTTTCAACTTTTTCCAGCTTCCTCTCTTCGTTCTCTGTTCTTCATGCACGTTCATTATTAGCAAATTTTGTTCAGTGTTTGAATGTCTGACTCTGGCACCTAGCAGCCGACTGACCTCCATTGATGACCTTGGTGCTTATGAAAAAGCATAATAGACCCACTAGGGTAAAACTGATCTTTTCGTGATTCTGATTGCACCAGCCTGATGAGGAAGTATTTTAAGCCAATCAAAATTAGTCTCAACCCTAGAAGCCAAACTTTCTATTTTTAAAATTTTTTGCCAGTATCTATTTCAAAAGAAACCAACAAAAACCTTGAAAAAGTTTCTATTTTTAGAAAATTGCTAAAAATAGAAATTTTCCTAAAATTTAGGGTTGAAAAACTAAAATCTAGGTATTGTAGATTTGGTTGATCTGAGTTGACCCAGATTGTCAGATTTCGAAAAATCTAAGTTTTTGACCCTCATGCAAGACATGCAAACCCCAATTTTGACCTTTTTGGCAGATTTAACAAGATTTTGACTCATTTCTTCAAAATGCCTAAGTGTAACAAAATAAATTAATTAATTTGGGGTACAACAAAGTGATGAAAGAATGAAGCAATAATCAAAGCAAAACACAGTCAAATGATCACAACAATGAAGCAATAAGATAAACTGAATTAAACAAATGCAAACCTTGCAAGAACACATACAATTCACCTTAGTACAACTCCATTTCTCTCCTCTATTTCACCTTGGGAGAAATGGTGTGGATGCCTTTTCTCTCAAATTTGTATTTTAGCACAATAGCACAAAAGCTCCTACAAAATATGAGTATAGTTTTCCTACGTGATCTGAGATGAAAAATGAAGGATAGGATGGTTTGATTTATATATATTTGATGACACCAATCAACATTCAAGATCAAATGAGAGATTAAGAAGACCAATGGTTGAGAATTGATGAGAGGAATTGAGGGTTAGTTAAGTGACTGCATGATTTTAGTTAACTGATTGCATGATTTAGTTAAGAGGATTGATTGAAGTGTTAACTCAGACTAACGGTTAATGGATTGAATTGATTGCTTAGAAGACTTGAAGTGAGTGGGAGTGAAGTCGATTTGATTGATGAGTGGACCGAGAGTAAGTCTCAATCAACAGGTGAGGTGGAATTTGCATGAGTATTTAATAATTAAATAAGTAAATTATTATTTACATGTGCAAGGTCGAATTTAATAAATAAAATAAATGGTTTTATTTATTTTGGAAGAAGCTAATGTTGAGGGAAATA
The DNA here is from genome assembly GCA_007115665.2 of Sequoiadendron giganteum. Lineage (NCBI taxonomy): Eukaryota > Viridiplantae > Streptophyta > Pinopsida > Cupressales > Cupressaceae > Sequoiadendron > Sequoiadendron giganteum. Next base: position 597,186,005 of record CM021109.1, read on the forward strand.
GATTAATTAAATAATTAAAATAATTATTTAATTTAGGAAGTGGGAAATAGATAATTAATTAAATAATAATGAATTATTTAATTAAACTTTAGAATATAAGAATAATTAGTAAATTAATCAAATAACATTAATTACTCAATTAATATAGATGAATAGAGCAATAATTAATAGATTAAAATTTAAATAATATTAATTATTTGATTAATATAGAGGAATAGATGATATAAATTTAATTAAATAATATGAAATTATTCAATTATCAAAATGAAGTGAAAATGATCATTAATTTAATCATTTAGTTAGAATTAGGTGTCTACATTTTCCCCCTCTTTGAGACAATGTGTTTTTATAGTGTTGTTTCGAAGAAAGTGTAGATATGTCCTACTTTGCCCCATTGAAATGAAGAAATGAATGTAGGATGCCCCCTCAAGAGTTTGACAGAAGAATGAAATTGTCAAGTTAAACTCGCAAAAAGAATAAGGAAAATATGACATAGATGAAGGAAAATGGATAGAGTAGAATAAGAAAGATGTGGAATAGGAAGAAAGATTAGTATGGTGAATGATAGTGAATGTTGATCGATGAGTGATGTAAATAAAAAGAGATGGATTGATATAGTAGGTGCTTTCTATTTTGTGCTTTTTTTTTATCATCATAGAATGTTTTATTATATGGAAAGCGGATGTATGTAAACCAAGGCATGAGTTTTTTATGGCGGCATTTATCTCCTTTTTCCTAAAGTTTGATATATGATAGGTGGATATGGTACTAAAGGTATTATATCTTTATGCATGCTCATTAGTCTAAGACATGTGCGGGGGAAATTATTTTAATTTGCATCCTTCATTTACATCACACACACACATAGATAAGTCAATAACAAGTATGATTTATTTACTCAACTTCACTTTTACATATCATACTTAGTTGTACCCCCAATCACATTTTATTTTCACCTTTTCTCTCATTAATTTATGTGCACTTATTCATATTAGATCTATAATTTCATCTTCAATTCAAGCAAAAAATTCATAGTTTGGGAGAACACATTTGTTTAATTTAAGTTCATCCTTAGACTCATTCTTAGCCTTATTGTCCTCCCAATCTTATTGAATGTGGTTGGTCTCACAATAATTCTAAAACTTGACCTTAGATATTTTATGATACTTGATATCCCCTTAAGATTTATCACTTACCATTTTTATTACCCTTAATCATGTCCTTGGAGTGACCTCTGATGGTCAAATCATCTTTGATGGATTGTGAAGTTTCCACCTATTTTCCTATGAGATTAATGAACCCACCACCTCATAAAGATTCATATTTTATACGGTGCTACTAATCGCAATAAACACTGGTCCTCATCCAATTTCCCATTATAGACACTAAATAGCTCACCACAATGTTGAATATATTCAAGTTCTCTATCATAAAATCTACATTCCTCATCCTTAAGGAATACAACTTATAATATTAGAAACATTTTATACAAGGAAATTATCTAATCAAGTTCCCTAACTTCTTCTAGAAGTTCTCTATGATCATTTCTCATGAAAAAGTCAATAGGTGAATCTATAAGGCAAAGATAAATTAGGTTCCTTATCTTTTTGTCAAAAACTATGCATTATTCATCTTTCTTGTTAGAGGATTTTTCTTCTAGAAGCTATGAACCACAAATATCTTTCAATAATAAAATCCTCCATCTTCAGATTCCAAAGATTAAACCTAGTTTCACTAAAATTCTCCACCTCCATTATATATGTGCCTACTAGATTTGTCCATAAACACATGAACACACCAGAAAGCTCCCATTGAAATAAGGATTATTCATACAAAATACTCCTCCCATAAATACATCAATATTTATAGGTTATAGTACCAAATGAAATAAAAGTACGAAAAAAACCTAGCTAATGTAATTAGGATACCAATGAATGTAAACATATATATATTATTTTTTGTAGACTAATGACACAAGACACATAGAAATAAATTAAGAAGAGACTTGAAGAAGAAGAAAAATAAAACATAACATATAATATACCCTAAGAAAACCATACAAAGGGAAAAACCCAACCTCAAAAGAACACACCAAATGTATTATTCAATTATAAGTATTATTATACAATAACAAAGTCTTTGTGCTTCATAGAGGATCTATACTTTAAACTTGGAGGAATGCATACAACTATGCATATAATCTCCATCCCAAGCCCTTAATATACAAGACAAGGAGACCACAAAATTATGATTGATTTTCTAAAAATATGGGCTCAAAACAATGAGCCAATAATTGGATCAAATGGTTGAAATCCAATCCATAAACCCTCCACCCAATTTAAAAAGTAAAATTTTAATTGACCGATTGACCCCTATGACAAAGGGTATCTTATAAAATTCCCATGTGCTCCATGTGGGTGCAATAATATTACTTATACAAATTTTATAGATGATTATAAATATCTTATCAATTATGCTCATCATAGTCCACTTAGTAACCCCATATTTAATGACTCCCTACAATCATCATAATTCCAACAACATGTGACAAAGAGTTCCAATAATGGAATCTTGATATTCCATCCAAACAAAACACTATTTTCCACTTGGGTACATTATTTATAATAATAAATGGACATTAAATAATTCATCTAGACCTAGGACTTGCAATTTGTACAAAAAGTAGTCCCCTAGTCTTAAATATATGTTCCTGTTCAACTGTTGTTATGGATAAAATATTTTTTCCTTGGAATGGTATTGTAAGTCCTTCCTTTCTAACTTTGAGCATAGTACATGGGTACCTTAGTGTACCTTATTATTGTGATTCATTTCTAATTTTTTAGACTCTTTTTATATAACACTCCCTAAGGTGACCTTAAGATGGGTGTTGGTGTGGTCATATAGCTACCATGTACTTAAGCTTACTTAGGTATTTGGGTTTAGGAATATTATTAATTTATTATTTTAATTAATTAAGAAATTATAAAAAGGTAAGGTGATGTGCAATTTCAAACCAATCAAAATCAATCTTTATTATGGTCAATCACATTAAACTATAATGCAATAGTCAATATGATTATTTCTAGGTTTACATTATAAATCTATAAATAAAAGGTTAACTCATTTTATAGTTTCATTTGGGATCCATAGAGAATACTAAATATAAGTGAGTATGATATAATTTTACACCATCTCCATCAAAGGAGCTTATTCAAGATATTATTTGATAATCTTACTAAAATAATATAACTATATATGTTTCTTATAATTTTAATACAACATTATTTCATTTAATTTGTGTTTACAGTGATTTTTTGTATAGATATAATCCTAGACTCTATTCTAATCAAGTTGATTTCCTATGCACTCCTTGCATGGTAAGAGATACCATACCTCTTTCCATTATCCAATAGTCATAAGCATAAGTAAGTTGCATTATCTACTACTAAGGTGGAGTATAAAGGAATAATTAATGTAGTCAAGGAGGTGGTAAGAGTTCCAATTTTGACAAGAGAGATTGGTCTTTCACAAGAGATTAAATTTATTCTATTGCAGGTATCAAGGTTCCATTTCAATTGTTCATAATTTTATTGAGCTTTTCTAGATGAAAAACAATAATAATGTTCGTCAATGTTCTACTTAACAATCTATTTAGTCGAAGATGAAAAATTATAAGCTAGTTTTGTTAGATTGAAGGACTAGCTCAATATTTTGGGAATCATCATTTGGGATATTGGAGAGTACATGCTTCCTATTAGGAATGGTTTTCATGTAAATAAATTCCTCTAAACCTTCTAAATTGTGTTTAGAGAGGATGTTAGAGTTATAAATCCATCTTATCACGTTCATCGAGTTACCAAAATTATGGTATACCATTAGGATTGGTGTATAAATAAAAATTTATGCCCTAATTAGACCCATCATGCAAGTTTCATTATTTGATATTTTACATTAAGTGAATTATGTTGAGAGTGCCCTTAAACCATTCACTAAATATTCACATCTTGGTATTTTTATACATTGATCTCTTAACATGTTAACTTTATTTTCTATAAATAAAAAAATATAGAACTTAATTATCATATGTTACAAGAAAAATATTTTAACTTTGATAATGCAATTCATTGCTTCTATTCAACCTTGGTTTTGTGATGTATCCTAAAATGCAACAAAAACTTAGCAATAATTTTAACAATAAAACATCAAAATCTATATCTTATTCTTCAACCATTGAATCAAAATACAATATTATTTAATTTAAAAGGAAGCACACCACTCACTAGCCATCTAGCATAATTAAGATGCTAGTCAACTAAAAAACTATCTAAAGCAATTGAAATTGCTAAATTTAACAAATTATTATTATTAACAATTTTACATTCAACCAAAAATGACATAATAATTATCCTCTATCCTATGAATATTCCAACATATCTAGGGAGTGACTTACAACCCAAGTTCGTGCTCATATATAGGCCCCAAAGAGTTTAGTTTCTAAAAAAACTAAAAAAATAACACTAAAATATAATTTTGAGGCATTTGATGGAGCAAGTGGGTTATAGGAATCTCACACTTTAAAAGATATTCATGCTGAAAAAATGGGATTTACCAACTACCTAAGTCAAAATTTATGGCCTTTATAAGATATGCTCCTACATCATTTTGAGTTTGACAATAATTCTCATATATTTTATATGCTTCATTCTAAGATTATGGGAATTCTTATCTCTTATATATATTTTCAAAGACTTTTTTTAATGTCAAATGCTTATATGCTTCATTCTAAGATTATGGGAATTCTTATCTCTTATATATATTTTCAAAGACTTTTTTTAATGTCAAATGCTTATTTTAAATTGACTAAGTGAATAATAAAAATATCTTTTAGGTTGCACCACTTCGACAATAATTTTAAATATGAGAAAATAATTAGCAATAGAATGCAATCTTATAAAACTAGCTCCCCTTTTAATATATTGTGTAGAAACATCAAATTTCTCTAACATCATTCTATACAAACATTTCATCATCATTATTCAATTAATTATATTATATTATTTATTTTATTTTTTGATACGTAAGGAAATTTCTATTAATATTTAAAATTTCAGTACAAGCGTACGCATAATAGGAAATATGGAGAGATGATACCCCACAAATTTTAAACTCTCCACCCAAACATCGGCTCCACCCAGACCCCAACAAACTGACACTAAATAAACCATTGCAACGACCCGCTAATGATTCCTAGACTACACCAGGCAGCCAAAAAACTTCCAAAAAATGGTTACCATCTATAGCCAGACCATACCTAATTATAGTATTTGATTATGAACAAACCGGGCTGCCTTCATTTATAATATCTAAAATCGTAATACACAAAACTTTCCAAACACCGTACCACTGCCTAGAAGCCATTCATCTTAGCAAATTGGTTGAATTTAGAAACCCATTCAAAACCATCTACAGGCTCAATCATCAACAATTTATTGAGAAAACTTACCCCATAAGCCACAATCTATCGATGCCTTACTAAAGCCATTCCTTTTAGCTCTAGAAGCAAAGGGTAAACCTTAATTACCTCACTAGGAACCTTGACCAGAGGGAGATCTCTCGACTGCGGTGCTCCACGACACATAAGAGACGTTCACATAATTTCGTCCAGACCACCCAAGAGCTCTTTCTTGAAGAGCTTGCAAACAATTTCCCTTGCCTCTGATTTTGGTGTGCGCACATCAAGCATTGAGGCTAGGAACTTGGAGACAATGTGGGTGTCAACCCGAAATGCCTCCCGATTCATTAAGTGCTCCTTGCCTAACACCATTTTCACCGCCACAACTGCATGCAGGTCAATCCTGAGCATAATTTGCTTTAACCGCTGGTCAGTAATCACCTTGAAGGCCATCTTCCGAGTCTTGTAGTCTAATTGGATGGGGGCATCAAGCCCCATGCTCACCAACACCTCCGACGAGAACTCAACAATAAACTTCAACTTTTTAGCCATGCCTACAGATAGAGCTACACCAGGAAAATAAACCAAAATTGTGTCAAGGTCGACCGTGCCACCCTTATCCATTTAAAGACCTATTTCCTTCAAAGCATGTCGCACTTACAACATTGTGCAACAACGTGTGTGCCCGCCCATATTTCCTATGATCCTGCCACCTGGTAGTAATCATGCATGATGTCGCATCATGGATTGCCAGCGGGGAGGCGAACCGTATCCTTCTGATATCTCATCAATCTAACTCATCGACTTTGTAAACACCAGCGCTTGAGGCACAAAGGCAGTAAGGAAACATCACATCGCCACCCTACACCAGTCCGACTTGATTTGACATCATTCCAGGTAAAGGGCCTGCCCACCGCTCACATGGAGTGCCGACATAGCTTGCCAACTAGACTTGCTACCTTCCCAAAAAGGACCCTGACCTTTTCACAAGTTCCTATGTGGAAAGGTGCCCGCCCAACCTCCCACTATATTATATTATTTAATTAATATGCTAATAATTAATTAAATAATCATATTATTCAATTAATCTAATTCACCACCAAAAACTAATAAAATAATGATTATTTAATCAATCTTACACCCAAACTAATTAATTAATTATCTTATTTTATTTCTATCTCACATAATCCCTCTCACCATTTAAATAAAATAAATAAATGAAAGTTAACTACCTCATTATCATCTTCCCTGCATTTGAAAATAAACTAATTGCAATAAGGAGTTAACTACTCCATTAAGTAGTTAATAACTTCACACTCCCATAAAAATCTCTCCATTTTTTACACACATATAATTGTTGAATGAGACAAGTGTTTATCCCTTTAACAAATTTTCCACTTTCTCCTTGATCTAAGGAAATTATTTTCATTTGTTCTCCATTGTTTTTATAAGTTCAACCATTTTAAAATGAATGAACATGAGTAAATGTTACTAGGATTTTGTAGTGGATTATTCAGCAACCACATCCACTTGAGCATGTCTATCTTATCAATGGAGTTCATTTGGTAACTTGTTTATGGTTATATTTTTGTTATTTGAAACTACATTTTCTGATCTATATGAGATTTGCAATACTATTCTTTATATTTTTTAATTATAAATTATTGTACACACATTGGTCTCTAATATAATCATTTATGAATTATATTATTTCTTTCTCTCTCAATATATTAGTATTTATTTTTGGTAATACTATTGTAACTAAATCTGTTTAAACAATTATTATATATATTTATTAATCGATTATATGTTACAATTTTTTTCAAGGTAATTTTTTGGTAAGTAAACATACAAAAATTTTAAACAAAAATAGCCAAAAAATTAATTATTGGAATTCCTATTGACTATTTTTTTTTGCATTTTATTGCAACCTTCATCTTGATCAAGACAAATAATAACGAATTGTGTACAATCCTAACCTCTTAGTGTACCAAAATTTGGATTATAATCGTTGGTGGCTTCAACCCATTGTATATGCTATTTTTTTTCTTTCTTTTTAATTCTTCGTAATTCAAAAAAGTGTCCACAAGAATCTTAACATCTACTGAACATTACCATTTTGCCTATATGCCATGAATTAAAATTCCTATCAATATTGAAATTTGCTAGAAATTCCTTACATTTCTATGATGCAATGCCAAACTACTAAATTGTATAGGTGAGCATGGATGACAAACACAATAGTATGTATCAATTTATGTACCTTGTCTATAATTGTATATTTTGCATAAATTTATATTAGGGCAATGACAACTACAACATCTAACAAAATACCTATGTCCTTTTATGTTTTGATGGATTTCCATACCCTTTGCAAAGCTTTCATCCATCCAAATCATCCCTAATTTGAGAGGTAAATGTGATTATTATTCTCATTTACACACTTCAATTTGTAGTGGCAATTGTATGATTGGAAATTGTTATCTTCAATCCTTGTTCAAATTTCTAGGGATTGATCTAGGGAAAATGTCCTTGTAATGCAACAACAATCTTTTAAGGTATTACAATTCTCCTTAACAATAAAAAATGATTAATCTACAAAGGTGCTTTACTAATGAATCACTATAATGATAAAATAGTCAATATTATTGGTCAAGTACTACCTGAACTACACTTCAATCATGATCTACTACTTATTTTTTAATTCAATATCAATGAATAAATAAAATATAAATTTAAACACATTACAAGTATTCTTCAACATTGATATACATTTCCTACTCAAAAAATAAAATAAATTTTGTTATACAATATTCCAAAAAAATAGCCATTATGTAGAACTTGTTTGTTATATTAAAGAACTTTTTCTTGATAATCTAATCCAAATAAAATATTTCTTTGAGATGGAAAATTGGAAACTTCTTAATTTTTATCTTTATAAGATAGGATATACTTTTTTTTCGTAAAAATAGATCCACTTTTTACAATTTTACCTAAAAGAGTCATTATACTTTATGAGATCAATTTTATAAATTCTTATCTTCACAAAATAGTGTGGTTGATCCAAAAAATTAGGTCAAATGTTTGACCATTGGGTCAATGTTGTCATCATCAATCATTTGAGCTTTCCTAATTTATTGTATTTAAAATATCATTACTTTTAGGAAATGTTATGATGCATAAGAAACCATGATTAGGTCTAGAGTCATGTTTGGGATGATCTAGACCATCTCCAAGGTGCCTTAAAACTAAAGCACATATGTCAAAATTAATTAGTAAACCAATTTGAGAAAGATCATCAATTTGTGTAGGTAGTGAAAGTGTCATCGACTATGATAATTTTAAATTATTGCATGGAAAAAGTGGTGAAATTATATAGTCGAGGGAGAACATGGAACATGAATGGTTTTTGGATTTACAATTTCCCTTTCTGTAGTGTAGACAATTGTATACCTTTACAATTTCACACTATGTTTGGGTCCCTTAATTTATCGGACTTAATTAAGCTTCTGGTTTTCCAAATTATGCATCCTAGAGCCTTATTCTTATTGTTTCCCAAAAGGGGAACCAATATTAAACAAATATATTCAAGCATTAAGCTAGGACCCATTCTCCCATAGCCGGATGGGTCCCCTTTATGATCCAAGACCCAAATTAAAAGATGCTTTTGACGGCATTTTAATGATCAAAATTCTAATTGTAAGTGTCAGCTTTTGGAATCTAATTTTTGAGAAATTGGATAAAGGCCTATAAATACCTAGTTATTTTACCATTTGAAATCTAAGAAGAAATCTAACACACACCTTCTAGCATTCAAGAGAAAATATTATTGTCAAGAGCATTCAAGAGCAACATTATCAAGCATTTGTAGCAACAATCAAGATCCTAACATCATGTCAAATTTTATGCGTGTTCATGTTATCTTATGAAGGCTAAGAAGTGTTGTATGTCTTCATGCATTAAATAATTTAATCAAATCAAGCAAGAAAGATCCAATTCCCTCGAAGTGATGTGTATGTATTCAATCCTTCAAGGAAGCTATTGAAGGGTGGTGAGCTGCAACAATTTATTCATTCATCATTTCCTTCCTTTCCATTAAGGTTTTCATCATTGCCATTGCCATTGTGAAAGTGGGAACACTATTCATGAGGTTTGACTAAGGAAAACCCTTGTATAGCACCAACATTTTCCCTCTTTGTGAATGTGCAGGTTATAGGTTGAAGAAGGATTGAAGAGATCTCGAAGATAAATTTTGCATTGTTGCATTTGTCATCAACATTCTTGTCAACCTAAGGAAACTAAGTTGCAGAATTTAATTTTGAAATTTTGATAAATTTGTAGTTGGAAAACAACATCTCAGATCCAACACTAGAGGATTGTAAAAAGTGATTTTTGAAGCCCTAATAAGGACCCATTGGCCTATGGGTGAACCGGTCCTTATGCACATGTTTGAATGATCTTTTGGTGATAGGTGCATGCCCTTTGATATCTCCCAGATCTTCCTATAAAGTGTTGTTACAGTTTGCTTATCTTCAAGAATATGCATTTTACATATTAGGTCAATTAGTTTCATTAGTTTAATCATTTTAAATCATTATTAATCATCCTAAGACCCTAAAGAATCCACCAACCTAGGTCTGATTGAGGTTGAAAGTCAATTTCGTGGCTTTGTGGTTGGTATTCTAATGAAATTTTTGGAAGAGGTCCCTTGAATCCTAGGTTCTTTGCATTTAAGACCTAGGACTCCTTTACCCACCGTATTCTAATGAAATTTTTGGAAGAGGTCTCTTGAATCCTAGGTTCTTTGCATTTAAGACCTAGGACCTCCTTCACCCACCTTTTCACTTTCCAATGGTTGATATTCCTTTTTGACATTGGGGGTTATAAGAAAGGCATAAATTCATTATAGACATGATTAGAGAGGTTGAATTTTATGGTATGCTTTGTTTCCATTTTCATTTTGCAAGGGAAAGTGATAATAGGGGTTTCTAAGTTACAAAGACATGTTGCAAGTGTTAGGAGGGTTTATTAGATAGTGTTAAGACTAAATTTTCTTGAAGGCATTCAAATACATCTATAATTAGATCATGATAGAGAAATGAGAAGGGGTTTGTCAAAGGTAATTTTTTTACCTTAGATATTATATATGTGCATTATTTGCATGATACTATATTTGTTTTTGTGTTTTCCTTTATGTTTACATAAGAAACAAACATGTTTCAAATATAACTATGCCCATTAGAGATAATGTCAAAGTGTTTTGAAGGTGTTGTATAGTTAACAAAGAGTATATCCATAGTTGATGAATGCTAGGAGAGTATATCCAATATTTTACAAATCAAGTGGTACTAGAGAATGTTCGTGTTACATGTGTGTGTGGAATTTATTAGGTTTTTTTGGTAATTTCAGTTTATTCCATCAATAAGATCTAGTGGGAGTCGATTTTTTTTTAAAATTAAGTGTGTCATACACCTTGCAAGTCCTAATGTTCAAAATATTTAATTATTTATTATTTTGTGTTAGAATTGTGAAAAACACAAGCCACAAGATCGAACAACGAACAAAGACACCTTATGCATAAGAGATCTGCAAACAATATATACAATATCCTCAACAAGAAAAAGATACAAAATGAACCTCAAGAATCTTCAAGGAAAACAAAAGCCCTCAAAGGTTGAGAGTTTGAGAGAGTAGAAGAGAGATAATACAATGAGGGTTGAGTGCTATATAGGAGCAACCCTAAATGGTAAAGGGATTAGATCATGACAAGTGTCAACATCACATGCGATGAGACAAGATGATCTAATAATTTAGCTCACTTTAGTTAACATAGAAAAGCACTTAGTTAACTGAATAAAGAACTCCTAACTTTAGCTTAAGTGCATGAGAATAAATTAGACTAATAATTAATTAAAGATTAATTAATTATTATCTAATGCAATATTACTCTAACACCCCCTTAAGATGAGCTTAGGGAGTAGCTAAAAACCCTAAAAAGATAATGCATGATGGGCCCCAAAAAACAAGGCCTTGTGAGGTACCCATGTACAAACAAAAGATCTCTCAAAATTGGAGAAAAGGAGAAAACCATAGTGGGAGGAAACTCCTCTCCAAAAGAGAGAAAGGCGAATGAAGAATTGAAAAAGCCTCCAAATCAAGGTGAAGGACTAAGAAGCCTCCAACCAAAATAATGTCCCAAAAATAAGAGGAACATGCAAAACATTGTTGAAGCACGAAGAAGTTGTAGACTGCTGCTGAATGATGACTACTATGGTGTTGAAATGAAGAACCTCCTCTAAAAAAAATGATGATCATGATCAAGATAACAAGAATCTGCATGAGTTCCCCCAACGACACTTCTCAAATCAGATGGAAAACAAAGGCAAAACATCTAGAAATTGAAGATACAAATGTCAAGATCAAGGAGACTATAATTTGAATGGGTGCCCCCAATGAAACTACTTGAATTAGATTGCAAACAAATGCAAACATCTGGCAGTCAAAGATACAGGTGGTACATGAACCTGCATGAGTGACCCTAATGACACTATTTAACATGCAAGATGCAAGTCAAAGATACATGTACCAATAGTATGAAGAACACTAATCAAGAGAGAGACAATAATATGCATGAGTGTCCCCAATGACACTACTCGAATTAGATGGAAAAAAGGTGAACATATGGAACTCAAAGATACAAACGACACAAGTACCAATAGTCTCTAATCAAATGAAAAAGGAAGGTCGCCTCCAAAAAATAGGAATGCAAGCGTGTCCATATGGTAAGTGCTCCATCTCATGGAAATGCATGGTAACCAATCGTTGCATCCAACTAGTATATAGGAATAATAACTAGATACATAGATCAGTCAAACTATGAAACCAAGGAAGCATTAGTACCAACAGTAGAAATCCCCCATAATGTTGAAAAGGGAGAGCCAAGACAAGTACTTTGTAGTTGTGTGAAAACAAGAAGTGCATGTAGGAGAAACAACCTATAAATAAAAGGGTGTGCAAACTAAGATACACACACATGAGGAAAGGATCACTGGGATTCACTATTGTCGTGGAAGGTACACTCACTTGACAAAGGTGTGATGGCAAACAAAAGGCAAGCATCAACCCCCCATGGCCCTTTATATCATAGTGCGATTACAAAAGGCACAACAGGATGTGCAAAATATCTAAAAAATATACACCAAAATGGCACTTTATCTCAATGTGTCTACAAAATAGAATGCATACAAAAGAGCCCATAATGTCCAAAAAAGGAGTACATGCTGAAAATAAAATTCTTTGATAAAAAAAGAGGAAACTGATAGCACCATGTCAAAGTACACAAAAAATATGCACTTTCAAAAAATGGCACCCAAAAAGGAGTCTGGATGCAGAAGATATGGCACGTTGAAGTCTCCAAAATGAGAATCGAACAATAACAACGCTAAGAAAATTGAATTTTAGAAAAAAAAAATTCCAAACTAGAAACCACCTACACCACTGCGAAGATCATGGAATTATACCCCATTTCAAAAAAAATAGCACTGGAAAAGACCACTATATGGTCGAGATATGACCTCTCGAAGTTAGGGTGCAAAAATGAAAAGCCCAACGAAGAGGGGTTGAGTAGGGAAAAAAAGGATCTCCATCAAATTTGGAAAAAAATACCCCCAAATGTGGAGGTCCACCAATTTTAGTAGTTAGAAAAATATCTCCTCCAGGTACAAAAAAAAATGCAAAAAAATGGCATGTTTATTTTTTAAAGTTAAAAAAATCCAATAAAATATTTAAAATAACCAGTTTTTTAATAAGGAAAAAAATATTAAGAAACCTAATTTAAAAAAATTATTAAAATAGTTTAATAGGGGTGGGGGTGGAGCTCACTGCACCACCCCTCCGCGGGGCCCGAGGGTCGCTGCTTTGCCATATGGCAGGAGACGATACCCTCAGGGTATCTTGTTGTAGGGGCGGGGCATAAGGGACCTGCCGCCCTTGCCACGATAGGGAGGTAGGAACCTTGTACCCCCCAAAATATTATTTTTCATATAATTTTAAAAAAACCTGCATAGTACCCTATGTAAGGGATTTTAATATTTTTTATTTTGATTTTATTTTTAAATTGCAAGAAAAATAAGTTTTGTTTTTTAAATTTTTTTTTACCTCGATCCATGTGTTGGGGAGGTCGTACAACCTCCCTAGCAATTTTTTTTGCCTCAGAAGCTCCCGACACCAAAATAAGTCGACTTATATATCAAAATTTATAGAATTGACCTCTTGAACGCAACCGTGAGGTTCTTTTTGGCTCAAAATGCCCCGAAATTGCAGCTACCCTTTGGATCTAGAAAGAAATTACTTCAAACCCTTGCAAATCTAGCGTCTGAAGTCTAAATTAGGCCAAACAAAATGCAAAACTGACTTTCTTGATGACTCTGAATCCAATGGTGAGGTCTTTTCATGCCAAAAAGCACCTAAAAATTTTCCCACCTCCAAAAATTACAAAAAAGCAATGAAGATTCCAAATCTGACACTTGTAACCCTTGTTGAAGAAAAAACCTCATAAATCGAGAAGGGGTTTGTTGAATTCGTGCTCTGATACCATGTTAAAGTTGTGAAAAACACGAGCCACAGGATCAAACAACGAACAAAGACACCATCTATGCAAGAGATTTGCAAAAAATATATGCAATATTCCTCAACAAGAAAAAGCTACAAAATGTACCTCAAGAATCTTCAAGGAAAACAAAAGTCCTCAAAGATTGAGAGTTCGAGAGAGCCCAAGAGAGATAATACAATGAGGGTTGAGTTCTATATGGGTGAAAACCTAAATGGTAAAGGGATTAGATCATGACAAGTGTCAACATCACATGCGATGAGACAAGATGATCTAATAATAAATCACTTCAATTAACATAGAAAAACACTTAGTTAACTGAATAAAGAACTCTTAAGTTTACTTTAAGTGCATGAGAATAATTAGACTAATAATTAATTAAAGATTAATTAATTATTAGCTAATGGAAGATTACTATAACATTGTGTCCTCATAAAATAGGAGATCCTATTGGAGTTGATTGTTGAAACCCACAACTCCCAGAAATCACCCGCAACCTAAACACTTATCACATGTAAAGAAAAAATAACTAATTTGCTATGCAACCTTGAGAATTGTATTGATGTACAATAATGAATCATTATAAAAGGAAAAATACAAAAGGAACCCTAGATGAATCCTTAGGTGAGGATTAAATTAAATCATGACAAGTGTCCTCATCCTATGCTTTAAAACGGAGTGGGGGGCCTAGCTCGATTGGCTAAAGCATCCCATTGTAGGCAAGAGGTCACAAGGTATAGTCTCCCCCAAACCCGTGGTACTGGAGGGTGTTTCGCCCCAGTGCCATCGGTCACGTGAAAAAAGTTTACCAGGTGCACTGCAGTTTATAAGGGGACGGATACCCGATCGATTCCTACAGTCTAAAATAAAATAAAATAAAAAATCCTATGCTTTAAAATTTAAATAATCATGAATTAATAATAGAAAATCAATTGCCTAAGTTTAGCTTAAGTGTAATAAAGTAAAAAGAGGACCTAATTAATTAATTAAGCGATTTCCTATTTTACTCTTTAAAGCCAGCTTAAGCACAAAAATCTAGGAGAAGCTAAAATATAATGATGGATGCATGGATGGGTCCTAGCTACAAAGCTTGATGAGGTACCCATGTAAAAACAAATAAATCTCTTGTAATCAGAGAAAAAAAAGAAAACCACATTGGAAAAAATCCTCCCTAAAAGAGAAAATGAAATAAACATGTACAAGTGAGAGAAGGAAAGTACTCAATATGACACCCCAAGGACTGATTCTATAAGATTACAATAAATGCCCCTCCAATAGGAGAGAGAAAATGAGAATATTAATCTTGTATAAAGAAGTAGCTCATGTATCGATGATGAAAGCTTGAAGATAGAATATAATCCATTGCTTGCAAATAATATTTCTCCTCTTAGGAAGAAAAAATAATTGATGATTGGAGAAGCTATTCCCATAAGTTGTATGAATAGGGAATCCAAATGTATGTCTTTGAAATTTTTCTCAAATGTCCACATGACAGAATTAGGTGATGCCAATCCATTATCCTTTGAAGACTAATATAGACAAACTCCAACGATTATGATGATGGTATAATAGTGATGATGTGGCTATCACGAAAGAGGAGATTAATGCCCTCAAATGAATCCTCCAAATTTGCAATATGAGACTCCACAAACAAGGATGATATGTTTGATAGATATGAATCCCAAGTAGCTATAAATAGAAGAGGATGAATAACTTGCTACACTAAATCAATAGGGGCTATGGATGTATCGATATTAATCTCATTAGGAACAACAAAATATAGAGATGCGATCTTGATAGGAGTGAGAGAAAGGAGACAAACCTTTGAACAGAATATGTAAGACCTTTGATATACTGAAGCTTGTCTAAAGTATCATCATCAAAGGGTATCATGTCTACATCATCAAGAAAAATAGGCAATATGATTCTTTGGGAATGGAGAGATATAAGGGTATCCATAGGTCTCCCAAATTTTGGTTTACAGTGTGCAAGGAAAATTAATGTTCAATACAACACACAGTGTCATGATCAAATCTATAATAAATCAATCCTACAACATTATAAATAATTTTACCCTATACTGATCTACTCCTTAGTGTGTTTAGTTCAAGTATGAGTCTATAAAGCTAAGGCAAAATATTAAGCCACTTGAGATGTGTCAAGATGTCATTTTTTGAGACTCATAATTATCCTTTTCCAAGATTACCATAGAAGGATGAAGAGAAAAACCCACGATACTTCCTCAAATAATAAAATCAAATATTAATAACCTCAATTCATATAAATCAACTCAAATAAAGTCATATCATGCAAAAAAAAATTCTAGGTGCCAAGATGTCCAAGTAATTGACCAGAGTGTGAAATAACAAAAACTAAATAAAAATATCTAGATTAAAATTTGGAAAACATGCATGGGTTGATCTGAAGAGCTCTGAAATATCTTTCCAATGCTTCAAGAATAATGAAAATGGGAGATTCAAGCAAAATGTTACAAGATTAGAAGAAGAAAATGATAATCTAACTTTAATAGGTGATAAAATAAACCAACAAAAAATTGGTGATGAGACCTACACCACTAGTAATTACACAACCAAATTCATGATGATATCTTATTTACCAATTTTTGACACCGTATGCCTAAGTTATGCCAAATATTAAAAAAAAAATCCTTTAGGGAAAAAACTAGGGTTTGGGGGTTATGGAGGTGGTATAGGGGCTAACATCACACTAATGTCATAATGATGTTAGCAATTGAAATATGCTCCATTAAAATATTCCCTCCAAGTATCATAAAACTGCTCTATGTACAAAAAAATACTTGACAAATTGAAAAACCATCAAGATATGGTGGAAACCACTTTACTAAGGGTCAGAAACCATTTGATTTGTTTTGCAAAATCTAATAGATGCCAAGGTTTTTTTAGTAATGACGATGACATCGCCGGGTGGTAAAAGAACTACCACCGACCATCGGTGGGCCATCAGAGTAAGAAAAACATGCCTTTGGTGGTAGGGAAATTTACAATGGTTGTTTGATTCATTGTCAATGGTAAAATTTCCAAATTTTTAAAAGAAACGCCACTACTATCCTTTGATGTGATAGTTAACAAATCAACAACATTATACCACAATTTAACACAGTCATATTTTTTTACCATCAATTGAAAACTTTCACCTCTACTTTTTTTGAAACTCACCAATTGTTTTACGCACCCCTACATAGGTTCAATGGGAACCCATGTATGGAATTGTATGACCATATGGTGGTATTGATTTCTATGTGCATTAATGACCCTATTTTTTTCCCTTTTTCAATTGCTTAGTTTTTGGCATTTGAACATGTGATCTTAAGGTTTTTGGATATTCTAGACTCAATGATGATGTTTGTTTTTCTCGAGGATGTGTCAATTTTTCCTCAAGGCCAAATCTCTCAAAATAAGAAAATAAAGTCACAGATTTGGTGCTTTGATACCATGTTGGAGTTGTGTAGCGTAGGAAAATGTATCCCTTTACATTTTCACACTTGTTTGGGCCCTCCCTGCTAAAATTTGGCTTCTTTATGCCTTATTTGGTCCTATTTTGCATCTACAAGCCTTATTTAATGCATCTTTATGAGGATAATCCTGACATTTCATAAATGGAAAATCATAATTCATATTTTTGGGTTATGTGTTCTAGATCTAGTGATCTGGGACTCATACGCCACCTTGGGCATATGGGTCCCACCTAGGTCTCGGGGCCTGATTTCAAATATTGCATTGAACTTATCACTTCTTGGAGTTTGTGTCTCATGTTTAAGACACTAGGAATTATATGGCCAAGGTGGTGTATGAGTCTCGCTTTAACTAGGACCTGTTTCAAATTAAATTCTTGGCTAGATTTTATTAATCCTAGATCTGATGTCGGCTTGTAGTGTTGTAATTTTGAGAAATTTGGCATAAACAAGTATAAATACAAGGTTATTTCACATAATTTCTCCTAGCAAGTTTTCAAGTCTTATGAGAGCATTCCTAAGGTTTTCATGATTCAAGCAAGCATTCAAAGACATTATCTCATATCAATATCAAGAGTCAAGATCCACATCCGTTAGAACCATTTCACACAAGATCACACCCTTTATTTCAAGGGTTTGGTGAGTTGCAACATTACATTTGTTCATTTATCATTCCTTCATGTTATTTCATTTCATTTCAAGGTTTGATTACCAAAATAGGGTTTGACCAAGGCAAACCCTTATTCCCTAACATAACAATTTTTTTCCCTCTTCATGTGTGATTGCAAATCTAGGTGATTTGGAGCTTGAAGATCCTTTGAAGACAAAGTTGCAAGATTGAAGAAATTTGTCATCTTCACGAAAACTCACCTATAGATCGCAATTCAGACTTTTCAAACTTGAAGATCAGATAAGACAAAAGCTATAGAAGATTACTCGAGGCTACAAAAGTTTAAGTCAAATCCTAATACTGGGACTAAATCACCCCTTTGGGCGTATGAGTCCCAGTATACCTCTTTTCACTAGTTTTCTGTAGATCCTGATTTACCAGCAACAGATTCTAGATTCTGCCCAGATTCTTGTGGCAAGACTAAATCACCCTACCTAGCGTATGAGTTCCAGTACACTTCAAAAAGAAAAATTTCAAGTTACAGACCTTGCTTGGAATCCATTAGTTTACCAGGTTCCTTTCTATCTGATTTCTATTTGTTCATTTGATTTCATGTTCTTAAGTTTCTAGGGTTTAGTGCATTAGAGTTTGCATTTCTCCTTTGAAGCTTCATTTTAATGGTGAAGCCCCCTTTTAATCACACCTAAGGAAACCACCCCCTTTGTATTCCTTCCCTCAATTGAGTCACTTGGTTGAGGGATCTTGGTTTCCTAATGAACTGAGAATTAAATAAGTTCTAACGCCAAGTTCCATCTCCTAAAAGGTGGAACCCTATTTCCTTGTGTTCAAGTTGATTGTTGAACCCCATAGCTCATATAAATCACTTGCAAACTAAACACCAATCACATGTAGAGAAAAAAAATGATTTGATATGCAACCTTGAGAACTGTATTGATCCAAAAAAGAAAGTGAATATGATTTTGAATTATGGATTAATTGGATGATTACAATGTGCAGTAATAAATCCTTATAAAAGGAAAACAAAAAAAATCCTAGATGAAACCTTAGGTGAGGATTAAATTAGATTATGACAAGTGTCCTCATCCTATGCGCTAAGACAAAAAATATCATGACCTAAGCATAGAAAAACACTTGCCTAAGTTTACCTTGAGTGTTATAAATTAAAAAAGGGAACCTAATTAGTTAATGATCAACTAATTAATTAGGTGATTTTTCTATTTTACTCTAACAAATCCCACTTTATGCCTTGACCGATATGCCATGTGTAATTTATTTTTATTTTTGCATTTATGTGTGTAAATATATATAAAAAAGAATATATTTTCATGAATAATATGTAAGAAAATCTATGACAAGAAAAAAACTACCAAAATCTCTGCTCACATATTTTCTTAATGTGATTTTTTTGATGCGAATCTATCGAATGTGATTTTTGAAAACATTGAGAAGAAGCAAAACCAAAAATAAAAAATTATCAAGCATATGAAGGATGCAAAGAGAATATCAGAATCAAGACAAGATGAGAGGAAGAAGGCCACCACAATTCGTGAAAGAGAAGATCAGAGTCAATTTTAGAATGCCTTATTGAAATAGATTAGAAGAAGTTGCGACCAAAAACAAAAAGAAAAGAAGGCCCAGAAAAACTTAAAGATCTACAAGCGAACAAAGGGGGATGAGACATAAAGCAATTAGAAAACCAAACCCTCAAAAACAAATTAAAGGATAAGGTCATGAAAAAAATGGAAATCAAACACACTCTTCGACCAAAAGAAAAAAAAGGATGATGAAGTCCCTAAAATAGAGAAATCAAGTGCACCAATTGAGATTGAAGTATAGGAAGAAACTGAGGAAGATATCAATATTTTGGAGGATCTTTCCATAATCTACAGGGTAATCAAGCCATGAAAAGGAAGGAAATAAATTGAAGATTGGGCTCACTCAAGCATAAAACAAAACCACAGAATAAAATTCCTCCCAAACAGTTTCTTCATCGTGGTCTTTCTCTCTGTAAAAAATAGAGATGAGGCTCTAGCTCAAAGCACATGGGAAATAGAGGGACACACTATCTACACACAAAAATGTGAAACCAATTTCAACCCTCAACTCCACACATCATATTCAGAAGCAAAGTGGATTAGGTTATACAACATACCACTTGAATTCTGGTCTGAGGAATTCCTAGAGAAGATCAGAAGGTCATTGGGAGCATTAGTGTAGATACATGTTCCTTTTCTTAAAGAAAATTCTTATCTCTGTGCAAGAATCAAGATAGAAACAATAAAAGAAATTCCCAGGGAGATACATCTCAAATCCAAAGTTGGTATTTGGAAACAAGGGATTGAAATCAAGGAACAAACAACTCTAAGCCAAAAAAGGGCTTCAAGAGACAACAAAACATAAAATCATAAGGCCTTCCCAAAGACCAAACAAGTATGGAGAAAAAAAGGAACTTGACAAAGTAGTGGGTGAAAGCAGTACTCTAAGCCTTAAAGAAACCTTTGAGATAGGAAATTAGAAAGAAATTATAAGGCAAGGGGTAAATGAGACTCAAGAGTTAAGCATAAAACCTCCTTCAGATCCAATTCCCAAGCACACCACTCAAACCATAAAAAAGGAAGGAGAATCCTACAAACAGGTGGAGGAAGCCATTGTCCATAAACCAAAGGGGGAGACCTCCCTGGTTCTAAGGACAACTCCAAGTATACAAGCAATGGAAGAGATAGGAGGTTTCTCTTCTAAGAGAGAAAATGAAGAATACAATGAGCTTGACATAATTGATAACAAAAGCATAACACAAACAGTCATGCAATTCTTGGACCCGCCAAAGAAAAACAAAAAGAAGAAAGGGAGGAAAATAAAGAAGCAAATCAAGAGGATCTCGCTCATGAAAAAGGATTGAAAAGCATGAGAAACTTCCTCCAAGACATTAAGGGAGCAAAGCACTCCCAACAAGAAGAAACATGAAGCTAACCACATGGAATGTTAGGGGATTGAATGCCCCTAACAAAAGGCATTTGATCAAACACCAAATTGAAAAGGCAGACACAAATATAATCCTCCTACAAGAAACAAAGATTGAGGATGAAACTAAAAAGTATTACACATCTTTGGTTAGGAAGAGGTCTATTCCAAAGCCTTTGGAATAGTAGGTGGATTGGGAATACTATGAAAAAAAAATTTAGTTGATGTTAACATAATTGAAAAGCAACCAAACTGGATGTTGTGTAACATCAAAGGCTTAAAGAATAGTAAATATTTCTATCTCTTCAATATCTATGGGCCAACCAGGAATGGTGAGAGAGAAATTATGGGAAACTTTGAGCTAGAAACTCTCCCAAATATATAGCTAAAGGATAATCATGGGGGGAGATTTTAATACCGTACTGCGAATAGAAGATAAGTGGGGTCACAATAGAATTGCATTACCTTCAATTATGGCCTTTGGTCTCCACTGAAACAACCTAATG
Organism: Sequoiadendron giganteum; assembly: GCA_007115665.2. Lineage (NCBI taxonomy): Eukaryota > Viridiplantae > Streptophyta > Pinopsida > Cupressales > Cupressaceae > Sequoiadendron > Sequoiadendron giganteum. The sequence continues at coordinate 597,207,656 of CM021109.1, forward strand.
GATGCACCCACTAGGAATGGTGTATATACTTGGTCAAATAGGTGGAATGGAGAATGCTACATATAAGAAAAGCTAGTAAGGTTTATTTATTCTCAAGATTGGCTGGAAGGAGATAAAACCCTAGAAGCAAAAAGTCTTCAATTGGTAGGATCAGACCATTACCCTATCAAATTAACAATAACAAGGGATAATAATAACTCAAATTCATACTTCAAAATGGAAAAAATGTGATTTCAAAGGGAAGACTTGGTGGAAACAATTGGCCAATGGTGGAAAGAGACCCCTAAATTCAGTGGGACCAAAAGCTTTATCTTTATGTGCAAGCTGAAGTATATCAAGAAAAAGATACAAAATTGGAACAAGATAGTCTTTAAAAACATTTTTTCATAAAAAGAGATAAGAAGAATTGTCAATAATTGACAAGGTTATGAAAGAAGGCATGCTCCAAGAAGACTACCTTAAAGAGAAAACAATAATGTCAGAATATGAAGAAAGATTGGCAAGGGAAGAGGAGTATTGGAGGACTAAATCAAGGGAGGTGTGGATAACAAAAGTGGATGCAAACACAAATTTCTTTCATAATACATCAAAAATAAAAAAAAGGCCCACAAGAAGATATCAAGCATTCAATCTGCAGAAGGAATCTTAATTCAAAAACAAAAAAGTATCGAGGAAGAATCAATCAGATTTTATAGAGGGCTCCTAACACCATATGGAAACTAGGAAGTGCTTAACGATAACGAAATCCTAGCCAACATTCCAAAGTTAATTTCTACTGAGGACAATTTGATGCTAACCGAACCATTTATTAAGGAAGAGATAAAACAGGTAGTATTCCAGCTCCACCCAGATAAAGCTCCTGGTCTTGATGGATATCCAACATTATTCTATCAAAAATGTTGACACATCATAGAAGATGAGGTATGGGATTATCAGAAGACTTCAAAAAAAATAAAAAGTTTGTAAAAGACCTAAATAACACTATTGTGGTACTGTTACCAAAAAAATAAGTGTGTGCTAACTTCGACGATTATCGAACCATCTCACTTTGCAATACTATATATAAGATCCTCTCTAAAGCTTTAGCAAATGGGCTCAAAAAGGTGCTAGAAAAGATCATATCCCCTAACCAAAGCAAGTTTACCCCAGGAAGGGATATGGTGGATAGTATCATTTTAGCTAATGAAGCTATCCATTCAATCAACAAAGAAAGAACCCAAAGTATGATGATAAAGTTGGACATTAGCAAAGCCTATGACAAGGTAAAATGGAGATTACTGATAAGAATTATGGAGAAGTTTGGATTCTGCAAAGATTGGTTGCAAATGATATTTCAATGTATATCCTCAACAAAATATTCAATATTGATAAATAATTCTCCATGTGGATTTTTCCAAAGCTCCAATGGGAAAAGGCAAGGAGGTCCAATCTCCCCTTTTCTCTTTGTCATAATGGTCAAAGCCCTTAGTAGGCACATTACCTCTAAGCAAGAATAAGGTCTTTGGAGATGACTGCAAATTTCCTAAGGGGTAGAAGCTCTAACTCACCAGTAGTTCACTGATGATACACTGTTATATGGGGAGGCTACCATACAAGAGGCAAAAAAAACAAGAGAATGCTTATAGGACTACATAAATATATCAAGACAAGAAATAAACATGGAAAAATCCAAAATCTACTTTTTCCACACAAAGAAAGTCTTGCAAAAAAAATAGACACAATATTGGGATATACTATTGATGAGATATCTTGAAAATATCTTGGGGTTCTATTATATAAAGGCATAATCCAGACTGCTCTAGGGGAACAAATAAAAGAGAAATGTAATGATAAAGCCATAAGCTAGAGGGGGAAATGACTCACCTTAGCAGGAAGAATAACAATGATTAAAGCGGTTCTATCAACAATCCCCATTTACTCAATGTCTTGTATGCAATTAACCTCTAAGGCTGCAGCAAGGCTAGAAAGTATACTAAAACATTTCTTGTGGGAGGGCTCAAATGAACAACATAAAATCCCACTAATCTGATGGGACAAAGTATGTAAGTTCTAGGAAGAAGGAGGAGCTAGCATAAGGAACTTAAAGATACAGAATGTAGCCTTAAGGGCCAAGCTATTTTGGAAAATGTACTAGAACCCGTCCCTGCTATGGTGCAGAATAATGCAAAAGAAATACCTGGATAGTCCGAAACCAAAAAGGGTTTATGACAATTGTAAATTCTAGAAGAGGATCTCATATCTGGAATTTTATGCAAAGATCTAGGCATGTAATAAAAAATCACATATCATGGCAAGTTAACAATGGGAGAAGGGAAAAATTCTGGAAAGATTCATGGGGCGGTTACAAACCACTAAAAGAATATCCAAAACTAGCCCCTATATCCCCCTTATCAATACCAGTTTTGGAAAAAATGTACAAGATTATATCAAAAATAATAGTAATGGGGTTGGTCAATGGTTGATCCCAAAGGGCATTGCTCTGGATGACGAGGCCAAAAGGAAACTAGAAGAAATCATGCAAGAAAGGAAAGTCAGCCTAAATGATCAATCAGATAAAATAATATGGTGTGGTGCCAAATCTAGCAATTACACGATCAAATTGGGTTACCAAATACAAATCAAGTAAGAAAGTGGTGGTTGGCCTAAGAAGCTATGTTGGGGAAAAGGGGTGCTACCTAAGGCTGGGGCTTTCACTTGGATAACATTACATGGAAGAATCCTAATAGGGGACAGATTAAAATTATTAGGCATTGAAGGCCCAAGCAGGTATGTAATGTGTTATATGAATGAAGAAAACTCAGACCACCTACTCCTTAATTGTCCCTTCGCCGAACATTGTTGGGACTAGCTACAAAATAAATTAGGATGGAAGGCCCCAAGAAGCAATAGGCTCTAGGACCTTTTCATCAGCTGGCCTAATATTAAAAAGGAATCTTTCTGGGGACAATTATGGCAAATGACCCCCTCAATCCTAATATGGAACATATGGAAAGAGCACAATAAAAGAATCTTTCAGGATAAAGAAAAAAAGGCAGAAAAAATTACATATATTATTGAAAGAAGCATAACAGAATGGATAAACTCCCACATTAAGTTACAAATGAAAACCAAATTCAAATGTTGGGATGAAAGCTTAATGAAAAATTGGCAAGCCTTGAAAATTCCCCCATTTTCTAATTTGTCCTAGGTTCTAAAGCAAAAAGGGATAAAGCCAAATGGTATCCCCCTCCAAAAGGCATATTTAAATTGAACACTATGGTGCATCCTAGGGAAACTCAAGATTATCAGGTGCAGGATGGATAATCCACGATGAAAAAGTCCAATTAATAGCGACAAGATCAATTAGATTGCCACCTTCAAAAAAAATATAGTAGAAATTGAAGGCATTCTAAATGGTTTATTACTCTGTAAGGATAAAGGCTTGAAGTCCATCAAATTAGAATGTGACTCGACAGTATGTATAAGCACAATCACAAAAGGCCAAATCAAAGACTGGCAACTACAATCAAAGGTAAATGGAATCAAGGAACTCATGCAAGAAGTTCAAATTGACTCAATCAAACATATGTATCGGTAAGCAAAAAGGAAGCAAACAAGTTAGCAAACTATGGCATAAACCAAATAGAAGACTGTCTGAATGCATCACAAGCAAAAGCATGGCAAGGTTTGTAAACAATAATCTAATTAGAAAAGTAGGCAAGTGAGACTGAACATAAAAAGAAATCTTAAAAAATGGTAAGGAAGTCTCAAGCATGAGGTAAGTGATCAAATTCAAAAAATCTTGGCTCCTACAAATGGTACACAATCCTGAACCCTAACTAGAAATGGTTTTCAATTTTTTAAATGTGGTAATGAAAACTAACATGCAATAATGAACAAATAAGGAAGTGATGAACTAATAACATTTATGAAACCAAACCACAAAAGCATCACAAATTAGGGAACGAGAAAACCAAAACCAACCAAGGCTAACAAGTCTGAATCTTGAATACAAAGCCTCATTAACCCCTTTTCTGAAATAGAGTAACTGGGGTTTTCCCGTGCCCAATCGACCATACTAAGAAAGGGTTGCCTGAAACTTTTGAGTTATAATGCAAAACAACTAAAAGATGTACATGGCCCTTGTTTTCGCCAAGGATTTCCTTCACCTGTTTATAACTCTGTGCCCGGAAGCTAAGAAAATTAAGTGAAAAAGGGTTGAACTATTAACACTATGGAAAAAAATTGTTCACAGAGGTTAATACTAAGCCAGGGAAGGACTTGTGGTTTCCATCAGAAAATTAAAGCATTTAACCTTAATTGCATATGTCTGGCCCTTAAACACCACAATCTAAGGTATTTAGTTAACTAGGCTAGGACTTACCTACAAAATGAGCAATTGTGAGTGAAAAAATCACAAAAATTTAGTTGGATCGTGTAATTGGTTATAACCCCATTGATATTGAAAATGACATAAACTTGAAAACTAAGAGAAGCACAAACTGCGGTTTTAATGCACTCCTTTCTAAAATATGAACAATGAGGCTTAAGCTCCACCAATTATATAAACATTGAGAGGTAAAATGTTACAACATTAAACATATGTTCTGGACAGATGAAGGAATACATTTAAATTTTGCCTCATAAATTCATCAAACAAAGAATATCTATTTCATTTGGGTACAATCAAAACCCTAATTTTAGATCATGAAAATCAAAATTCTGAATAGCGAATTCAAAAAGGAACCGTAGCACAAAGAAGTAACAAAAACATGTTTAAAGCTAATACTTATATTTAAGAATAAGTCTTCAGCTACAAAAGATGGTCCTTTTAACTATTTTTTAGGGCACTTTCCAAAAAATAAAATGAAAACCTCGCTCTTTTGTCCCATTTCACACCATATTTAAACCCATCCGAGGAACAATACTATACTAAAGTTTGAAGCAGTGATAATATATTTTACTGTGCTTTATTACAGAATAGTAGAAGCGCTTACATAATTTTTCTTTCCATTTCTAGTCGAGGGCACATTGTTAAAATTGAAACCCTATTTTATCCCTTTTTACATTTTACCAAAATATAACCCAAGAACTATCCTAGAAAGGTCTTATTTGGGTGGTAGTCAAAATCAGCCCCAATTCTAATCTGCCTCATAAGCATAGAACTTGTCCAACCAGTCGAAGTCATCAATTGGTTCAAACTGGTATAGCTTGCGAAGAAATTTTTAGGCGATTAAGGTTCAGCCTCGATGAACCAGGAGCTCTCCATCCTTGATATCAAATAGGAACAGGTAATAACGTGGCCCACCGATTGGTAAACCGAGCTCCTGCAGGCGGGGTATTCCAACCCCAAGATGTGTTGCATTCAGAACATCTTCCCAACCCTCCCAACAAATAAGAACATAATAATTTACGGGTCAGCTACTCCACGACATCCTTTGGCACACGAAGATCAAGGAGCGAGGCAACAAAACAGGCATGAATGTTCGTGTTAACTCGATAATGCTCCTCTGAGACTAAAAACTTCTTGCCCAGGATGAGCCGCATAGCCTTCATCGTTAACAGCCCCCTCTCCAACAACACAAGCTTTAAGCGCTGATCAGTAATGCGCCCTAAAAAAGCTAATTGGCTTTGATCACTAATAAGCAGAATTGGCGACTCCATTGGCGCTATAAATTCTCGATGCTTCATTCCGCCTCCCATCACGCTAGTCTTAAAAATGCTTGAAACGTGTGAAATCATATTAAGTTGAATCCCCTGGAGTGAAAGCGGGTACTGAAGCACATCAGAATAGGTTAAAACAACCATAATTTTCCAAGTACAAGCTCACGGAGCAAATAAAGGTAATAAATGTCATCTACATCAATGTAAAGGTTAACGCGTGCGAAGATAGACACAATGAATGAATGAATGAAAGATTTTAATGACGTCCATGAGACTAAACAGTTTATGGGACCGAGACAAACAGCTTAATTTGTCGTCAAATTCTTTTCCAAGTCGGATCTCCTGCTACTAATTTTGACTACAAGACTGATCGTCTGGTTGATCTTATCCTCCTCAAATAACTGCTGCCTTGGTAAATAATGTTAAACACACAACGTGCCAATGAAAAGGTTGACAACAGGGTGAGGTGTGTGCCAACGTGGCTTGCACCCAACTAGACTTCAGGTAAACATCACACTTTTCAAATGGATAACAGCCCCCCAAATGAAAAATTTAATCGAGAGTTACCACCCAAAATTTGATAACACTTACCTATAAAAAAAAGAAAGAGCAGAAAAAGAAAATCTATGACAAAAATAGTGGCTATGACATATGAGTATAATTAAGAGGGAGGTTACAAACTGGACTAGGAGCCTTGACCTACATATGATGCATGTTATGTCATGTTAGAGAATCTTTCTAGAGGAGGTAAATAAAAAATAATGGAGTATGGATTGTATGGATTTTTCATCATGTTATTTTCAGACGTTATTTGGGCATATGGTAAATGCCTTATGGTGATTTTTTGGGCCTCCATGAGTCTATATATTGAAGGCTTGATATGGAGACATAAGAGGAGATTTTTGTTGGGTTTTGCTACCAAATTTTTACTAGAGGAATAAGATTTTGAGATCCATTGAGGTAAGAGAATGATATTATATTGTAATAGGTTTATTATTGTTAAATAATACATTGGTTTAGTGCTTTGGAGTTTGGGTTTTTTTTCTAAAAGGGTTTTCCCAGGGTACATATCTATGCCATTTTTCTTCTTGTGAATGATTTACCTTCTATCTCTCTCATTCATTATTTTCTAAGTTTTGTTTACATGATAGAATGCTATTGAAATTTCTATTGATTTGATTACTATAATATTCTCCTTGAAGGGTTAATATGAAAATACTTTTAATGGTTAGTAATTATTTTTAATATGATTTAATTGATAAGGGGTTTGTGGGTAATTTTCCTAACAAATTAAGTACCTTAGCCTAAAAATTGGAATGAGATAATAATTAAGAAGATATAATGGAAAGAGAAGAGGATAATATAAAAATACTTTTTTGAAAGTTAGTAGAAGGTGTTATGATTTTTAGTGTTGAACCAAAGTTTGATTGGATTAAAAGCATGTTATAAGACTTAATGGAGAAGCTTGTGATTCTAAGTGAGCACCATGAAGGAGCTTGAGAAAACTGATTTTGGACGAGAGACCTCTTTTAGGATATTCTTTAAAGTGGAAGCCAATATTAAAATTCAAGCTTATAATGGTGAGATAAGGGTGAAGATTTTTTATCAATGAGTTTCTCAAACGAAGGTTTATTTGAATATCATGCAATTGTCTCCTCATCAACAAATATAATTTCCAAGATTGAAGCTTTTTGGGCATACTCTTACATGGTATGAGAGTTATGCACATTCTTTGGAAATTTGAAAAGTGCCACAAATTTTTAAGTGGGAATATTTCACGAGGTTTCTAAGGAAGTGAGTTTACCATATTTTCCACAAAGAGGAAAGGATGATTCAATGGAATTACTTGAGGAAAAGACAAGGAAAAAGTACCTAAATCATATAGTAGCAATTTTAGGAAGAGGATGCCTCAATTTGGAAAATATGTTAAATGGAAAATATGTTAAAGAACATGAAGTGTTAGTAAAAAATTAGAAGGTTGTTTGGTCACTTGAAGAGCCATGTTTTGATAGCCAAACCCAAGATCAACGAAGTGCGTGTCTAAGAATTTTGTTTGGAGCTAAATAAGAATGTGAACACCTCCTATAAACAAAAATAGCAAGGTGAAGAGAAACAACTTAGTGGTAAGAATAATGAAGATGATAACAAGGGAAAAAATGAAAAGAATGTCACTTCTACAAATGAAAAAATTAAGGGGAAGTTTCATTGTAACTATGGTGACTAATATGGGCCCATTCAAAAGAGAGGTGTTGGAATTTATATTTTTGTGGGGTAAGAAGGAGAAGGAAAATAATTCACTTTTGTGAGAAATGGGATGGAGATAAAATGCAACTCAAGTTCATAGATGAGAGATAGTCTTGTGCCACAATGTGTAAGGGTGTGAACATAAAGTGGGTGATGGTTCTCCCATTGAAGAGAAGCTCACTAAAGTAGTCCACATTAAAATACAAAGGTAAGAATATTAATGTTATGCTTGACTCATATTGACAAGAAAACCTCATTTCTTATAAGTTGGTCAATGCACTTGGTTTGTATATTGTAGACCATTCTCACAAACATAGAGTTGAAGTAAAAATTACCAAGCAATATAAGTTATGCATTAGATGTAATCCATAGTTTAAATATGGATTATCGGTAGATTTAATTCCATTATATGTTTGTGATGTCATTTTTGGGAGCCCATATCTCTATGAGAGAGATGTTTACTTTAGGAGGAAGAATCAATATATAATTTATATTCTTATATTGGGAACCCCATGGTCACTTTGGGAAGTACTTCATGATGCAAGAGGCTAATCAATGCTAGAAGAAATTTTGGTCCTCTATTTTTGGGTAGACAAAAAGAGAAAGAGAGTTATTTGGAGATATGCATGGGTTTCAGACACAAATGGAGAAACAAGTAGAAAAAAAATGCACTAAGGTTCTATGTTGCTTCTTGAGCCCAAAGGACTACATTCTCTTTGAGGTAATGAGCATGCAGTTTATTTGTTGCCTTATAATATGTGTGAACAGTCTTCCTTTAAGGTATTATGACGATTTCTTTGGAATATTCAAGAAACCTATAAGATCTATTTCATAGTATCTCAAGAGGAGTAGGCTTGAAATTATTGTTTCCAAGGCCAAGTTTGGTTCCAAATAGAATGTGAGGAAAGTAAATCCTTGTCTTTTATATCACTAATATTTTGGTACCAAAAGCCTCCTTATGAGGGCAGTGTAATCCAAAAATCAAGTCAAGTTGTTGGGCCATTAGATTCATGTTGTCATTATCAATTGTTTGAGGTTTCCTTATGTTTTATGTTCAATTTTGTTTATTTTTGGGTGTGTTATGATCAATGGTTTATGTAGGTGGAAAAAGTGTCATTGATTGAGACAATTTAAAAACTATTATCTAGGAAAAGCAATAAAATATTTACAATTTAGACAAAATATGGAATGTGAAGGGTTTTTTACATTTCAACTTGATTTTATGATGTAGAGAGGTTATGGGAAAGGTGTAATAATATTGTAAAAAATATGGTTACAGAGGTTGATTCTCAAGGTACCCTTTCATTTTGTAAGTGAAAGTGATAGAGTAGGGGCATCTAAAGGTGCAAAGGCATTTTGCAAGTATAAATACGATTTCTTAGATATTGTCAAAATTCCAAATAGACCTCAATACATTATAATACATTTGTAATTGGAATATGATAGTGGAATAAGAAGCAACAAGCTCACTCCTATTTCATTTTTCCCATTTTCAAGGTTTCTTCAAGGTAAACAAGTTGTTTTAGTTATTGTGTTTGCTATCTTTGTATAATACTATTTTTTTGTGTTTCCTTTATGATTTCATAAGAAATGAACATGCTTGACTATAACTACATCAATTAGAGGTAGTTATACAATTATTTCAATGTGTTTGTAGAGTTTACAAAGAGTATATTCATAGTAGATGAATGGTAGGAGAGTTATATCCAACATTTTATGTATCAATTGTACTTTATATTTGAATTATCTTTTAAGTTTCATGTTTTACAAAATTTCATTATTGAAAAAATTATTTCCCTTCATGGATGATTAATCCTAAAAAAATCAACTTTAGTAATCATGCTTTAAAATAATAATAATATCAAATTCATCTTCTACTAACTTTAATATATTTATCGAGAGAGAAGAAAGGGGGGAGTAGCCATCTCAAATAAATACTTTTAAATAATTACTCATCAAAATATATTTGACAATATCTCAAATTATTCTAGATATAGATATTAACATGAGTAAATGAAGTGAATTAAAAGTTAAATATTGCTATCATACAAACCAAACAACAAAAACTTACAAAAATTGGTGCATATTATAGAAGTGTTGTCATGTCCCCAAATATTTGAAAGGCTTTGTTAGGATCAAATTGATTTAAGTTCTTCTTGCATGGAGATAGTGTCCTGCAAAGACTTGATCCCTCTCATATGTTTTTTATCACAATAGGTTTCTCCAAGGTAAACACGTGTTGATTTTTTTTTATTTTAGTTCATATCATACAACTACAACAATAATTTTTAGCACTTGATTCTTGTTATTATGTGGATATTTTGATGTAAAGGGTTATACAAATGAGGAATGTTTGAAACTACAACCAAAACTGCATCATATAAACCACGATAATAAGGTGGTCATGATGGGAAGAAAAAAAGGGAGAAATTTTAGTGTGGAGGAAATGATTCTTTTTAATTCTATTGAAGAGAGGGATGCTTCAGTAGTTGTGATGCCACTAAAAAATTGAGTGTAACTTACTATACTTTTCCATATCAAGATTCAAATTTAGAACAAAAATGTTAGTGCTCTTTTATATTCCTATTAACATAAAACTAATCTTTGAAAAGGTAGTAGATAATATTGTTTTGGTTACGTTTAGTCATTCTCATTTATACTCATTAGTTTGGGTGAAATAAACAATAAAGATAAAATTTCTCAAATGTTTGAAATAAATGAGCATTTGATTGATGAGAATGTGATAAATGTTCATCTTGAAGTTTCTAGAGTAGTATTTATACATATATGTCAAATATGATGTCTTCATGTAAAAAGCTAACAAAAAAATCTTGGCCAAAGATAGAGAGACCCACATCATCAATCCAGATGTAGGTAAATATAAAGTTTCCTAGTAAGTGCTCATTGATTCAAAAGGTTGTTTTTGCTAGTGGGAAATTTGGTTTGCTTCAATTGAGGGAAAAACAAGATATGAGAGTTATATACAAGTCTATTTCTAACAAACTCAAATGAAAGAGTTGCATAAATTTAATTAATTTTTTTAAGATCCCAAACCTGTGTTTCCCAAGAAAGTGATAGAACATGAAATCCAATTGCTACTAGATTATCATCTCCCAAACATTGGTTCCTATTGTCAAATCATCAATGGAGGAAAATAATGTAAACACCTCCACTTCAATTTTTTGTTAAACCATGTGTAATACATCTTAGCACTTCTTCATGAGATTCTCCTATTACAACTACCTGTTAAAAATATAGTTCATGAAAAATATGTATTGATTAATGGGTCTTGGATAAGATAGCCAAAAAAATAGGTACCTTCTTCAACAAGTTAACGATTTATCAGACCACATGATTATGGTAAGTACTACAAAATTGTAAGAAATTGGGTATTATCAAGTGAGAGTATATGAGAGTATGTGTGGAAGATTTGGAAAAGTGTAATGTCCCCTTTTTCACGAGCATCAAAGTTGGGGATTAGCCTATTTTCTTGACCCTCGTAGGCTAATAGTTTTGGATAGAGGGTTTCTTGGACGGGCACTTGGTCGTCAATTTGCAATGTGGATCTCTAGAGTATGGTGACAGGATGAATTTTTGTGTTTGGCATGATACTTGTGCTTAAATTTATGATACTCACCTTTTATTTCACCATCCTTGGCCTAGGGACCATGTGTCTTCAAAAGGAAGGGGTCACTTTATATTTTTCAGTTGCTATTCATTCATAAAGTGAAAAATGTTATAACTTAGGTGAATAGTGCTCAATTTAATGAATAGTGTTTTCATTGTAAAATTATAAATATCAAGAGGAAAAGTTCGACCCTCTTCATGTGTTGATGAAACTTGGGAGTGTGGCTTGGAGAAAGAAGGAGGCTAGGGTTTCCTGATTTCTTGCAGTGGGTGAGCCTGGTGGGGCTTTGTTCTTCATTTTTGAGTTGCTTGAGGGTGTGAAACACCACCTTAAGGTTGCTAATCAATTATTGTTGCTTCAGTTGGAGACCTGTGTTGTTGTTTGTAGGTTATTTCGAGCATGTTTTTGAGTGGTTTTGGCTGCCGTAGACTCTAATCACGTTAGCACAAGAGCTGCTTACTTTTTGTGGAATTTGGGGGCTGTTTTGGAAGAGCTACAGCCAGCCGCCTTTTTATGAGGGTTTATATCAGCACAAAGAGAAGAAACACCTCTCTTATGTTGTTGTTATCATTCCTAAAGGGGGCGCCCTTGTCCTAGAAGACTTCCCGTGCTGGATTTGGGTGGGAGAAATTCATCTTTCAAGAGTTGTGTGCACTTCATTGGGGTTTGGTCCTGTAGCAATTCACTATTCACTATGTTGTATGGTTGTAAGTAAAAACTATGGCATAAGATGTATCTTGTTTGAATCTGATGTAACTCATCTATCTTATGTAATCTATTAGGTAATGAAGAAAGCATCTTTGGCTATTAAATTGAGTAATTACTCGAGTTATCTCAATAGATTAGTTTATTAGAAGTTTCAACTTTATGTATATGCTTTTTAGTACTATTTTAGCATTATTGGCAAATCAAACTCAAAGCAAGAAGGAAGGAATTAAACTAAAATGAAAAATCAGATCTACAAAGCTCAGTGAAACAAATAAGCAAAGTGGTGGAACACTACAAAAAGATTATATGAATTGCTTGTGCAACCTATATGTTGCTTTCATGATGCTCATGAATGAACTATTGATACCATTCAATAATTTTTATATTTGGATGGTGGCGGTCTATAAAAAACTTATGATGATCATCTAACTCATTTGAAACAATTTTAACATGTTTTTAAGGAAAATAAGTTATCACTTTCATTTTAATTGATTGAAGCCTTCAAATGTAATTGAACAAAGGAGCTTCATAGGCTCTATTGTAACTTGAAAAAGTTCATCAAATCATTCTCCATGATAGTGACACCTTTAGATTTTATGATAACAAGCCACATGTCCTTTAGAAATTAAAAATCTGCATATGTAGAGTTGAAGTATAAAATCATCAACATATTGATTTTCATAGTACCTAACTTCTTGTTGTCATTTGAGGTAGAGAAATATGCAAGTGTCAATTTTACATGGCGCATTCTCTTGTAAAGAGATAAGCTTATTTACTACCAGTTTTTTCTTTTTCATAGAATAATTTTGAAATACTAAATGTAATAAAGAATTTTACGTACATATACAAGCACTTAAAATTAAAAACACTATCTAATTGAGGAAAAAATTAATTCTCCACATGCACAACTAGTTCAATATTTGTGAGCACAATAAAAATTGCTTCTAAGGAATTAAGCGCTACAAATGGATTAGATTTCATTCAACAATATTTTTATTGGAAACTTTTCTAGTATATCACATTATACAAAATTTTGAAAATAATCATATTAAAATAGCTTCTGCAATTGTCATTGTGAGAGTCCCTATGCCTTCTCTCACGTCTCTTGCGTTTGTCATTGTGCATGCCCTTGCGCCTCCTATCGCGCTTACCTTTATGCCCTCTCTCAAGACTTGTGTGCGGGCTTCTACTTCCACGAGTTCTGCTCCTGCTCTGTCGCCGTTTGTGGAGGGTTTGTTGCATGGCATTTCAGACCTTCCTATGTTTGGGTGGGTGCCTCCTGATGAGGCTTCTTTGGATTGAGCCCTCCCTGCGAGTTCGTCCCCCTCTGCCCCTCCTCGTGCTTGTCACTTCTGCGTTTGGTGACTTGATTTGGTCCTGCTCGCCCTCCTCAAGTGTGCTGAGGATGTTGCTCACAATGAGGATTTCTAGCAGCAGTGAGGTTTGGTATGTCAATTTTTCAAACTCTGGCCCTCTCTTTTTGACTTGCACAAGTGGGTTTTAGATTCTTGGAGGATCTTAGTGGATGGTAAGATTGAGTCTTTCCCTTGTGCTAAAGGTTTCTTCATTGTTACTTTTGTTTTTGTTGAGAATCGTTGCTCGGTGTTGGGTCAGCTCTAGGCTTGGGGAGAGCACTCTCTCTCTCGCTCAAACCCTGGACATCTTCATTCAACCCACTTACCGAATCACTCAATGTGTGTTTGGTGTGGGTTACACTCTTGAATCTCCCCCTCTAGTTTTGGGAGGAGACTTGTTATGAGGCCATTGGCAACTCTATTGGTTGTTTTTTTAAGGTTGATGATTCCACTTCTTTTATGGGCCATTCGACCTTTGCTCAAATTCTGGTGGATAATGATATCTCTTCACCCCTTCATGAAGATGTGGTTTTGTTGGTTGTGGATCGGCCCTAGTCTCAACTGCTCAATTTTGAGGGCCTTACTTTTAAGTGTCACCATTGTTTCACTACTGGTCACTTGGCTTTGACTTGCTCTCTTTTGCATCGAAAAGGTGTGGCTACTTGGTGGAAAGATGCAAATGATGATCTCTTGACTATTTTAGCTTTGCTTCTCTTGAGGATGCCTCCTCCTAGGCTTCTAATGAGCGTCCTGCTCATGGCACGGTTTTGGTTTGTCATGTGGATCATGTTGGTGTTTGTCATCCTCTAAGAGCATCTCCTTCTCCCCTAGTTGCTTCCACTCCACCCTAAGGATCTCTTGTGGATGGCATCTGTTGTTCACCTTCTTTTCCTAATGCTCCCCATCATGTGTTGATTGTCTTCCCGTGGGGGCGTCTTAAGGCCCCCCTGGCGGTGGGTTTCCTAATGATAGTATCACTTGGACTGTCATTCGTCAAAGACGTAAAGGTCTCCCCTCTACCTCATTCTTTTCTCATTCACGAGGCTTGTTGGATAAGTCTATCGTATAGGGTTGAGACCCTTGTTTCTTGTTTCTTTCCAATTATATGCTCTAATCAAAAGCATTGCTAGTCTTTGTTTGGTTCTTTTAAAGTCTCACCTTTGGTGAGGTTTGTATTGCTTGTCTTGATGACTGTTTTGTATTGAGTTCATGCCCTTCCTGCTTTATCTTAATCAAAACAAAATTTAAAAAATGCTATTTCATTAGGGCATCAAATATAAAAATGTTTCTAACAAGTTAACAAGATAGTTGGTATATTTTTTATGCCACCTTCAATTTTAACTTTGGTAATTATAAATTGAACCACTTATCTACAAGGTATATGTTGAAGGATATGACCATGATGCAAATTTTAAAGAGATGTCGTTTTTTGTAAGTAGAAAAGTGTGTAAATTTCTAGCCTAAACAAGATTGCTATCTCTAAGTAGGTTTCTCTGCAAATTGGAAAACTTTGCGTTTAAACTAATGGGGTAATCTCATACTTTGGAATTTTTCGGCCACATACTTGTGGCAAAGATCTAGGCACATTTGCAAGATATTTGTTTTGGTAATTTGTGTAACACAAGCAAGTTGAGTAATAAAAAGTAGGATTTGTAAAAAAAACATTGTTGGTTCTTTCTAGACCATGGTATAGCATTTTCATTAATTTAGTAGGTATATTGCCTTTGACAAAGAGTAAGAATGATACTTTGTTGTTGTAGATTGATTTAGAAAGATGTGCATAGTCATTCAATGCAAAAATACTCATGAGGGCAATAATGTAGAAAAAATTATTTTCACTAATGTTTATTTCATTTTGGTTTGTCTAGGTATATTGCCTTTGACAAAGAGTAAGAATGATACTTTGTTGTTGTAGATTGATTTAGAAAGATGTGCATAGTCATTCAATATAAAAATACTCATGAGGGCAATAATGTAGAAAAAAATATTTTCACTAATGTTTATTTCACTTTGGTTTGTCTAGATGTTATTTGACCAAGATTCAAGGCACTTGGACAAATTTTTAGACCATGTTTTGCAAGAGAATGGACACAAGGTTGAAGAGGTCAATTGCTTTCAATCCACAAGCAAAGGGCCAAGCAAAAATAGTTAACACAACATTTATGCAACTCTTGAGAGGATATTATAAGAAGCATTTTAAGATGTAGAATGAGAACTTGTTATATATTGAGCAATCATACCATAACCTACTACGTTTTCTATTATTTCCTTCTAAAACATGTTTTGGTTACCTTCTAGTTCATTTCACATTATGATGGCATAGCCACAAAGGAAGCAAAAAGTCTATTCTAAAATTTAAAAAGCTAAAAAATCCATGAAGATAAAACTAATATACCATGCATTTAAAAGAGGTTAGACAAGTCTCAACTTAAGAATGAAGTAAAACATAATCAAATCAAATTTACGCACAGGCTCCATGTTGAGCATAAAGTGTAGCTTTAATCAAGTGAAAAAATTATTTAAAAAAAGAAGTAAATAAGTAAAATCAAGAATGCTTTTGGATGCAACTATGTGAGTTTTTACATCAAGATTTTAGTTCATGATCCATGATCCATGACTGTGATGAAGAGGAAAGATTGAAACCTAACTATGGGAGAGGAAAGAGGGAAACAAAGTAAAGTGAAGAAAATCTATTGGTATGAAAACTTGAAACTAAGCTATCATACCAAATGAAGGGAAATATGAAACAACTCACACCATTAATCATATCAAGAAAGATGTCACAAGTTGTCCATTCTATATAAATTCAAGCAAAATTCTCACACAATAACACATAACAAAAATAACTAGTAAATAGAATTGCATAAGAGAAAATGCATTGGCATACCCTAAGAAAACTTTTTTTTTTAAACCTAGCCTCCAAAGCACCAAACTCAATGTATTCTCAATGATAAAACAATTACAATACAATATTAGGTTTTGATCATGTATATGAAAACCAACACTCTTAATCAAGGAGCAAACTATGCAAGATATGGCTTCTTCAATAGTAGTGAGAGACTGTTGTTGCATTCCTTATGAGATAAATCCAAAAAACAAATAAGGTCTACAAGTTCCTCTTCATACGCTTTGGGATCTCCTCAACAAGCAACTCAAGTCTCTAAGGGCTTACACCAAGCTTCAATCACAATGAACATGTATAAGTGATGTCTAGCCTCCATCTCAAGCCTCCTATTTGTAGAAAAGAGAGCAACAAGCAAGGTTCTTGCCACCATTATTTAATGCCCCAAGCACCCATAATCAATGCACCTAATCGCATCTTATGGACAACCAAGTATGCCACTAGGCCCAAGTGACAACATGTTCTCCAAGGCACCTCAATTGCACTCTCCAAGCATAGCACCCAAGATTGGCTTGCTACATTTGACCCAAGAAATAAATGTTTTTTTACAATAATGAACGCGTTTTGCAACGACCTCCATAAATTGAACACATTTTTTCAATGAGCCCAATAAACCATGTGCTCAAGAAACCATGATCACTATTAAATGCATTTGTAATTTTACATATAACAACCTCTTAGGAAAATATTGAGAACTCCTAAAGTGTGGCACCGCATTTTGATATTCACCACAATTTTACAAATATCAAGTATTCCTATGTGCAAGGTGTACAACACCTTTCCCAACAAAAAAATTGTAATATTTTTTAACACATGACCACTAAGTCATTTGTATTGAACTTTCTTGTGTACATGAAGTTTAAAACAATTTGATTGTCGAGAACTTCACTCTCTTTAAACTTTCTATGTTATATGATGGAGACCCTTTATTGCATTTTGTTTAAGACTCTATACCTAATGCTCAAGAAGAGTGGGAAAAGGATGTTGTTGGGAGGGAAGGTTCACTCTACAACAAAAACCTTGTATCTAAATCTAAAGAGTAAAGTGGATTAATCTCCTAGATCCCCATGGGGATGACACTCAGGCTCCTAGAATCAATAGGGACCCTTGTATCCCCCTACCATATTAGACCACTATAGAAAGGGCAACTACAAGAAAGTTGAAGTGAGGTAGAAAGGCTACTTGCCAAGTAAAAACAAGTGGAATTCCAATGAGGTGTTCGAGAATAAAAATTCCTTGATTTCTCAAGGTTTTGGAAACGTGGTGAGATAGAGAGTAGAGAGAGAGAGGGGGGGGATAGGGAGAGGTAGAGGAGGAGAGAGATAAAGAGAAGTAGAATGGAAGGAGAGAGAGTGGGGAGGGAGGGAGAGGTAGGTAGAGAGAGAGAGAGAGAGGCTTTTTATTGAAATTTTATGATTGGACAAGGATGTCTTATAAAAGAAGTTGAACATATCAAGGCAAGACAAGAAAGTTAAAAGTGGTGTTGAAGGACCAATTGTAAATTGAAGACAATTGGAATTTCAATGAGATGGTAAAAAATTTCCATAGAGATGAGTCCTTAAGATATTGAAAACCAAAGGCCTCTTGATTGAAATTTTGTGATTGGATCATTTAGATATATTGAATTTTGTTTAAGTAATCCATAGTTATACTGAAACAACTTAACACTCTGATGCAAGAGCATCATTATTCATTTGATAAGATTTTGATTTGCCTCCAATTGTATTTGGTGTTTTGATTTGTTTGCATTTTGGGTGTGAATTAACCATTTTGGGGCTGGGAATTTTGAGGCAGCGAACTTCTTTTATTTTGGTTTTGAATGCTAGTTGCAAAAGCATCGTCCAGTTGAAGGACGGTTATTGAAAACAAGGAAAGAGGCCGAGCAGTTCTTGAAAAAGAAGAGAACGAATAGAGGAGACAAAAAAGAAACGTGAGAGGAGAGAGTGAAGAATAGTCTTGGAAGAAGGAGCAAACAAATGATGAGAAATGGGTATAGGCAACAATGAATGTCAAAGAGAGCTCAATTGGGTGTAGGAACAATAGAGACGGTGCGAAGAGAGGGTTGTGAATGGTTGTAGGTGTTGAATGTCGATTCTTTTAGAATCCTTGTACTCAGATTTTGCATCGATTTAAATACATTAAAAATTCTATTTTCTTTCATTGATATTTGTGTCATTGATATTTGTAAACTTTCAATTTTGTTGCATTGAATGTGGAAAGGGGATTTTATTGTTCCTATCGCTTTGGTCTATGGATCGGTCAATTTGCTTGAACCAGCATTTTGTCAGAAACTTCTTTGATTTTTAATAATAGTTGCAAATTTGTGTCTCTGAATATTGCACCGTAATTAAATAGTTTTCCATTATATTTCGATTAAATAAGAAGGCTATCATTATTTGGGGTATTAGAGCGGATAGGTGTGGAAGCTTGTCATCAGTTTGGTATTAGACTGAGAAAGATCTAAGAAGAGGAAGTCGGTTATGGTCATGGAATTGTGGACAAGTATGTGTGTGTGAAAGTTTCAACAGGTTAAAAAGAAGAACCTCGATACCCAAAGACTGGGCAGAGGGAAAGGAAAGAGAAGCCCTAGGTGAGGTATCACAAAGTTTAGAAGAGGAAATAAAAGATGCAGCAGCATGAAAGCCTAAAAAAGGACAAGTTGAAGGTCAATAAGATAAGACAGGATGTAGAGTTTGATCAAGAAATAGCAGAGCTGAGAAGGGATTTAGAGAGGTGTAAGCTCGTGGTGAAGCAATGGCTTGAGGAAAGAAGCCATGAATGTGATTGGTATTGGCCAATGAAAAAGAAGTTGAAGTGGCCTATGTAGACGATTGTCAAGAAAAGAAAGCAAAATATGGTTGCCTTGCAAGAAGAAGCATTACCACATCATGAAGCTGCCATGGAAGTAGAGCCTGAAAAAGAGACGGAAAATAAGAAATTGGAAGATGGAAAGGCAAATGTTGGTCAGGGGTATGCAAGAGAATCTATAAAGAAAAAACACAGATGTTGTAAATGAAGGTGAAGAAACAAAAGTATTGACTAATGAGATGCCAAAGGAAACACAACTTGACATACTTTCAAGAACATCTTGGGAGAAGCTTGAGGAGAACACATGCAAGGTGAAAGGTAAACAAGTTGATGCAGATGATTTAAATAATGGTGCTTTTGAATCTTTGAATGAAATTGTTGAAGAGGAGTGTAAAAGGAGACAATGAAAAGGATATATATGAGCTTGAGATGGAGTTTTGGAGGCTTGTAGATGAAAAAGACATAAGAATGAGAAGATACAAATAGAAAACGAAAAACAAACGAAAACAGATTGAACACATGGCGGTTGTTCCAAAACGAGGTTGGAAGACGTGAAAGAAAAGAACAGAGAAACGATTTATGGCTGGAGACCTCATGTGTAGGAGCACATGCTTCTTTTTGTCTCTTGGGGAGTTTGGTGTAGGAGCATCCTTCTTCACTTGATGAGATTTTGATTTGCCTCCAATTGTAATTGGTGTTTCGATTTGTTCGCATTTTGGGTGTGAATTAACCATTTTGGGACCAAAATTTTTGGGGCAATGAACTTCTTTTGTTTTGGTTTTGAATGCAAATTAGTTGCAAAAGCATCATCCAATTGAAGGACAATTATTGAAAACAAGGAAAGAGGCTGAGTGGTTCTTGAAAAAGAAGACAATGCAAGAAAAGAGAACGAATAGAAGGGACAGAAAAGAAACGCGAGAGGAGAGAATGAAAAACAATCTTGGAAGGAGCAAACAAATGATGAGAAATGGGTATAGGCAACAACGAATATCAGAGAGAGCTTGATTGGGTGCAAGAACAATAGAGATGGTGTGAAGACAGGGTTGCGAATGGCTATAGGTGTTGAATGTCGATTCTTTTAGAATCCTTGTACTCATATTTTGCATCAATTTAAATACATTAAAAATTCTAATTTATTTCATCGGTATTTGTGAGTCGTTGATATTTGTAAACTTTCAATTATGTTGCATTGAATGTGGAAAGGGGATTTTATTGTTCTTGTCACTTTGGTCTATGGATCGATCAATTTGCTCAAACTAGCATTCTGTCAGAAACTTCTTTGATTTTTAATAACAATTGCAAGTTTGTGTCTTTGAATATTGCACCGTAATTAAATAGTTTTCCATTATCTTCTAATTAAATAAGAAGGCTATCATTATTTGGGGTATTAGAGCGAATGGGTGTGGAAGCTTGTCATCAGTTTGGTATCAAAGTGAGAAAGATTTGGGAGAGTCTAAAAGGTCTAGGAAGAGGAAGTTGGTTATGTTCATGGGATTGTGGACAAGTATGTGTGTGAAAGTTTTGACAGGTTAAAAAGAAGAACCTGGGTACCGAAAGATTGGGCAGAGGGAAAGGAAAGAGAAGCCCTAGGTGAGGTATCATGAAGTTGAGAAGAGAAAATAAAAGATATAGCAGCAAGAAAGCCTCAAAAATAAGGACAAGTTGAAGGTCAATAAGATAAGATAGGATGCAGAGTTTGATCAAGAAATAGCAGAGTTGAGAAGGGATTTAGAGAGGTGTAAGGTCGCGGTGAAGCAATGGTTTGAGGAAAGAAGCCACAAATGTGATTGGTATTGGCCCATGAAAAAGAAGTTGAAGTGGCCTATGTAGACGATTGTCAAGAAAAGAAGGCAAAATACGGTTGCCTTGAAAGAAGATGTGTTGCCACATCATGAAGCTGACATGGAAGTAGAACCTGAAGAAGAGACAGAAAAGAAGAAATTGGAAGATGGAAAGACAAATGTTGGTCAGGGGTATGCAAGAGAATCTGTAAAGAAAAACACATATGATGCAAATGAAGGTGAAGAAACAAAAGTATTGACTGATGAGATGCCAAAGGAAACATAGCTTGACATACTTTCAGGAACATCTTGGAGAAGCTATAGGAGAACACATGCAAACACATGCAAGGTGAAAGGTAAGCAAGTTGATGTGGATGATTTAAATAATGGTGCTTTTGAGTCTTTGGATGAAATTGTTGAAGGGAAGAGTTTAAAAGGAGATAATGAAAAGGATATATATAAGCTTGAGATGGAGTTTTGGAGGCTTGTAGATGAAAAAGACATAAGAAGGAGAAGATACAAACAAAACACGAAAAACAAATGAAAACAAATTGAACACATGGCGGTTGTTCCAGAACGATGTTGGAAGATGTAAAAGAAAAGAATGGAGAAACAATTTCTGGTTGGAGACCTCATGTGTAGGAGTGGATGCTTCTTTTTGTTTCTTGGGGAGTCTGATGCAGGAGCATCATTCTTCACTTGATGAGATTTTGATTTAACTCCAATTGTATTTGGTGTTTTGATTTGTTCGCATTTTGGGTGTGAATTAACAGTTTTGGGGCCGAGAAATTTGGGGCAGCGAACTTCTTTTGCTTTAGTTTTGAATGCAAGTTAGTTGCAAAAACATCATCCAGTTGAAGGACGGTTATTGAAAACAAGGAAAGAGGCCGAAAAGTTCTTGAAAAAGAAGACAACGCAAGAAAAGAGAATGAATAGAGGGGACATAAAAGAAACGTGAGAGGAGAGAGCGAAGAACAGTCTTGGAAGGAGCAAACAAATGATGAGAAACAGGTATAGGTAGCAATGAATGTCAGAGAGAGCTCAATTGGGTGCAAGAACAACAGAGACGATGTGAAGAGAGGGTTACGAATGGTTGTAGGTGTTGAATGTCAATTCTTTTAGAATCCTTGTACTCAAATTTTGCATCGATTTAAATACATTAAAAATTATGTTTTCTTTCATCGATATTTGTGATTCATTGATATTTGTAAACTTTCAATTATGTTGCATTGAATGTGGAAAGGGGATTTTATTGTTCCTATCGCTTTGGTCTATGGATCAGTCAATTTGCTCAAACCAACATTATGTCATAAACTTCTTTGATTTTTAATAATAGTTGCAAATTCATGTCTCTGAATATTGCATTGTAATTAAATAGTTTTCCTTTATCTTCTGATTAAATAAGAAGGTTATCATTATTTGGGGTATTAGAGCGGATAGGTGTGGAAGCCTGTCATTAGTTTAGTATCAGGGCGAGAAAGATCTAGGAGAATCTAAAAGGTCTGGGAAGAGGAAGTCGGTTATGCTCATGGAATTGTGGACAAGTATGTGTGTGTGAAAGTTTTGACAAGTTAAAAAGAAGAACATGGGTACCAAAAGATTGGGTAGAGGGAAAGGAAAGAGACGCCCTAGGTGAGGTATCACAAAGTGGAGAAGAAAAAATAAAAGATGCAGTAGCAAGAAAACCTCAAAAAGAAGGACAAGTTGAAGGTCAATAAGATAAGATAGGATGCAGAATTTGATCAAGAAATAGCAGAGCTGATAAGGGATTTAGAGAGGTGTAAGCTCGCGGTGAAGCAATGGCTTGAGGAAAGAAGCCACAAATGTGATTGGTATTGGCCCATGAAAAAGAAGTTGAAGTGGCTTGTGCAAATGATTGTCAAGAAAAGAAGGAAAAATATCGCTGCCTTGAAAGAAGAAGCATTGCCACATCATGAAGCTCACATGGAAGTAGAACTTGAAGAAGAGACAGAAAAGAAGAAATTGGAAGATGGAAAGGCAAATGTTGGTCAAGGGTATGCAAGAGAATCTATAAAGAAAAACACAGATGTTGTAAATGAAGGTGAAGAAACAAAAGTATTGACTAATAAGATGCCAAAGGAAACACAACTTAACATACTTTCAAGAACATCTTGGGAGAAGCTGGAAAACACATGCAAGGTGAAAGGTAAGTAGGTTGATGCAGATGATTTAAATAATGGTGCTTTTGAATCTTTGAATGAAATTGTTGAAGGGAAAAGTTTAAAAGGAGACAATGAAAATGATATATATGAGCTTGAGATGGAGTTTTGGAGACTTGTAGATGAAAAAGACATAAGAAGGAGAAGATACCCGAAAAAAATGAAAAACAAATGAAAACAAACTGAACACATGGTGGTTGTTCTAGAATGATGTTGGAAGACGCGAAAGAAAAGAATGGAGAAACGATTTATCGCTGGAGACCTCATGTGCAAGAGCACATGCTTCTTTTTGTCTCCTGAGGAGTGTGATGCAAGAGCATCATTCTTCACTTGATGAGATTTTGATTTGCCTCCAATGTATTTAGTGTTTTGATTTGTTCACATTTTGGGTGTGAATTAACCATTTTGGAGCCGAGAATTTTGGGGCAGTGAACTTATTTTGTTTTGGTTTTGAATGCAAGTTAGTTGCAAAAGCATCGTCTAGTTGAAGAACGATTATTGAAAACAAGGAAAGAGGTCAAGCAATTCTTGAAAAAGAAGACAACGCAAGAAAAGAGAAAGAACAGAGGGGACAAAAAAGAAACGTGAGAGGAGAGTGAAGAATAGTCTTGGAAGGAGGAAACAAATGATGAGAAACGGGTATAGGCAACAATGAATGTCAGAGAGCTCGATTGGGTGCAGGAACAACAAAGACGATGCGAAGAGAGGGTTGTGAATGGTTGTAGGTGTTGAATGTCGATTCTTTTAGAATCCTTGTACTCAGATTTTGCATTTATTTAAATACATTAAAAATTATATTTTCTTTCATCAGTATTTGTGAGTCATTGATATTTGTAAACTTTCAATTTTGTTGCATTGAATGTGGAAAGGGGATTTTATTGTTCCGGTTGCTTTGGTCTATGGATCCGCCAATTTGCTCAAACCAACATTCTATCAAAAACTTCTTTGATTTTTAATAACAATTGCAAGTTCCCGTCTCTAAATATTTCACCATAATTAAATAGTTTTCCATTATCTTCTAATTAAATAAGAAGGCTATCAATATTTGGGGTATTAGGGTGGATAGGTGTGGAAACCTGTCATCATACTCACACATGCTCAAATGATGTAATTCAACATTAATATAGTTGCAAGGCAATGCAAGGATAAGGTTGGTAGAAGAGAAAAAGCTAAAGAGTTATCTAGACACCCTTGAACCATGATTAACTAGGGACAATCCATACACATACCAAATATGTTGAAACATTGACAAACCCCTTACATACTTTACACAACCATGTTGGTTAGTCCACACCCATCCAAAATCATCTTGATTGATTGCAAATAAGTTGAACTTAACTTGTTAAATCATCAAGTTCTCAATATGGAGATCCAAGTAAAAGTCCCTAAAAGTGACATATAATGTGAAATTCTAACTAGTAACTCTTAATCTACCATTGTTAGCTTTTAGTATTAATATCTAAGTTATTATCTAATATTAATGCTTATAAGAAGCTAAATAACATTATTGCTCATAAAGATCTAATATTGCTATATTTGAAAACTATCTTTAAATATTTATTTTTTAAGCTCCTTGGTCATTTGGAATTTTTGTTTCATAAAATTGCTGATATCTTCTATAAACACACCATTTAGTGCATGTTAAACATCTTAGAATTAGAATCGAATTTTTCGAGTTGTATGATGTGTGCTTTGAGTAAAGTAGTAGAATGGGTTGTAAAGCAAGGCAAGCGTGAGAGCTTTTTAGAGGTTTTGTGAGTCCCACAATTTTCATTGAAGTTCTATTGAAGCAATATGACTTCTAAAAATTAAATGGAGATAGTGAACATGACAAGTCACAAACCCACTCTTGTTCGGTTTTCTCAAATCGGTTTTCTTTAGAGTATAACTTCTTGTGTTGATTATTATATTCTTGCACGTTTGAATTCTTCCGTGTTTTTTATTCATGTTGTCAACCTACCACAAATTCAACACATAAGCATCACAAAGTCTTCAGCAAATATTTTCTTAGATTTAAGTACTTAAAAAACAGGAAGCATCACACTCTCTCCTACTCGTGTAAGTTTAAGCTTCGTGTTGATGAGCTAGCTAAGTAATAGCTGTAGCCTACACTAATAATCATGCATCACTAATAACCAAACAAAAGGACAAATTTGGAGGAGTCCTCGTTCACATATTTTCGAAGGCTAAAAATTACTCACAAAATGTGAGGAATGCTAACAATATTGACTAGATCTCGAAGGAGTGAGATATACCACTAATCGCATAAAGCCAATGACTAAATTTCAAGTAATCTCCAAAATGCATAAAATATCTTAATCAGATAATATTCTGCTTTTTCCAAATCAAAGTAGTATTGGGATTATATGTTTTAGAAAAGCTTTAGCTCTTTATAATGCATGAATGCAAAGGCAAATGCACAAAAAATAATACATTATCGTTGCACACTTTAAGTATTTAAAGGCACTTTCATCAAATACAATTGCCACCAATTTCAAGTGACCCCAAAATGATTACAATATTTCAAGTAATAAAATTCACTTCCTTTTAAAATTTACAGAATTATTATAGTCCTTCCACATTAAGACTAATATATTTGGAAGAGCCTGAACCTTTATGATGCATGCATGTCATGCCCAAAAAATAATTGATGTACATAATTGTAAGAGCTTTCTAGTGTCAAAAGTTTTCAGCAAATTACCCATAATATTTTGAACTTGATGCCATTTTTGCTTCCATCCATGAGGCTGAGCATGCTCCTTTTCATATAGGACACATTACTACTAGTTAATTATGCCAGATAATTCCTCCTAAAAAACTGCATGCACATTGAAATCAACTAATCAATTATTTAATTTCTCTCTTTAAGTTCAAAGCTAATAGATAAGTGGAGAACTTCATCTGAATCCACCAAATTGCCTCTGTTGACTCATAGGGCCTCCCTGGCCTGTGCCCATTGTGAAGTTTGTTGCAAATCCTGTCCCAGAGTTTGATGGAATGGTCGTGGGATTTCCCATTCCAATTTCAGGTGTGATTGTCCCTGGAGTCAATCCCATTCCAGGTCCCATCATCACACCCGTGCCACCCACTACCTTACCCACACTGGTTCCATATGCACCGATACCTATATTGGTGCCATATGCACCCATGCCATATGGGCCCATCATAGAGGAAGCAGGAGCAGCCATTGTACTCGCACCTGCTCGACCCAAGCCAGAACCAGATCCCATGGCTTTTCCCATAGAAAAAGTGGGTACCTTCTTCTCCTCTTCCCTTCTTTCTGAGCTGGTAATAGAATCTAAATGAATGCCAATATCTGCCAAAGAATGGCTCCTTGCTGCATAACAAAAGAAATGCTGGAATCAATGCAACAATAAGTTTTGCCTATGAGAAGAAAAGAAAAATCTTCATTTGATAAATTTGAATTCAAAGGTGTTTACTAAGAAAACGTACGTGCAGAAATATTTAAGTCAATTAGGCCACGACTTAATGTGTCCGCCCAAATTGATGATTTAGGTTCAAACTTTTCTTTCTGCTGTTGGGACTTAGCTGCAACTGCTGTGTTTGACTGTTGAGCTACAATTGGTTGTACTTGGGTAACTCCACTTAAAAAAGGTTGTCCTTGACTCTGAAGCATACTGGGAGGTTCTGAGGCTTCTGGAGTTCCAAATGCACTGAATAAATTCCCATCCAATGGATCTGCCTTGCCATAAACACTTTTTGCAGTATCGGATTTAGAAGGCGCAGCTTCAAACATGCCATATTCTTCATCAATCCCAAAAGTCGAAGATGTTACAGATATTGTACTTGGTGTTTGAGGGGCAAAAAAGTTTTCAGAGGATGGAAATAAGACATCAAGTGGAGACTGGGCAAAAGAAATTCCGTAAGTTGCCAACACTTAGAAAATGATGTTAGATATCAAATCAATTACACAAGCAGTTTAGTTGAAATGGTAACTCTGTGTAACCCTGGAAACCTTATAGATGAAACTCCATTGTATATAGATATGTATATAAATAATAAATATGCATGGAATGAGTACGAGCAATGACTCTTCTAACCTTATTTATAGAGTTTGTGGCTGACACTGGAGGATCTACAAAAGTTGCACTAAAACTAGCATCTGCAAACAAATCTGTCCCAGGCTTTGGACCATTAACAGCTGCACCTATGGAGGGACTCACAGTGCTTGGGGGAGGAGGCGGTACTGCTTTCATAACATCAGAATGGGTCGCTGCTGAAGGTGGTCCAAAAAGATCATCTGTGAAAGTTGAAACTAGGGTGGCAGCCACTGACAACAACAACATTATGCTCCTTCAGTCATAACCTTTTAAAGAGAACAGCACCAAGCTGAAATAAGACTGAAATTATAGGGACCGAGAAATGCATACAAAAGATACATGCATGATTACTCAAACTTCTTCTGAATTATCTCGATGAACAAATTTTCACATATGAAATACAAGTGATCTGATGATGGGTAATAGTAATACAGTGGTCAGGAACACATTGTTTTATCATTTCTATCTCAAACCTTGTTAGACGTGCTTTATTGTGCTACAAAATACCAGTGTCAAGTCCAAAGCATGCTTATCTACACATCCTTATGATCGGATATGGCTTAAAAGAAACAATAATCTGCATTTACCATTGTTTGTGACTTAGTTAGCACAGAAATTAATAGACAAGCAACTTTTATATACTTGCCGTGTGATAGACTGTAATTTCAGAAGGTACTTGCCATTCAACAAGCTCAAATCAATAGTATTCCACCAAACTGTAATTTCTTATGGAAACTTAAGGAAAAGGAAATGGGGGAATATCCAGTGTTTCTCCAAATTTTGAGAATGGGGGAATATGAGGATGGGGGTACAGGTTTTGGAAACAGCAATTTTTTTTCAGATTTTGGGGACAGCAGGGGGATGGCAATTAAAATTATAAATAAAATCAATATTTGACTTTTTAAAATTCATATAGAACAAAATACCTAAAAATAAAATACACAAACCAAAAAAGCTGAAATTCCAAAAAGTAGCATAACAATTCCCTGATTTGTAATCCATCTAATAGACTGATAACCTTAGGCATGTTGCATCATACATACCACAATACATTGAACAACAAGCTCAAAAATCATAGTCATCATTGGATTGATATCTCAGTGACTGCTCCTTTTCCACGCTTTTCCTCTTCCTCCTCTAGGTGAGAGTAAAATAGCAAAGGGTATTTATTTCTGAAAAAAAAATTGTGTTGGGGGACCTTGATGGGCCCCCCTCTATTAGGGTTTTTTATCTTGTAGAATATTTTTCAATCTTTTTTCCTGTTTTTATGTGTTTGATGTGGGGCACCCTAAAGTGGGGATTACTAGGGGATGTCAAGACCAAAAAAAGGGGGAGGCCCCTCTTTTTAAGGTATTAAAATAATATTGTTTATTTATTTAATGCTCAAACTATTGTAATTTATTGTAATTAATTAGGTAAGATCGTTTCCACAATCTTCTTAAGTTTCTCTTTTAGGTTCTTTCTATAAAGATTTTAAAATTTGATTTTTCTAAAAATTTCGAATGGAATTTTTTCAAGAATTTTGAAGATCAATTTTTCTTGCTCTAGAATTCATGGGTATTTCGTGGGTTCTAACGACGCAACCTAGCAACCTTCGTTCTCTGAAAGCCCGCGTCGCTTCTCTGCAACCTGCATCGAGATTTCTCTAAGGCGCGTTTCTTGTTTTTTAGGACACGTTTTTATTGTGTGGATTCTTCCTAGACGCGATTTGAAGACTTAAAGAAGCATTTTTCGTCACCATTTGGGCGCAGATTCAGTATTTGTGGTGCCGCGATTTGAAGGATTTTTTTGTGAAAAATCTGAAACCAGTTTTCAAATGCGTTTTCTACTCTTGAAAATCTGCATTTTGTGGCATCATTTCTAAGCTTAAAAAGGTCATTTTTGTCTTCATCAACGGTGCCTAGGGTTCTACACTCTGTTTGGCTCGATTTTGTGCAGATTCGAGCTACTTTCTACAACTTTTCTAAGCATGCATGGCCGCCTAGGGTTTTGACTAGTCAGATCACTTCGAAAAAAAAAATCGATTACAGATTCTTCGTGGTTTTTTCGAGAGCTCAACTAGGTTGGTCTCTGATTTTTCTGGGTGCATCGTTTTTTGTGCCTCGATTTTTGAGTCTGCAGATTTGCTTTGATATTTGTGCATGTACTTGCCTCAACGTATTGAAACTCGTGCCTTGAGTTTTGTGCATTCAGCATCTTCTCAGCACCTCATTTTTCGTGCCTCAAAAAGCATGAAGATGGCTTCATTGACCAACATTATATTGGAAGGCAGTCAGTGTTTTAATGGCAGGAATTATAACACCTGGAAGCAGCGGATTTTGGGCAATGTTACTTGACCCACCACTACCGATAAAGCTCAGGAGAAGTTCGATGAGCAGAATCGTGAAGCAATGATACTTATCAAAATTCCAGTAACTAATGATCAACTACCTCAAATCTTGCTTGGAAAATCAGCAACAGAGATTTGGGACCATTTGAAGGGTTTGCATGAAACTTCTAACAAAAGTCGTGCGTTTTTCTTGAAAAACATGTTTTCTATCATGATGGATGAGAAGACAACATTGCAGGTGCACCTGAACAAAATCCAGGAGATCTGAGCTCAATTGGAGGCTATTGGTCGAAAAATGGAGGAAGACATGGTCGTAATCACTCTAAAAAGCCTACCTAAGTCTTATGAACATTTCATAGAGACTCTCAACATTACGTCTGCTAATGTTGACCTGAAGTTTCCGAAGCTTTGCACTATCCTCCTGTAACAGGACCGCTGGAAACAACAATTTGGTAGTAGTGGTTCATCATCCTCTACAGAGCAAGCCTTTGCAACTAAAACTCAGTTTAAGAACAAAGGGAAAGGTCAACCTTCACAATAGAAAGGCTCGAGACAACCTCAGGACAACTCTAAGAAAAAGAAAATTCAGTGCAATTATTGTCACAAATATGGACACATGAAGAAGGATTGTCGTGCATGTTTGGCTTCTGAACAAAAGAAGCACGAAGGGTCTCAGCAGAACAACCATGTTGCTGAGCACACTGAGCAGAAGGAATCTGCCTTTTACGCCTTTATGCTAAAAGACCTCAGACCATGTTAAGTCCTCTGCCTAGTACATAGATTCAGGTGCTTCGTGACATTTCACTCATAGACATGACCAGTTCACAGACTTCTCTCCGTTCACTGACTCGGTTGTTTTTGGAGGAGGCAAAGAATACACAGTTGTCGGTAAGGGCACTATTTAGATTCAGTCTGGCGGGAGGAATCTCATATTCCTCAATGTCTACTATGTTCCTGGCATGTAACTAAACCTTCTTTCAGTCAGTCAGATCATGCGGCATTCTCCTCAGCTGGATGTGGTTTTCAGTGTGCACAAATGTTCCATTGTTGATTGGGAGACTCGCACTGCAGTAGCTGTCGATATTGAGGATCATGGCCTTTACACGCTTGTGGACATAGGTGATTCTTTGGAGTTAGCCATGGCAACCAGAAACTCTACTGTCACCATTCTATGGCATCAACGGTATGGGCACTTGAATGTGCACTATCTCTCTCAGCTCACTCGGGAGGGACTTGTAGCTGGTCTACCTGACATTCAGACTCAGCATCACGGCGTTTGTGGTGCTTGTCAGGCCGAGAAACAGCATCGAACACCATTTCCAAATAGTGACTCGTGGCGAGCTTCTAAGGTACTGCA
This sequence comes from Sequoiadendron giganteum, assembly GCA_007115665.2. Taxonomy (NCBI): domain Eukaryota; kingdom Viridiplantae; phylum Streptophyta; class Pinopsida; order Cupressales; family Cupressaceae; genus Sequoiadendron; species Sequoiadendron giganteum. Next base: position 597,238,652 of record CM021109.1, read on the forward strand.
ATTAATTCATGTTGATATTTGTGGGCCTATGAATACTCCTTATATTACTGGTTGTAAATATTTCTTGCTATTTGATGATTTCAGTAGGAAGATGTGGGTGTACTTTCTTAAACAAAAATCAAATGTGTTTAATGTATTTTAGAAGTTTAAGGCCTTGGTAGAAAAAGAGTCCGGTTCTTGCATAATCACTCTTAGGTTAGATAATGGGGGGCAATTTTGTTCTACTGCATTCTCCAACTTCTGTGATACACATGGGATTAAACGCCAATTAACCACACCCTACACTCCTTAGCAAAACGGTGTTGTAGAGTGGCACAATCGTACAATTGTTGAGATGGCTCACTCCATGTTGCAACACAGGAGTGTTCCTAACAAATTTTGGGCAAAAGCAGTTTTCACTACAGTCTATCTCCTTAATCGGTCACCTACTCATGTCGTTAAGGGGAAGACTCCTGAGGAAGCTTGGACCGGTCGAAAACCCAGGATCAGTCATTTGAATTTTTTTGGCTCTTTGGCATATGTATGGATTCCATATGCCAAACGCTCTAAGCTGGATTCCAAGAGTCAAAAGCTTATGTTCACAGGGTACAGTGACAACCATAAGGCTTACCGGCTAATTGATGTAAACACTGATCGTCTTGTCTTCAGTCGAGATGTTGTCTTTAATGAAGAACAAGGACCATTTCACCTTTCCTCGCCTATTCAGCATTCAGAGGATCAGCCCTTGAAGGCTTCTGATTTGGGTGTACGTCTTTTGTTAGGTCTACCTGATGGGAGGGATGATGCAGATACTATCTTTGATGATGCACAACCTGATTTTCCTCCAGATGATCTTGATTTTCTACCTGTTGAACTAGTTCCAGATCCACAACCAGTTCCAACTCCTCTTGTTGCATCTGATGTTGGCACTTCTTCTCCAAGGCCTAAATGGTGGGCTAAGACTATTGGAGATCTTCATGATGATCAGCTCATTGAGGGGAGATCATCTAGAAACAAGAGCAAATAGCAGCATACAGTTAATTTTGCTCTCATGGCCAACATTCACAGTGTCTATGAACCTCAGACATATTTAGAGGCTAAAGGAATTCCTGAGTGGGAAAAGGCTATGGAGTCTGAATACCAGAGTCTTCAGAAGAATAACACTTGGGTCCTTTCTAATCTTCCTCCAAGGAAGAAGCCCATTAGCTGCAAATGGGTGTATAAGGTGAAATACAAAGCTGACGGAACCCTTGACAAGTACAAAGCTCGTCTAGTTGCACGGGGGTTCTCACAGAAAGAAGGCATTGACTATGAGGAGACTTTTGCTCCTATAGCCAAGATGAGTACCATTCAGCTCGTCCTTGCCTTAGCAGCCCAGTTTGGTTGGAAAGTCCATCAGATGGACGTTAAGAGTGCTTTCCTCAACGGTGAGTTGAAGGAAGAAGTCTACACGATGCAACCTCCAAGGTTCAAGGTTGCTGGTAAAGAACACAAGGTGTGCAGATTGGTCAAAGCACTCTATGGCCTGAAACAGGCTCCTCGGGCTTGGTACATCAAGATTGACAAGTACCTTACAGATCATGGTTTTCAGAGGAGTCCATCTGACTCTAATCTGTATGTCAAACATACTGGTAGTGATATTCTTATTCTTGTTGTCTATGTGGATGACTTGATCATTACTGGCAGCTCGACACATTTGATCGCTAAGATCAAACAAGATTTGTGCAGCACATTTGACATGATAGATTTGGGACTTCTGCATTATTGTTTAGGTGTTGAGGTTTGGTAGACTGAGAGCAATATCTTCATCTCCCAGTCCAAATATGCTCGAAGTCTATTGGATAAGTTCTGAATGCAAGATTGCAAACCTGCCTCCACACCCATGGAAAAGGGCTTAAGATGTTAGCTAAGTCAGACTCACCAGTAGTTGATGAATCATTGTTCAGGCAACTAGTGGGCAGTCTCATCTATCTCACTGCCACTAGATTTGACCTTAGTTTTGCAGTGAGCTACATTTCACGCTTCATGAAAGCCCCTAAGGCCAATCATTGGGTAGCAACGAAGCGTGTGCTGCGTTATGTGAAGGGCACTTCTGATTATGGACTTTTGTACACTCGGAGTCAAGATTGTAGACTCAGTGGTTTCACAAACTCATATTGGGTAGGATCAGTTGATGATAGGAAATCAACATCTGGGTATGTGTTCAGTTTGGGATCTGGTGTAGTCACATGGACTAGTAAGAAGCAGTAGGCAGTGGCTCTCTCCTTGACAAAAGCAGAGTATCGTGGAGCTGTTAAGGCAGCTTGTGAGGCAGTTTGGCTTCGCTGGATGCTTGCGGATATGCAAATATCTCAAACAGGTCTGACTCCCTTGTTTTGTGATAATCGGGGGGTTTTCAAACTTGCCAAGAATCCAATCTTCCATGAAAGAACCAAGCATGTGGAAACTCATTGTCATTTCATTCGAAAGCTTGTTGAAGACGGATCAGTTCAGTTGTTGTATGTTCCGATAGAGGAGGAGACAGCAGATATTCTCACCAAGTCGCTCAGTCCAGATAAGTTTGTAAAATTCAGGGGGCATCTTGGTGTAGTTGATAGATTAAGCATTAAGGGAGGGTATTAAAATAATATTGTTTATTTATTTAATGCTCAAACTATTGTAATTTATTGTAATTAATCACGTAAGATCTTTTCCACGATCTTCTTAAGTTTCTCTTTTAGAAACTTTCTATTTCTGTAATCTTTGTAAATCTTTATAAGCGTATTCGCTTCCTGTAAATAATTAATCTAGTTTTTACCAATTACATCGTGTAATATAGGGGACACCCTCAATACTTTCAAATAAAAGGGGGATGGGGAAGGGGCATCCCCTCCAGGTCCCTAAGCCCCTTGAATGTCCAAGACATTTGAGACATCACTCAGATCCTACTCAAATCCTAATGATGTGTCTAAATGGAACTAGGGTGGATATTCCACACCATGCTTCACCAACATGGATCTTTACTATTCCAATATAGTTATGACCAATGTTCCACAGAGTTTCTTAACGCGGAGACGGGGGGACAAGGGGACAAGGGGCCTAAGTTTGGGGACAACGACGAGGGAGTGGTGGTGAAATACATATTTTACTTGAAAAAATAGTTATATAAAGATGTATAGTTGTAGAAGCCTAAGGAATAAGTAAAGTTTAAATCTTTAAACACATTGCAATGATTGCATTGAACAAGTAGTAGTTTTTAAATTAAAAAAAAAATTAATAGTGAACATTGAATCAAAATATAAACATTGGAACGAGCATAGTTGGAAAACTCAACTCAGTAAAAAACTCACCAAGCCCAAAATTGACGAGTCAACAAAAACTCAAAGAAAACTCGACAATTTTTTCAACTTTTTTTATGTTTTTCGCATTTTTTATGTATCTAACGAGTCTTGTAAAGACTCGCGAGTTTTTGGGGAGTTTTCGGAAAAGACTTGGTAGGAAGACTTAGCGAGTTAAAGTCATAAAGACTCACAGGGCAAAAAAACTCGCAAGTTTTTCAAGACTCGACGAGTCTGCCAACTATGTGAACGAAAACTAGAAGTTTCAAAATTTCATAATCATGATTCATAATTACAATCAACGATTCAACAATGTTCAAACTTCAAACTTCAAAAACAAAATAGTAAATACTAGATAGTAATACTAATGACTCATGACTCATAAGTCAATGGCTAATGGCCTAATGCCTCTAATCATCCCCAAGCTCCATGTCAATCTCATCATTGGAACTGTTGGACCCCACATGCTCAAGCTCATCTATACCTATACAAACTAGCCCTGTCTATGTAACATCATCATCAGTCTGTGCTGGCTCTTTTGGCTCTACATCCCATCTGGCTACTAGACTCTCCTTGTATGTAAGTGTGTTGCGATCAATGAGACGCAAGGCACTATGTACAACCATAAGCTTCTCTACCCTCTTAGAAGTAAGCATGTTCCTCTTAATAAAGTGGATGAAGCTATAAGTAGACCAGTTCCTCTCAGCAACAGAAGAACTAGAAACCTGGGATAGCAAACAAATGGCTAGAGTAGTAGTCAAAGATCTAGGCCCATGCATAGTCCACCACAACTTGGGGTCCTCCTGTGACATAGTCTCCAGATCTATCTTGGCTGCCTCTGAATATCCCCGAAGAGTGGAAAATTGTCCACTCAGTACGAATCAAGCTAGCCTCTATAGGATCATACATTTTCTCAATGGGCTTCATGAACCCATCCTTCACCTCAACATCCTCTATAGGTGTAATTTTGCCAGGCCTTTGCACATACCACTTCGGTTTCAATGCATAGGCAGCCATGTGTAAGGGAGTGCTGAGCTTCTCCCATCTACACTGAATGATTGGATGAATATGCTCGGTGCGAAATTGCAGTGTGGGGTCCTCTCGCACAACAGCCTTCATTTGATCAAGCATAAAATCAATGCACTCATACACCTCTCCAAGGGAAGGTGCATTAGAATCCCCATATCTAATAACTATGAAGACTGGAGTAATGATGGAGACAATATATTTGGCATCACTCCAAAAGACATCATTCTTCACCACCTCCTTCACCCTCAACCCTCCTTGTGTCTTCAACTCAGGCCACTGGTTCCATTTTGCTGGCATTACCATTATTTGCAATGCCTCTTGCAACTCAAACATCCTCTCCAAGAGAATAAAGTATGATGCATACTGAGTCTCTACAGGTTTTAGGAATTCCTTCTTGGAGGACCTGAAGAGTGCATGTGAAGTGTGGTGGTTGCAAATAACATCTGCACGTCTCTAGCATCACTAACAATTGTTTTGATCCAACTGATTTTACCCATGTCCTTAAGTGCATTATTCATGGCATGCACACAACAAGGAGTCCACCAAATATGTCTATAGGTTGCCTCAATCAACTTCCTTGCAACTCTGCACACATGGGCCTCATTTGTCACTACCTGCATCACATTTTGTGGCCCAACCTCCTCTATAACATCCTTGAGGATCTAGAACTGATAATGAGCATTCTTGCTATGCCTTGAACAATCAATAGCCCTAAGGAAATAAGGGCCCGCTATAGATGTAACCATGATATTGATGAGTGGACGATGCCTAATGTTCGTCCACCCATCCATGACTATGTTGCATCTACTTGTGGCCCTAGTTCTCTTCATCTTCTCCATCAAAATATTAATCTTGGAATAATTCTAATCCAAGATTGTTGTCCTCAATTTAGTCTCCCCTGGTGACACATATGATGGTCCTACCCTTATTATCTTTGACACGGCTTCCTTATAATAAGGAAAGCGAGCCACATGGAATGGAATGCCATTGGCAAAGAAGAATTTTCCAATCGCATCATCTACCTCATCCTTTGCTTGCACATTGAATAAATTTGCCAATGGTTGTGAAGATGGACTAGCCATCTTACGTTTCCCCTTAGGCTCTGTTGCACTTGAACTGGATGGGTTTGATGGCCTTAGACTCTGCAAATTAGAAGTAGAAACTATAGAAATCTGATTACCCCTACTCCTTTGTGGCAAAGTAGTAGATACAGGTGCTTCATCTTCATTACAACCCCATAATTTTCATATTTCAAACCTGTAATTCAAGTTCCCTTCCACTTTTTTGCATACATCTACACCTTTGCCTTGAACAAGAAGGAAGTGAGCATTAGTTCTAGTAATGCTGCCAAACCATTCAAGATTACACGTGACACTTCCACTTTCTAGTGCCCCCAGCTGTCCCAAGCTTTGCCGGTACCTTAGATGCAAACTATTTTAAAGGTGATTTTGGATCAAAGAGGCCCTTGGCCCATTTTTCGAGGATTTGAGAAGGGCAGCCATTAATTTTACTCCCAATAGAACTTGTTTCAGCTTGAGTATTAAACTCACGGTCATGCCCCACTCCTTCTATGCCAAGATCATCAGATGATTCATTTTCACTATAAATTTCTACTTCAACCTCTTGACCCTCATCCTCACTTCTACTGTAAGAACTCATTACGATAATGATGCTGCAAAAAACAATGTTAAAAAAACAAATCAGAAAACCTATATGCTGCTGTCATAGTTTATTAATTTCAAATTTGTGAAATTAAAAATATTGCAATGAGTTTGAAATAGACATTGAAGTTTTGAACAATGAATTTGAACATTGAAATAAAAAACAGCAATGAAAATCATGATTTCAAGTATTCTAAGTTTCTAACAGCAGGGTTTTAACTTTTAAGTTTCAATGTTGAGCTTTTGCCTTTCAATGACAATTATTCATAAATTTAAATAAAAAAATCATGATTTCTAAGTTCTAACAGCTGCATTGTGCAATGAACAATTTGAGATTTGATTCTTGAATGATCAATGAAAAAAAAAATCAAAATGTTTTGAAAGAATGGCAAATGCCTACCTTTAATTTTGCTGCCCTCTTCCTCTTGCAAAAATGAAGAAGCTACTTTTGGCTTGCTCTCTCCCAAGCTTGCTCCTAAGTCTCCTTGCAGCTCAAACTCAGACTTCACTCTTCCTCTTCAGACTGTAGCCACTGATTTTGAATGAATTTGTAAATAAGAATGAGACAAGATGTCTCTCTTACAACTTTTTTGAGAGGCATTGGGGGTTGGGTTCAACTTAGGGTTAGGGTTAGGCCTTTGAAGTGACCTTTTTTCTTTTCTTTTTTTAAAAAACAACAAACTAAGCTTTCCACTGCGGGAGTCTTTTGTGCATCCCTATGGTATTGAGGTACATTTGGGAGTCTCGAGGACGTCCCAGAGTCCCCTTTTGGTGTTTCCTGAGGAAGAAGTGTCTCCTTGGTGAGGAAACATCTCAGATACAACGAAGGAGACTTGGGAGCGGCAGGGGGGGCGATGGAGGGGTGGCGAGGGATGTTCCCAAGCGTCCCCATGCCTCAAGGACATCCCCATCTCTTAAACACCTATTTTTGCAGGGGGGTCGCATCCCCATCGAACACTGGACTTATGACTGTTGTACTTTCCACTTTAAGTAGAAATATGCCAAAACACAGTCCTTAGGTCATGTTTTTGAAAACAAATTGCTGTTTTTTATGCATTCGTCTAATGTCCCCTTCTAGTCAGTGATCAACTCAGTACCTCTTCAACCTATTCCAGAAGCCTGTAGGCTCGTTGAGGTGAAATCAAGGTTTCTCTTGTTTGGAGATTTTTTGGCATTTCTCAGAATTTACTATTTTTAGCAAGTTCTAATTTTGGCAATGATCCAATTGACAGCTTTTCAGTAAGTTTTCCATTTTAGTTGGAGTAGTTGAATATTGTTGAATTTGGCTATTGAAGTGAAAAATGGGAGAAATGAGTTATTTCAAGTTATTAATGTTTTATTCTTAAGTTGACCCCTGGGCCTAACATGATAACTTGAAGTTGTTTTAAAAGGTGTTCATGAAGGGAGGACGCCTCATAAGGAAATAATTAATATTTTATTATGTTAAAAAGGTACTTCGGAGTTTGGACGCCAAAGTTGACGAGGAAATATTTATCTTTTAAAAAAATTAAATAATTCATTTTCTTTGGGCATCCCTTGGAGAGAAAAGGTGGAAAATCAACAGTCACCTCAAGTTCTTTAAAAGAGAGTTTGCTCCAGCATTAGGCATCCATTGTTTATGCTAATGTTATGCTGTCGGAATGACTTCATGTATTTGGCTTCGAGGAATGCTTACCTCCTAGCATTTGTCCAATTTCGTGTTTGAAAGATAACACCTAGTTGGTTTTAAGACTGCTTCTCATCCAGACTAGCAGATTGAGCTTCACAAATGATGAATTTTGGAGATTCCTTCAGTTTTTGAGTTGGTGGTTCTATTACAACTGAAGGACGTTTTTGTTTGCAGCTTCTTGTGTGATTTTTATTTTGTTATGGGTGTTTGCTCATCTCGCTTGACTAATGGCGACCCTTCTTGGAGAGTTTCAGATTTTATTTTGAAGTATACATTTTATTCTTGTGAAATCACCCTTTCTAGCAGGCTGTACCATGCCAAAGGGCCTTGGGATTTGAGCTAAATAAAATATTGAGTTTTGATGCAGCTTATGTATTGGATATTGGGCGCCATCCTCCTAGAGAGCAATTGCAATTCGTTTCAGCTCATTTGGAGGTATTTTGAAAGAGTTGTGAGTATTTTAATGATTTACAGTTTGCTAGTTAGACATTTTCAGTTCGCTGGTTATTGTTATCAGATTTCAATAAGTTCAGATTTTGGCTTTTAATTCAGTATTTGAGAGGTTCAGAACTTGGAAGAACCATTCTTCACATATTTGCATTGATTCTATCATTGTAACACTTGTAAATTGCAGATTTCTTTCATTGTAAGGCTGTGAATTAGTAGTACTAACCCAGCCATTGTTATTACTACAATTACTTGTGAATTCTAATACAAACACTTTAACCCCTGGATGGTTTACCGCCAGTGTGGAGGAAATTAATTTGTATTTTCATCTATCACCCACTGTTAAGTGGAGAATCCCCCCTGTTGAGTGGATGCCCGCCACAACGGATGAATTGTTCTTAATGTTATTATCATCCCTCCACTAAACAAGTGGTAGTGTGGATCTCTCATGGCTGGTTCACCACCTTTTTACATTCAGTTGTATTTTATTTTTAGTTATAATTCAGTTTCCTCCACCATATGTTAGCACCTCACCCACATTGGGTCTTGTGTGCACATTCTTGGCGTAGAGTGCATTCAATTTGATTATCTTTTGGAAGCTAACGCTAATCACTTGGCGTAGTGTTGGTTTGTGTTGTGACAATTCAAAGAAAAAATTGGCTGGTACATTTCAATTTGATGTGGGAGGCACCCTAAAGTGGAAACGGACAAAGTACATTAAGATGTTTAGGGGTGTTAGAAAATCCCCAAAAAGACCAAAAAAAGGGGGATGTCCCCAAGATGTCCCTCTTTTTAGGGGACACCTTGCAACGCTCCCAAAATCTTTCAAAAAAAAGAGGGACAGACAAGAGACATCATATCCAAGTCCACTACTCCCTTGGACATCCAAGACATTCGAGATGTCACTCAAATCCCAAGAACATGTCCTCATGGAACATACAAGTAATGGAGATATCTGTAAACAGGGTGGATATTCCACACCATGCTTCACTAACATGGATCTTAACTATTCAAATCTAGTCTTGACTATCATACTTGCCCTTTTAAGTAGAAATGTGTCCAAAAACTGTCCTTAAGCCTTAATTTATGAACTGTTTAGTGTGCAAATCAGTAAAGGAAGGTAACAATGTAGCTAGAGAGCAAACATATAATGACAAGCAACAACAAAAGAAACGGCCCACAAAAATCCAATGTCGTGAAAATGCCAAAAGAGTGGGGTTTTCCCTCAACTTGTCACACTATCTTTTTGTTGGATTCACAGTTTTACTGCCTTCAAAAGGCCTTCAGGCCCTCAGGGGCATCTTACATAATGTTCTTGATGCCCAAACACTCATACAACATTGGCAATACTCTATACCTCCCAATTGCACTTTAACACATCAAATACCAATTGACTTTTGCAAATTAACACAAATACAAACAATCAACTAAAAGGCGCCCCTAAAAAACATCTACAAGGGAGTCACAGAGACTCATGAGTTACAAGAGTGTCTGACAAGAAGCTCAAACACTTCAGAACCCGAAAAGCCAAAGAAGAAACACCTGAACACCTCATTTGGAACACAGACCTTCCAATTTTGAGCTGTATGTGACCAGTTCAACCATGATCAAGAACATCAGCTGTAGTTGTTTTCCTCTATGATGAGTTCAATCAAAGCTAAACTCCTTGCAGGTAGACATTGTTAAAAATGTTGAAGTACTCTAGGTGTCCGGATCATGTAGGAGACTTCTAAACTAATTTTTGTATTCCATTCATTCCTCCAACTCTCTATTTATTGTTTACATCAGTATCTAGGTCTAATCTTGAGTCTAGGCCTGTTAGAAAGTTGTCAAGAAGTGACTTAGTGACATATCAGCCCTTGTGACTGATGTTGACTGATCCATTTGTGGAACAAATAGCTATTAAAAAGGTTGATTGCTGGAACCACTGAATATACTGTGGATAAAGGTTACTAGTCATCAGTGATTTCATTAACACGTATTATTGCGTGTAAGTAAGTGCAAGTACATGATAACCATCAGAATCAAAATTATAGATTGTTCAATAAATCATATTGTTATTTGTTTCAGTTATGGTTAATCATCACCATTTGTAAGATATGAGAAGTTCATGCGACAATATATGGTTAGTCATTTACTTTTCAGATTTCTTTGTATTTGACTAATTTTGCCAGCATGCAAATATATATTTGTGAGGAAGACGAGAAATCAGCTCATTGACAGTACCAGACCCAAGAAGAATGTCCAATGGGAGGGCCCAAAGATCCCAATGAGTTCATAAAAATGTAAGCAAAAATACATCAAGTAGGATCTGTAGACAGAACATCAGTCCCAAGTCCTTAATGGTAACATCAAATAAACTTGAAAATTTCAAACTTTAATATTTTCATTGTCCACAGTCCAAGCTATTATTCTTTGTCACGCAAGCCTACTATCTTTCTTAAGAAAAGATTTAAGTATCAAATTGAGGCTCCAATCTTCGTCACCTGATTTGCGATCATCTTGGAATTGCATCGATAGAGTATTATTTAAAGTATGTAATGCAAAATAAATATGGTAAAACTCAGCACTAGGTTTGACAGATAAAAATGAGTAGATTTTACAATAGAAAACTAGTATCTACTTATAAAACAATAACTCCCACACTTCCTCGAGAGTAAGTTTGGGTTTATGTGCTTAGTGCTTTGATGCAACTGCAGGTGTGGGTTCACCGTCCAATTACATTATTTTAAAAATAGAACATTAACCATTGCTACAATGCAAAGAAATCCTAAATAAAATAATAATAGCAAATACCATATGTAATAATAATTAAAATAGATAATAAACATAAATTGAATGCGTCATCAAGAAAGACACAAAAAGCTACTTTTCCAATTATGGAAACCTTTCTTTGATACAACCGAACAAGGAATGCATATTTTAGCAAGCATGTACTTATCAGAAATCGGGAGACAAATCCTCAAGAATAAAAGGAAAGCACATGTTTTAACACTCCAATGGATGGAATAACACCATCCAACTGAGGTAAGGGTACAGCAAATACAAATATAATAGCTAGCACAGAATTGAATATAAAAGAAACAAATACAATAAAATTTTGATATTTTATGTGAACAAGTACATGAATTTTGTTTCATATAAATAGCTGTATGCTTTTGAAAAGTATGTTTCTGACCAGGTTTAGAAGAACCACGAGGATCAAAGTCATCAAAGTCATCATTTGCCTTAGCTGAATCAATTTCACCAATCTGTGTGACTTTTGTGGAAGGTTGGCTTTGACCTGAATTTGATGCTTTGGCTGCACCACCTTTTCGAGTGCCTTGGGCCCTGTCCAAGAATAATTGAATTTAGAGACATGCAATAATATATAAAAAGAGTTTGAATTGAATGTAATCATTTTGAAAATTCAAATCAATTCTAAAAAAGCTTTATTTTCTTATCAACATTAACACCATTTTTATTGCATTTCTAAAAACACTAACCACTTAAACAGGCAAAGAGAAAAGTCTATATTTATTGCATCTTTTTAGAAAAGGACTTTTTCATCCTGTGAATAAGCATCAGATATATTCTCATCACTCATAAATGAAAAATTACAAACCTTCTAAAGCACCTCAAAATAGTAACTGAAGCAAAATAACCTTCTTTTCAAATGGCTCGGTGAAGGAAAACGTTTCATGAAATGTATGAATTTTGATCACATTTTGCAAGCAACCAGAAGAAACAACATTATTATTAACGCATTTAAGACAGTCTGGATGCAATAATCTAAAATGGTATAATTTTTAATCTGAATCCATAAAAATCTCAAACATAATAACTTAAAAACATAACTCTAAACACGATAAATCAAAATAACAAAAAACTTGCTTCCACTTCATGTACTCCAATCATCAATGTAATTATGATAAGAAAAACTACAGAGGAACATGTTTGAAGTACTCATTTTTGAAAATTAGATTTGATTAGTTGATTCTCACCCTTCTTTCTTGCCTGGAGAAACCAGTATTTCTCCAAGTTTCAGGAACAGCAATTTTGTTTGGATTTTGGGGATGGCTGGGAGACAGCAGGGGGGAGGCTATTAAAATAATACATAAAATTAATATTTGAATTTTTAAAATACAGATAAATTAAAAAAAAACAAAAATAACATAAACAAATTGAATGCAATGGTTAAGATCAAAACCAGTTTGAATGCAAACAGCCCGAGGGTGAAGGATTGGATGCGCTGCCCAGAAATGAGGTATGCTCTATCAGCTCCAAAGGAGGATGCCCTTCCAAGTTTTGGACGTTGTGCTTCGACGGATCCAAATCCAAGCAAGGAGCAGGAGCAAGCTTCAAGCTAATCAGTCCCTCCGATAAGACCTTCTTTACTGCGCATAGATTGCAATTCTACTGTACCAATAATGTAGCAGAATATGAAGCACTAATGCATGGGTTACTTATGGCACTACGAAAAAGGGTTAAAATGTTGCAAGTATTTGGGGATTCGGAGCTAGTTGTCAAACAAATCAAATGCAATGGTTATGGGTGGCACTATTATCACACCCACAAGGGTTCAAGTCCTCACTGGGCTCATGGACTTTATGCCCCTATTGGACCACTGCACTCACATGCTTGGATTGTAGGTTGTTGAGGATGGGCCCCCCATTTGTGGTCCCAAGGGTCCATTGAAACCCTCAAGTTACCCATATAAATTGACATGACATGAAATGTTCTTTATTGTGAGAGATGCCCAAACAACAAATGTTGCATCATGCATAACATAGTTTGAAAACAAAGACTCTACAACCCAAGATTTTGACATAGACTTGGGACTCGACACGAACTTAGCGAAAAAAAAAAAGAAATGAATGCACTTAGAGAATACAAAAGTATATTTTGATCATCAATTTGTAATAATTCAAAGATTACATGTCATATGACCCTCAAATGCTCAAAATTTGAAATTTCAAAGTTTCAAAGTCAAACAATAAATTTTATTACAACAAAATTATAAATAATTGTATAACATGATAACTATTTACATATGTCAAGAAAACAGCCAAATCAACCAACATCCTCTCTTCCCCCTCCCAATTTAAATTTTTCAAGCCCTCAAACTAGAAGGTAAGTTGACATCAGCGTGACGACTAATTGTTTCCTCAAAAATGTCTTCATTTTCCTCCAATGCATACACCTTTGCTGCTCTCTCCAATTCAGCAATGTCTTCATCAGTAGACATGATATCCTTATGCTCTTCAATAGTCCAAAGCCAAATTGTGACCATTCATTTGAAACAAAAATTTGTTTCAAATTCATCTTTTGCCACAAAGAGTTTGCAATGCTAGGATGTGTGGTAAACCGTGTGACCCCTAGCTGAAGTTCTTTCCCATTTGTGAAGGTGCGAATTATATGTAATACCCTCTTATGATTGTAGATAAATTTTGTGATGTTTCTAGCCCTTTGCAATACAGATTTAATCCATTCAATTTTCCCAATGTCTTCTAGGATTAAATCGAGACAATGTGTTGTGCATGGATTCCAAAACAAAGTAAGATGCTTATCCATCGACAATTTCCCAGAAACAACATAGGTAGCAGCATTGTCTATAATGAATTGGACATGTTGGGGCCCCACCAACCTCATCAAATAGAGTGAATAGTGCTTTCGTTGATTTCGCTCTATCTGATGCATTCACTAATCTCAAAAACATGCTGCCAAGCTCTGATGCAACAAGGAAATTGGTGAGTGTACAGTTCCTCCCATATGTCCATCCATCTGAAATTATCTTCACACAATTCAAAGATATTCTCTAAAATCTTGGGCAAAGTTCAAGGAACATCAAGGGCAACTTCCTCCAATCAAAGAGAAAATGATAAAACTTGCTCTGGTCTCAATGGCTTGTAATAGTTGTAGTGAGTTCCAAATTTTCAACCACCTTTGATTGAGGATAATTAGTTCATGTTCGATAACACACTACTTTATAGAAGTAAACCACTCCATAGCTGGTGAGCTGCAATGGCACCTTGCTGACCAGGCAAAAGAATTCTACCATACAACCTTTAAACAGAAGTTTCCCGAGTTACAGTAAACAAGCAACTTCCTCTGAGCAAAGAGCAAATGATGAAACTTACTTTGGTCTCAATAACTTGTAAAAATTGTAGTGACATCTATAGTTAAACTCAAACATTTATAAACCTCACATGTCAGTCTCCTTAATCACCATTTGTGGATACAAGTTTGCATCCTCCCTACCTGGCATTTTGGTTGGCCTAAAAAATTATTTTCAAGTGGATTTCCATGTTCTCACAATAAAATGCAATATCAATGTAATTAAAACAACATTTTAATACTAATTTAGAGGATATTAATCTAAACATGTAATGCCAATCTAGTTAGAATTTCAAATCAGAAAACATCTAACTTGTAATCGTTTCAAATGGTTGAACCAGATTGAAACATTTACAATAACATTGTAAAGCAGACATATATTTTAACCATGATACAAATTTGCTTGCACAAACCTTAGCCTTAAAAAAGGAAATCAATAAGTCACCAATTTGATTTGTGTAAATATTTTTGTAAATTTGAGAAACAAGCCAAGTAAGCAAATGAAAGTGATTCATAGGAAATGCACCTTGAAAAAGAGTCATTCTTATCATCATACTTCTTTTTAGGGCCAAATCTATCATCTTCATGGTCCCTGATTCTCGCAAAGTCATCATCTTCATATTTATCTGTACTTTTGCTGTGGAGAGCACCATCATCTCGGCCATTAAGGTCTTGGTCTTTGTACTTGTTAGGATAATCATCTTTTCTTTGCCTGGGACTATCATCAGATTTGCCACCATTCCGACTTCCATAACGATCATCATCATAACGATCACCATCATATCCACCACCAAACCCTGAGTATGAACTAGGCTTGTATCCTCCAGATGAAGAAAGGCCGCCATATCTAACGAAATTATATATTTATGTTGTGTCACATGTATATGGAAATAAGAATAAGCTCATCAAGCAATAATTGTTTTTCTGCAGTTATATTTGGAAGAAGCCAATGACAACTTAGCCACTTACTTGTCTCTATTTGCTGCTGCCTTTTGTCTCACTTCTCGTATTTTATCTTTGTCATTGATAAGAGATAGAATATTCTGAGCCTTTTTTCTCACATTGATTCCCTGATCCTTTCCATTTGGTTCAACAAACTCGAAATCTGAAAGTGTCTAATCAATGAAAATCCACACTATCAATCTCATAACTAAAACAGTAACCTTAAATATTTTGCTAGACCAGCCTAAAGAAATTCAACACGTAGCAGAAAACAGTGCAAGAATCGAATCTACAAGCTAATTAATTTTAGTTGGCTGCTGTAAGTCTCCTAGCCAACAAAAAAGTATTGTCTTGGAAGGTCTTATACCGAAATTTGGAAGGTGTGTTCCAAAAGTTCATCAACAACACGTTCAGATCCATTTGCAACCAGATATTCCAGAACAGTCAATGCCTTGAAATGACAAAAGATGAATTTCTTAATAAAACATTATACAACTCAGAAAGTACCATGAGATGAGAACAAAATAAATTTTGTAGTTTTGACAAAAGCATGAAAACAAAAACACTTCCATTGAAAAAAAATGTAAAAACAATTATAATGTCAGCTCAGGCAAATCAAATACTGCTCAGATTGACTTCTGAGCATGGGGCAAGTGAATGCAGCTTGAAATTACCAACTGCCAGAGGAGGAGCATAGCAGTCTACCTTGTAAACATGACGCCAGTTTCTGCTGGTTTCACTTATCCTTTTCCAGAGAACACCCATAAGCAACTGGCTTTCATTGCTGCATCAAATAGAAATTGCTTTATCAAATTTTTTTGGAAGATTGCCAAGAAGAAATGTAATTGTGTGTGAGAGTTCTGATGCAAAACCCTGTTAAGATTATCTTACAAATTTCTTGAAGCCTGAGCAATCTCGGCCATAACTGTCCCATGTGGACCCCAAGGTTCATCGCTTGTTGCATCAAGTACCTAGCAAATAAATAAAGTGATTAATGAGTGTCCACTTTGAAATGCCAGACAAAAAGATATCACGGGAGATTTAGGTAAAAAGCACATGATTCTCTCTAAAATTAAAAAGTGTCCTCTTAAACCCATGCAATTAAGATATCACATTTTAATTTCAAGTTGTTGTGGACTCTTCTTTGCCATTTAAAATTTCAATTGCTTTCAAAATGGTACTAGTTCATTCATCACAACCCACGCACCCCTAGGGCTGGGAGAGGAGTTGCTCATAAAAGTGAATTGTATTTCTTTTTTATTTAATTTGTGTCCCTCTATTAGAAAAATACTAATAATGTTCTAAAGGATCCATGTGATAGGTATTTATTACATCATTACCTAGGACAATGCTATTGGCTAGGATTATGCTGTACTCATCACCTAAGTCTTTTATATAAGCAGATTTGTAAGATCTCATTATATGCATGATTATTAAATAACTATTATTCCACATGTTTCGTTCCTAGTTTGTACTCAAAAGCGTTCCCAATGACAGAACAAACACATATAAAAGGCATTCAATAAAGGACAGAAAACAGTTCAGCCATTGCACCATTTCTTTTATAAATATTTAACAAGTATAATTAATCAGCAGAGATATTTGAAAATTCTGCCATCCTGTTTTCACTTAATCCAAGTACATCAACAGTGGACTTCAGTGCCTTCAACTGAAATTCTACAAAACAATAACTAAACCAGATTTTTTATGTTGATGTCACAATATACGTTATAATTTCCATTCTTCATCATGACCAACAAACCTACAGTGGCAAGGAATCAGCCAACCTACTGATCTTGTACAAAGCAAGATACTCAATGTAAATTCAACTTAATTCATAATACATGCAATATACCTCAAATCCAAGGTGCATGTGAAATCTGTTCAAATATGTATTCTTCAAGCTCAACATCACTGTTGCATTTTATAATGACTGAAAGGATATTGAAACTACTTCTATAGATCACCCTACAAGTTAAGGTCACCTATATCTTGGTCTGATACACATGCTTTTAGAGCTGCTAAGCAAGTAAAGGACTGCTACACCAATTTCCCAGGTTTGTTACATCACCTTCATTAGTAAAGCAAATCTAACTATCTATGAGTTGGTAGATGATTTGATCATCAATCTGCTGCTGTTATGGTTTTAAAGCAATACAAATGTCAAACAGCTGCTGCTTGAGTAAATTGACTGTTTCTAAACTAATAAGGAACCACTCCAACAGTGACAAGAAGCTCTATGCAACAAAAGAACATGAATTAGAAAAGAACAATGCCTAGACTCGAGCTAATTCCTCAAGTGCATCCACTATGGACCATCTACATATCCCCTCCCCAGCGAATCAGAGGAATGTAGTTCTCCGTTTGACAATAGGCTCAACTTATTTCAATTTCATATCCATATAATAAGGCTTTACAATTTCTTGGACTCGTGTCAATAGTCCTAAATATTTTCCATGTCTGACATCAACCATAAATAAATATAAATGGTTTTCAAGATTAATTGCATTCCCAGGAGCTTTTCTAACAGCTGCCACCCACACCCTTCTCCTATGTATGTCTCACCCAGGATTATGTCAAATACATGCATATGGGTTGTCAGAGCACACACATAAAGAATGCGTGGGCTCTCATAAGCCATACTCACCTTCACTGCCTTCGACCAATTCGCATGCAGTAAATGTGTATCTGTCATATCCCAAAGACCGAATTTAAGACATCAAGTTTTAAGTGTGACCAATCAGATTTATTCTCGAGTCTCTCCTAAGAAGTGGATATTGATCTAAATATTTCTAGTCCACCAAAGATCAGTCATATGTTTGACTCCTATAAAACTAACAAGATTGACATTGAACTTTTATTCATAACTATCATTAATTTATACTCAGCCCCCTGCTATAATTATCTATAATAAATTAATAATACTTACCATCACTGATTGAAATATGGTAAATAATGAAGGACACATTGAATAATTTGTACAGTCTGTGAGTCTATTTTGGGACTGTAATAGAAAACTCTATTACAGTCCCAAAATAGACTCACAGACAGTACTGTAATAGAAAACTCTATTACAGTCCCAAAATAGACTCACAGACAGTACAAATTATTCAACATGTCCTTCATTATTGAAACTAGGATAGCATGTTTCAAGTTAGTGTTCACAGTCTACGTCATGCATAATATAATCATTCCATACAGTATACAGATCCTTACAGTCCATTAAGTATTTTTAAGAAAACTGATTTTTTCTCATGAAATGGCTTCAACTGGGTTTGCATGATAGTTTAGTGTAAAACAGCACTTGCTGAGAACTAACTCTATTTGTCTTTGCTTCCTCAATCATTTGCTCTCCCTCAGGTGAATACAATTATAACATGCTTAAGAAAGTTTATACACACAGTATAGTATAACCGATTATGAATGGCTACAATTGTAAAGAACAAAAGGTATGTATAACAGGGGTATGCTAACTGTATCCCAACAATAGTTGCATGTATAGACCGTAGTTAAATAAACTTAACATTTCCCAACCCTTGGGTACTGGATAAGCTCAGTTAAATAGAGGATCATATCATACTCCCATAAGCCCGAATGTTAGGCTAAGGCCAGTAACCATAACCCACCAGACATAAATTTAATAGCCGACAATCTATTTGAAAGGTGCTGCTAGTTAACACAAAAAGGAGCAATATCATATTTACAATTATTCTACGTGCTCTGGCCAAGAAAAATCATACTTATTCCAAAGCCCTGGCTAAAAGCTATTCATTATAGAATTTGGACATGAACAATATCACAGGCTTTATATTAATATAATCAAGTTGCAACTTATGTTTTTCCAGCCATCATGCAAAAATTAATAATATACGTAAATAAACTAAATATATATCCTACAGCCAGTTTAACCCTCATTCCAACACATTAACCATAACAAGGCTTATAGTTGTGCATGTGGGAGAGTATGGCACTCCCTTCCCAACACTACCAAGCAAGCTTGGAGGTGGTTGGGGGTTACTATATCCCCACATACACCCTAAACCCTATAGTTTCATGTTATCTACATAGGATATGATAATATACTGTATTTAGGTGAATGGAGATGCCAACATGTGGCACATATCCCTTAAGTTAGTTATATTGGGTTATATAGACCATAGTTGGCACACTCGCGAAAAACTCGCGAGTTTTTTCAAAAAACGAGTTTTTCTGAGGTTTACTCGCCAAACCCAGAAAACGAGTTTTTTCGAGTTTTTGAAAAAACTCGCGAATTTTTAGTGGAGAGTACTCACCAAAAACTCGCGAGTCCGTGAAAAAGACTCGGCCGCGCAGAAGATAAAGCAAAAAACGTCTTTTTGATGTTTCATTTCATTTCGAATTAGCATGATACTTTGTGTGAGGAGTTGAAAACCCCCCCCAAGCAAGGAGATATCATTTCCAACGATTTGCCATCGAGGAGAGCAGATTCAAACGCCATTTTGTGTGGATTTTGAAGAAAAATTCAATTCACAAGTAGGGTTTTTGTTTTTGTTTTTTGTTTTTGCTTAATCATTTTCTTTCATTCTTCTTGCAAAATACTCATTCCAAATTGAAAAAAAGTCATGATAGAGCACAAAGAAACAATTTTTTTGCATTTAGAATCCAAAAAACAATCACAATCTTTTGTTGATTTTTGCTCATTTTTTTCATTTTTTTCACTGTTTTTTGAAATTTTCAGACCTAGGTTCATTTTTTGTGTAGAATGATAAGATTAGTTAATAATGTTAATTTATAATTCATTTAAACACATTTGTATCGATTTAAATCAAATTTAGCTCTCATATCTTTAAAGTTTTAAATTTTTAATGATTTAGGTTGTTTTTTAAATTTTTTTGTATTAAAAAACTGATATGTTGTACATATTTTTTGTGTGTGTAGATTCATCATTGATCATCGAATACACACTATAATGGCTTCTGGCTCTAGTTCAGCATCAGGTTCCGCCCCCTCCTCATCCAGTTCCACCCCGCCTACACCATCATCATGTGAAATAAACTTAAAAGTTAAAGACTCCCAATTTTATAACTGGTGGCAGAGTGTTTCTTCCTCTAATAGCCAGGTATAAAATTGGGAGTTTAACTTTTAAGTTTATTTCACATGCATCTTATAATTTGATAAAAATGTGTTTTGACTTTTGAATCTTTGACTTTGTTTTCTAACTCTTCAATATTTATTTGTTTTGCAGAGGTTTGGTGGAAAAATTGGGGTGGAAAAACCCCACATCTTCAAAAAATTGCCCTCCGCGTATTATGTCAGCCCTGAAGTGCATCCAGTTGTGAGCGCAATTGGAGCTTGTTTGAGTCCATTCACACGAAAAAAAGGAACAAGTTAGCACAAAAGCGCCTCAATGATCTTGTCTTTGTGCAATACAACCTTCGGTTGCGCACAAAGAGAGTAGAAGAAAAATCACTGGATCCTATTGATTTAGATGAGATAGATCCTTATAGTGATTGGACAGGGCGAGATGAGCAGCCTCCATTGTTTAGCACAGACGAGATCCTTGACTTTGAGAGACAAGCAATGGAGGATGTGGGTGCATCAGGAGATGTAGGGTTGGAGGACATTCCTGAGGATATGGGTGAGATTCAGCCAGAGCCACAGACACAACCTTCCATGCCAGCCGAGGAGCCAGTAGCAGTAGCACCACGAGTGCGTTCACCGCCGCCACCACCACGCACACGCGGGAGGGCTAGAGCACCCACCCCTTCTTCCCTAGCTGCTGCTAGACTAGGGAAGAGGAAAGCCTAGCATGTTGTATTTAGTTACTGTTTAGTATTTGCTTCTAGTTCTAGTTTTATTACTTTCAATTTCATGTATCAGACTTTCAGGCTTTTAGCCATCGAGATTCCGCATAAGAATGCGATTTTGTAATCAATTTACATTGAAGTCAATCAAAATTAATAGAAAACACTTTTGTACTCATTTATGGATTCATTGGATTCATCTTGTCATTGAATTTTGCAAAAAAAATGTGTTTCTAATGAAATTTATGCAATTTTTTAAGTTCCCGAGTTTTTTGCCTAGTTTTTTCCGAGTTTTAAAAACTCTCCAATTTTTGGCTTGGCGAGCTTTTTCTTGGGGCGAGTTTTCCAACTATGATATAGACAGCTTGTGTAATTAACTACATTAGGTGATAAATAGGCCTTCATTGGGATTACACTTCCATTATGTTATTAGGTCTATATAGAGGAGGTGATTATCATTGTAAGGATATACATTGAGTATGATATTGTATTTGAGATCCCTTGAAGATATAGCACGGAGTGGCTTCTTCCATAAGTTGTATTATTTGGTGTTACCATACCTCAAGTGTTTATTCTGTTTTTGCATATATTGGATACTAAGGCGTCTTGGCCCACAAGCATTGCTTGTATTGTGTGAGATCTATCTTCTACATTGTGTTATTTCCATTATCATACATGTGGATCATATCATTTCATCAATATAAATATACATCAAATAATATTGTCATGCCCCCTGATCGCAGCTTGCACAAGAACATAAGACAATCGCTGACCAAAGTAACTAAGGGAATTATTAAATGCAATGATTCCCTAGTAATGTAATAAGGTAGCAATAATATAATAAAGACTTTAAGGCAGCGATCATTACTAACAGCAATTAAGATTAGTCAGCGATTCCATAATATGCAAAGAAAACTAATGGCAGCGATTCCAAAAAAAAAAAAATTTAAAAAAGCATGCAATTAATAATTAAAAAGGTTTAAGGGGGGGCAGCACTTGGATTATGAAGGGATGTGTCCCTTACCAAGGTAAGAATGTAATGAAAAGAGGTGGCTTTTCCCCCACCATTGAAGATATTAAGGGGAAAACTATTCATTTGTGAGATCATCAGTTGGGATCAATCAAGCAGATTGGAAACAAGAGAAATAATGACGCAGAGAGACTCCCTCTCGCTCTCACACACACTCAAAATCTCGAAGTTCAGATTGCAACAAAACAAGAACAATTTTTATTCAATCAAGGGTGAAGGCCCTGCTAGAGACATTTTCATGTCAAAAAGCATCCTATGAAGCCATACTGCCTCACATGCTGCCTTAACTGTTCCATGATACTCTACTTCTATCGAGGAAAGAGCTAGTGCCTGCTACTTCTTCCTAGTCCATACGACTACACCCATACCAAGACTAAAAGCATATCTAGAAGTAGACTTCCTGTCATCAACAAAACCTACCCAATCTGAATTTGTAAAACCAACCAGCCTCAAATTTTTGCTTCTAATATACAAAATGCCGAAGTCAGATGTCACTTTCACATATCTCAATACTCGCTTCGCTGCAACCCAATGTTCAGCCTTAGGGGCAGTCATGAAACGAGAGATATAACTCACAGCATAACTTAGATCAAGTCTAGTGGCTCTAAGATAAATGAAGCTGCCAACTAGTTGCCTGAAAGTTGACTCATTAACAACTGGTGAGTCTGATTTGGCTGAAAATTTCAGCCCTTTCTCCATGGGAGTAGATAAGATCTTGCAATTTATCATCTTGAAATTCTCTAGCAAACTCCTGGCATATTTAGGGTGGGGTCTCATGGAGGGGGCTTTTTAAAAAATTTCAGTGGGTGCTGTTGAGATTTTTTAGGATTATTTTAAAGTGGGTGGTCTCATGAATTTTATTATTTTTGCATATTCAAATCCGCTGAGTACATAAATATAAAATAATTAAAAAAAAAGTTGGCAAGAATTTTAAAGCTTCATATGATTGACAAGTGACAGAAAAAAGCCTAAGCTAGTGGGGCAATTTCTAGCCCCACCCCTTTTGCACCCGCTTCAGTTTTTGAATTAAAAAGTAGGGGCTGCTATTGCTGAGGAATAGATTCTGATTTATCTTGTAGCATTTTTTGTTTTGCTTCATGAGACCCCCTGCTCCTTAAAAATAGATCCTAAAGCCCCCCTCATGGGACCCCACCCTTAGACTAAGAAATGAAAATACTGCTACCCGTCTACCAAACTTCTACACCAAGACAATAGTGCAGAAGACCCAAATCTGTCATATCAAATGCCTAACACAAATTCAACTTAATTTGCTCTAAGAAAATGTAACCCACTACCAGTAATGATGATATCACTACCAATGCTCGACAAATAAATTGGCATCTAAGGGACTCCTCTGAAACCCTTGTGCAACCAAATATTTTTCAATCTTCAAGTACCATGCCCGGGGAGCCTACTTTAGGCCATAAAGAGCCTTCAACAACCAGCATACCTAGTGCTCTTTGCCTACAATCTTGAAACCAAGAGGTTGCGACATGTAGACCTCTTCCTCCAAATCTCCATTGAGGAAGGCGCTTTTCACGTCCATTTGATGGACCCTCCAACCAAACTGTGTTGCAATTGCTAGGACAAGTCGAATGGTGTTCATCTTTGTTGTAGGTGCAAAGGTCTCCTCATAGTCAATGCCCTCTCTCTGCGAGAACCCTTTAGCCACCAACCGAGCTTTGTATTTATCAAGTGTTCCATCAGCTTTGTATTTCACTTTGTAGACCCATTTGCAGCCAATGGGTTTCTTCCCTGGTGGAAGATCTGACAAAACCCAAGTGTTGTTTTTCAAAAGAATATGAGTTCAAATTCCATAGCCTTTTCCCATTCAGGTTTACCTTTCGCCTCTGAATAGTCCTAAGACTCATAAACACTCTAAATGTTGGCCATAAGAGCAAACTTCACTATATTCTACTTGCTCTTGCCTCTAGAAGATCTACCCTCAACAAATTCATCATCTTGAACATCACCAATAAGCTTCTCCCACTACTTAGGCCAAAGAGTAGATGCATCTTCTTCCAAATCAGGATGATCATCATGACTTGGGTTGCCTGGAATGAAATCATCTAGATGTCGATCCAAGTTGTCTTGAGGGAAATCTATTGGTATAGGATCATTCATGCCTAGGAGATTCCACTTGCCTTGGAGATTCCACAAGTTTAGAATCAATAGAATCCCTCCCTATAGGTGGAGCTAATGGAAGCCTAACACCCAGATTCTTAGTCTTCAAAGGCTGATCCTCGGGACTCTTGCTGGGAGAAGAGAGTTGAAAGGGCCCACCTTCTTCATCAAACACAACATCCCTATTGAATGTTAGACGATCAGTGTCCACATCAATCAGCCGATAGGCCTTATGATTGTCACTATATCCTGTAAGCATCAACTTTTGGCTTTTGGAATCCAACTTGGTCCTCTTTGCATCTGGAATCCAAACATACGCAATAGAACCAAAAATCCTGAGATGACTGATTCTTGGTTTCCTCCCAGACCATGCTTCCTCTAGGGTCATCTTCTTGATGGCCTATGTGGGAGACCTGTTAAGAAGGTAGACAACAGTATACACTGCTTCAGCCCCAAAATTTCTTTGGAACATTTATGTTCTCCAGCATACAACGGGCCATTTCCCTAATAGTACGATTTCTCTGCTCAACAACTCCATTTTGTTGAGGGGTGTAGGGTGTGATAAGTTGACGCTTGATACTGTGTTTAGCACAAAAGTCGGTGAATTGGTTAAAACAAAACTCACCCTTAATATCTAACCTAAGAGTGATGATTGGACATCCTAACTCTTTTTCAACTAATGCTTTAAACTTTTGGAATTCATTAAACACTTTTGATTTTGCTTTGAGGAAAAACACCCACATTTTCATACTGAAATCATCAACAAATAACAGAAAATACCTGGCACCAATGATTGATGCAATATTCATTGGTCCACAAACATTTACATGAACCAGCTGAAGGAGCTAGGATGCTCTCCAAGCACGTCCATCAGGAAATGGAGTTCGATGTTGATTCCCTACCTAGCAAGCTCCACATACACCATGTGTCCATTGCTGAATCTCAAGTAAGCCTTCTACCAAATTCTCTCGAGCCAGCTCAGAGAGGTAGGCTATGTTGAGAAGCCCATACCGCTGATGCCAAAGAGTACTGACGGATGAACTCTTTGCAGCCATTGCATGCTCCTAAGACTCTCCAGTATCAACCAACCGAAACAAACCATGATCTTCGAGCCCAATTGCAACAATTTTCTTGGACTCCTTGTCAACAATGTGGCACTTGTGTGAACTAAAGATGATATCCAACTTCGGACAATGTCACATAATCTAACTCATTGAGAGCAAATTGAGCTCCATGCCCAGAGCATAGTATACATTGAGAAATATGAGATTTCTCCCACCTAATGTAATCTAAATGTTGTCTTTGCCGACAACTGTATACTCTTCACCACCTCCAAAGATGATAGAATCAGAGCAAGCCTTATACTTTGTGAACCAATCTCTCATGTGTGTAAAATGTCGAGATGCTCCAAAATCAATATACCATGTAGAAGATTTGACATGATCTGGCTGTTGGTCTTTTGACCATGAATGCATAGAAGGCAGACTCCTTCTGCTCAGAATGCTCTGCAACATGGGCCTTCTGTTGAGACCCTCCCTGGTTGGATTTCTCATCAGTCAAACACTTCCTACAATGTTTCTTCATATGACCAATTTTACCACAATATTGAAATGTGATAGTCTTCTTGGAGCTATCCTCAAATTTGCCTTGTCCTTTCTACTAAGAGGACTTGTCTTTGGCAGTAAACACTTGTTCCACATTGGGTGAGTTGTTGTTGCTCCCAAACTGCTTCTTCCACCTATCCTACTGCAAGAGCTTGTTGCACAAGTCATCAAACTTCAGGTCAACATTGGTGGAGGTAATATTGAGAGTTTCGATGAAGTGTTCATAGGATCATGGTAAGTTTTTTGACGTGATAACCACCATATCCTCTTCTTCCATCTTGCGACCAATGACCTCCAATTGATTGTGAATGTCTTTGATCTTCATGAGATGATCCTGCAAAGACATCTTGTCATCCATCATAATGGAGAACAACATATTTTTAAGGAAGAATGCTCTGTCCTTGTCTGAGGTTTCATGCAGATCCTTCAAGTGTTTCCAGATCTCTACAATAGTCTTGCGAGATGGTATGTCTGGAAGCATCTCATCGGTGACAGATAACTTGAGAAGCATAATCGCCTCTCAATTACTACCATCAAATTTGTCTTGGTCCTTTCCTGCAACTGTCGGACATGTTTTTGTACCCAGAACAATCGAATCTAGACACCAATACTCAAAAATGGTAAACATCCTTTGTTTCCAGGTATTGTAGTTTTTACCATTGAACCTCTAGCTACTTTCCAACATGATGTTGGTCAAAGACGCCATCCCTCCCATTTTTCAAAGGCACAAAAAATGAGGTAATCAACTGGCATGAATCCCAAAGCGGTCATTTGGCACAAATCCCATGATATTTTTAAATCATAAAAAATTAGAGGCTCAAAACCCACGATTTTGTCCAAAAATCGAGAAAATAACAGCAAAATTTGAAATACCCAAGTCACAAACCCTAGGTGTTGTTGTCACGTTTTTTTTTTTTAAAACATCAAAACCCTAGACAGCGAAAAGAAGGGCACAATTTTGTGCAGAGAATCACATTTTTTTAAGAAAAAAATGACAAAAAGGGGTCACGCGCCAGACAATGCCAAAAAAAGACTGTTTTTATTTGCAGCACCAGTCACGATTGTGAGAAAAATCGTCACAAATCTCTAGAAACCTGTCCAAGAACTTCACGCGCCAAAAATGTCACAAAAAAAATCCAAAACAGACCCGCAAAAACTAGAAAAATCGCCCAAAAAAGATGTGAAAAAACCTTGCAGACACGTCACCAGTCACGAGTTGCAGTGGACAGGAAAAGAAAATCGCATGCAAGTTGAAAAAACGCCCAAGAAGAAGAAACGCGCAGGTCGCAAAAATCAGAGAGAAATCGCCCATAAATTTCAAAAAACTGACGATTTGTCACGTGCCCCTGCGCGATTTTTCAGCACACAGAGAGACACGGGTTTTAATGACTCAAAAACCCACGATTTGCAAAAAGAAAACCCACAAAGTCACCCAAAAAAGAAGTCGTGGCTTGCAGAAAAAATACCCACAATTTTTTATTAAAAAAATTGAACAAAAAGCTTCTAAAAAAAATTCAAAATTTTTAGGTAAAAAAGCCACAAATTTTATCACAAAAATTCGCAAAAAACCAAACTCTACTTTGATACCATGAAACGGTAATTGATTGATTAAATAAGGAGAGGAATACTCTAAATAATAAATTACATGATGATGTTTCTAAATCAGAAACAATCGTGAACTAAAGCAATAAACAAAAAGTTGTTAAAACTAACTGAAAGCAATCTAAGTTAACTGAAAGTAAACTAAACGACTAAGATGACCATTAAATATAACAATATTACTTTAATAGTGTTACCATACCACAAGCCATGAGAATTGTTTCTGCATTACCACAAGAACCATTGTTGGTAGATCCTCCTGTTAGATTTAGGATCAGAAATGAAAGCAATCAGAAAATGCAACACATAAGACAATGAACACAACAAGATACCCTGGGAAAACCCTCCTACTCGAGGGAGAAAAAACTCAGCAAATATATCTCTTATATATTGAAGGAATAAGAGCAGAAATCTGCTTACAACTCAGGCCCAACACAATGCCAAATTTGATACAATGAATAATAGCACCTCTCCTAGATGCAAAGATACAAATGAATATGTTTCTCCTTGAAATCGGTCTGCTGCTACAAAATGATGATCTGCTGCTACAAGATGATGATCTGCTGCTCAAGTATGAACTTCTTCTAGGAATGCGAATTATGATGAATGAACTTGATGATCAAATGAATGATCATCACCTTGTATTTATACAAAACTAGGTGACTCTTCATTTGGGTTGGCCTCTTTTAAGAAACAAGGTGACTCTTCATAAAATTATTATATATAGCAAGTCCGACTTGCCTTGGTATTATTTATCCATCATTTTTAAATTTGAGAGAAAGATATCTCCCACTGCTATAACATTAACACCTCCTAGATCAGACACATTGAAGACACTGTTTAACAAAAAAATAAGTTTGAAAGGCTCAATGTATGTCTTCCAAATAGCATAGAGTAAGGACATTTTCTTGAGACTTGTGGGCAGCCTCCCATGCTATAGTAGTGTTAAGCTCCATCTAGAACAAGACTCCTACTTGGCATTCAAATAAAACTCTGAACACCAATAAAATGGTATCACAAGCTTGTTTCTTTTTAATAGGTCAAATTTCAATAATGGCTGTGCATATTAAAAAAATCTATTCCTTGCTTCCAACCAATGATGCACTCCTGTCTATATTCTTGCTTTTCTATAGCAAAATGGATGCCAAAGACTTGATTTTTAAAGTTTATTCTGTTGTTTTTTTTACATTAAGTCCCTGTTTTTCTTTTTACTGCTCAGATGCACTGATGTCCCAAGCACATTCGAAGGACCCCTGGACATCCCACCAAAGGAGATACATCCTTGCTCTGCGGGGGCATCCCAGGGATGGTCCCCTGTTGGGGCCTAAGCACTGGTAATGTTGGGGGTCATTCCATCCCATCCTGCAGCCCCCAGGACATTGTCATTTTTGAGGGTGTGTTAAAATACAAAATACAAACACCACAGCAGGAAAATATCCAAGCACACATTGCTTTTATTTTCTAATAGTGTTTCTACTCTTAGCTGTTCACATTTTCGGCATTTCCACATAGACCCATTTCCTTATTATTTACAGGATCCCTATTTTAGCAGAAAAAAGTCATGTACAACTAGGCTTATATGCAGTCTAACTACTTATGCTCCCCCCTCTCAGGTCACCCTAGCTAAGCAATGGTGCCTGCCAAGTGTTTGCAACAGTAGGAACATAGCTGAGTAGCACCAGTATATTGCTTTTATTTTCCTGATATAGTGTTTCTACTCTTAGCTGTTCAAATTTTCAGCATTTTCATGTAGGCTCATTTCCTTGTTATTTACAGGATTCCTGTTTTAACAGAAAAGGTAATGCACAACTGGACTTATACACATTCGATTACTTATGCTCCCCCCTCTCAAGTCTTCCTAGCTCAGCAGTGATTTTCATTTAATCTAAGTGTCTGCAACAGTAGGGACATACCTGAGTAGCATCAGTCAGGACTGGTTATTGTAATTTACGTAACAGCAGTCAGAATTCATTGGTATTCTCTATCTATTTTTAATTCTTATTTTTTCACTTCAAGCATATGGCGTTCCTCAATAACAAGAAAAATAAATGTTGTTTGTCCTAATTTTTGAGCTTTTGTATCAGTGATCTCCTTTTAATTTGAATTTAAATCCAACCAGCTACAATATAACAGAATGGCACAGTGATTCAAATAGGCATAATAATGACCCTGGCTTAGGTACCGCTGCACAAGCTCCCCACATTAAATAGACCATGTTAAAGAAAGCCACAGCAAACAAGGTCAGGTATATGGCTTGTATGCCCAGAGGTATTCTGAGATTAATTATGTGTTCCTGCGTAGTTAGTCAGTGCCGTGTTAAATGTAAACGATCTCCCAGTTGTCTGGACCCTAATCAACACTAGATGCACTGTTACAGAAAGGTCTAAAGACACACCGTTTACATAGAAGGATCTTTTGAAGGTGCATTCCTCTCTATTTAGTTTAAAGTTTTAAACCATGTTAAGCATTACAACTTACCGACAAAGGTCAAGATCAGAGGCATTCTAACAGATCTATAGACACAAAGTTAGGATAGAGAGCTCCTTTGCAAGGTCAGTAACAAGTAATTCCAGATAAAAAGCTCTGATGTTGAATTCGATAGCTCACTCCGAAGTTTTAAACATCAGACAAAAACTTCTACCAGGTTTATCCAAAATAGATTTGACAAAAGCCATATTAATATGAAGGGCAATTTACTTCGATGCAAATTGTAATTTAATCCATGAAAAAGAAAAGAAAAATATCAGAAGAAATCTAACCTTCTGTTCGATTTCAGGAACTTTGAGAACCTTAATATTCACCTCTCTCTTTCTGCAATCAAAACAATTGCCATGCAAATAACATTATTTTCAGAATGACTACAACCAGGGTTTAATACATAGCCCAAAATAATGCAACCCTCGGCTACCCAAGGTTAACGCAGATTCCAAAATGCTGCTGTTCTAAGCTAAATAATTTCACAATGATTCAAATCAGGGTTAATGCGGAATCCAAAACCCTGCTACTGTAATCTGAAATCTAAGTGACGTTTCGTCAGATCAATCAATTATCAGGCAGCATTGCATGAATTCAGTATTAAACCTACCATAAATGTACAATGTAAGTATTCATCCAAGTTCAGTGCCATTAGAAAACTCACATTTCTCTGACAGTCTGATCCAGAACTTTATAGAAATCCATTTTGGATATCGACCAAGCTCAACCCCTGATTGAATGGAATCATAGAGCTTAAATTTAGCTTGTGAAACTCAAATCAATTATTTTCATCATAATTCCAACTGCGTACTTCAAAACATTATGAAAAAATATCAATAATTCTACGTACTTAATCAAAACAATATAACCAATGGAAAATTCCTTCAATCGCTTACAGATCCGGGAAAAGGAGCAGTAGATTAGGGAATTAGATCTGCTCAGCGCATTTATGTTTGGGAAGGAAACAAAAAAATGTGTCATTACGTGGATAAATATTATCGACAGCTTGAAATTAAACGCTCGTAAAAATCTATATTTTTAGAAAGTTATTTTTATTTACAGTTGCCCTTCAAGTGTTATATACATCAGATATATATGTAATTATAATTTTATATTAAACTATTTTAATGTAAAAAAATTAAATACAATCATATAGCTAGCAAATTTAAATCTTTTATGAGACTATTGTATATTTAAGAATATTTACTATGTTTTCAATACAACATTACAACTTTCAATGACTCAAACTATTAATATTTACATTTATTTTATAATAAGTATTGACCACTTAATATTTTAATTAATATAATATATAATATTTAAAATTAAAAGTAATTAAATAATTATAATTTAAAATTTAAATAATTAAATGAAAAAGAATACACCTTAAAATAAACAATTTTATGGGACCATATTATTAGAGAAGGGATATTATTAGTGCCTCGTTTTAGCATATTAATTATTTAAAATTATTTATTTTATAATATTTGATTTAAATATTTATATTAATTAATTATATTAGTTAATTTAAATATTAGAACTATTGGATATTTTTAAATAACTATTATAATTTAGAATAATTATTTTTATATATTATAAACTAGCAATCGCACCTTGGTGTGCAATGGGTACATCGAAGAGATATAGAAGGTCAATTAGGGAAAATTTCATTCTATTTTTTGCATACATTTGTACAGTAGATGAGGTTAGTTGGTAGGTCATTTAGCAAATGATGTTGTTTATGTAACAAAAGTCTCAATGGAGAAGTGATAGCTTCAAATCAACTATGCATCCACTTAAAGGGATCCTAACATGATTGAAACAAAATATCTGAAAAAAAAAATATAATCAAGCTCCATTACTAACAGGCTCATCTAATGTTTTCAATGGGGAGAGAGGGAGAGAGGGGAAGAGATAGGGATAGAAAGATAGAGAGATAAAGTGGGGAAGAGTGAGAGAGAGAGATAGGGGTAAGGAAATATAGATATAGATGAAGATAGAGATAGAGGTGGAAATGGATATGGATATGGAGAAGGAAAGGTATATGGAATACAGATAGAGAGGGAGAGAGAGATATACATAGATAGAGAGGAAGGGAGAGACAGGTAGAGAATGATGGAACTAGTTGGCATTTGTCCCTATAATTTGTCTTTTAATCTTGGAGATATACTGAGTTTCATTGTGACAGTCAACACATACTTAAAATGTTCTTGAAGATTCTAAAAGTTGATTCAAAGATCTATTTAATACTCCAAATGCAATTTCCAACTTCTCACTATAGTGTTAGAGGAAAATTTCTTGTTCATCCTCTTTCACATCATTCAATGCATGTCTCGAATCTGGAAAATAGTAGATGATGTCTTCATTTCCCAAGACAATTCTTCCAATTTTGCATGGATTGATTTGAAGCCCTTCTCTCACATTTCATGTTGGTGAAGCATCTTTTCATTCCTTCACGAATTCCTCTTTTTTAATTTTTCCCATTCTCCACCCCCTCCATATTTTCCTTCCTAAAAACAGGTGTATGTCGTGATAAAATAGAGGTGTCGTAAAATAGGGATTTAGCAAACACTCCATTAGTATTTATATAGATAGCGACACATTGCAAATTATACATCTTATTTTATTATGTTAACAACGACGTATAATTCTCCAAAGTCCAGACACTTTAGAAAAACACTTTTTAGAAACTGGAAATAAAATCGAGTCCCTTCTTTATCACTGGAAGTATGGCACATTGCACCTTCTAGTGAAAACCTAATTTTTTAGGTTGCTTCATCTAGCATCACCAATAATCTCTACAAGAGCATTCCCCTTGTTTGAAATGATGGAACCAGTTTGCATCTCTCACAATAATTTTTCTTGCATCAATCGTTGAGATAATCTTGGTTGTGGTTAAGCGTTGCAGCTGTGACAGGTTGCCAATTGTATCAGGGAGTTTATTTTAACTCATACTCTTTCAAGCTTAAGTATTGTAATTGTTGCAATTTTCCAATTGTATTAGGGAGTTTATTTAAGCTTTCACACCCTTTCAAATTTAAATGTTGCAGTTGTGACAGGTTGTCAATTGTATTAGGGAGTTTAAATAAACTCTTAGACCATGTCAAATTTAAGTGTTGCAATTGTGAACTACTCTACGGAGTACTACACCTCAACGAAAATGAACTACATGAAAGGAACTTTCTCACAATTACTAAATTCATTTCCTTCATTTTATGAAACACCACAAGATCTATTTTATCGCTACATTACTATTAGACAACTAACTCTTCTCTAAAATCTTTGGAGAGTCAACAAAACTCTGATCTAATTTTGTATATTTTTTTTATTTTTTTTATTCCCATGAAAAAAAATTGCTTTTTTTTTTAAACATAAAGACATTCATTTCTTGCTTGCTTGTTTTTTGATGGGTGCAAGTGCTAGTACATTCATTGACGAATGAGATTGGTGAAGTGATTGCGTAGTAAATACACGTTTAAAGATGTGTACTGGTGTGGTAGTAAATAGGTAAGTAATAAACACACATTCATTGTCGGTCCATGCAAAAAAATCCTTGATTGTAGTTAAAATAGAAAACTATGCCATTGTGTATGTAAAAGGAGTGTTGAAACCAGCAATTGACAAAGATATTTTTTAATGGAGGACACATGGGTGCTTCGTGGGCATGAGTATGATTAGGTTCACTTTTTTCATTTTTTATTCTCCTACGTGCGACGTAGACACAGGGGACTAGAACAGTTCTAAAAATTCGAAACAATTCAATGAGTATGCATCCATAAGAAGAATATATGCCCATTTTGGCACGAGCTGAGAAGATGCTAGCAAAGGTTGTTTACTGTGGCTCACTTTTAAAACTGGATGCATGCATTCAACATAATCCAACCACAATAAGGTATTAAGCAAGTGAAGATTTGAGACAGAAAAGTTAAAATATTCAGTGTAAAGAGAGCTTCTTTGGCATACTTCAATGAAACATCACATTCATAGCAAGCATTATCTACCTTCGGCTTGCCTTGAAACTTGATGCTCTTGGATTTCCCTGAGTTAAGTAACATTCTCCTTCCAGCCATGGTGTTCAATCCCACACTTCACATCAACCTCTAAATTTGATCACGCCGAACATACAAAACGCGAGGGTTTTAAGTAAATCTTATTAGGGGATAATCCTACTCATCATTAATCATCTTCTTTCTCATTCGTACAAACAAGCAGAGATGAAAAGGCAATTGGAGAAGATAAAAGCGTCCTCACTTGCATTTCTATCCCATCACCAATTACATCCATGTACTATCTGAGCACACCACATAGTTTCCATTATGACGATAAGCCTTCTGCACACGAAAAATAGTAAAACAACAGAAAAATATGAACGGCCAAATTCTATAGTCTACACCCTTGATTTATCATATCAGGTTGTCTTCCTTTCTTCACATACGTAAAATAAACGACATACTCTAAAACCCTTGTCAAATTGGAGATGGAGGAGCGACGGGGAAAGCAACGAAAATCGTGGCAAATAGTCGAAACAATGGTGAAAAATGATGAACAATTGAGATTCGGCCGAAAAAAGGTTAGCGGCAGAGAAAAACAGTTGAAAAATAGCAAAAAGCAATCAAAAAAAGGCAAAAAATGATGGACGATTGAGATTTGTTTCACTGTCAACCAAGGCCTCTTGTTAAGTTTCAACCGTTGAAAGAGAAAATGAACTTGTAACACGCCTTCGACGTAATTAAGTAATGTAGAAATATTTTACAATGATAACAAATAATGGAGTGTAATGACTAATCTCTTAATAAAATTCTTATCTTTTATTTTGAATTTGACAATTATTTACACTCAAAATATTAATATGTAATAATAAATATAAGTGCAAGCATCCAAGTTTTAATATGTTTAAAAAAATAATGGCGTGTAAGAGAAGGAGCAAAATAGACCGAAGCTCCTTGGAAGGCAGCAAGGAAGTTTTAATATGTTTAAAAAAATAATGGCGTGTAAGAGAATGGAGAGAAGCTCCTTGGAAGGCAGCAAGGAAGGAGGAAAGATCGAATGGGTGGAAAGGATGGAGAACAAATCCTATTGCCATTGGTGCAAATAGGATCCCTTTAGGCTTGAGTTCTTGGAATAAAGTTACCCCTTCATTATTCAATAGGAGCCAACAAAAAAAGGAGTACAACATCGGTGCAAGAGAGGATACAACCCTAAATTCACAGGATAATTATTGGAAGTTTGAAAAAACAAGGGGAAAAGATGGCGAAGAAACTACCCAACACCAAAGCAATTATAATAAATTCCAAATAATTGTAGGTAAAAGAGGCTAGAGGAGAGGGCTTTATTCACTAAATGGGCAGGGGAATGGACAGACAAAACAAAGATTTAAAAATGGTGGGAAGAAATAAGAGGGCCAAATGTAAAAATCAAGATATTACCAAAAGACTTTTTATTGATTGAATGTGAATCAGTGAAGGAAAAAAATGAAATTCTAGGCAAAGGACCATTAATGATGGATGGTATAGGGTTTTCATCAAGAAGTAGGTACCAAATTTCAACTTGTTGTTGCAGGAAATAGGTAAAACCCTAATGTGGGTAAGATTATATAATATTGCATCTGAGTATTGGAATGAAGAATCCCTAAAAACGATTGGGGAATCCTTAGGGACCTTCATTAAAGCGGAATATACTTTCACTAATGGAGGCTTTAGGGTTTATATTAGAATTTGCGTTGAAAATGATTTAAATTCAATCTGTTGGGAATAAATTGAAATAATAACTAAAATGGGAAGGTGGAAAAAAAAGATTGAATTAGATTCATTCCCAAATCAAAAAGGGAAGATAATGGAGAAAATGTCTTCGAGGAAGAATCTTAGGAAGGAGTTGTTCACTTCATCAGAAAGAATAGTGGAGTCGAGGCCTACCACTCAACTGATGCCATCACCTATGGAAGTAAAGGAATTGTTAGAAGGAAAAATAGGAAGTGAAAGGATCGAAGAAGAAGAGGAAGAAATAAATCCAATCAATGCAATAATTGAGAACATTGATAACTATGAAATTGATAAAAATTCCATAAATTTGGAGGTGGCATGTGACTTGTTTGGAATAACAAACAAGATTCGGTTAGTGGACACTCCAAGGAAAGAAAGAGACAGGTAAACAACCTAACAAAAAACCTATTAGCAAGAAACCCTCTTTCCCTAGAAGAAAGGGAGTGGGAAATCATAGGGACAAGGAATTCAATCAAGAATCAAAGAAATGAGGTAGAATTTGAAATAGTTAGGGATTCAACAAGAAAATTGAGAATTAGTCAAAAATAATCCTCAAAGATTTCTTCAGATTGTAAGGAAGGGAAGAAATATAATGAAAGAAAAGTTGTCAGTATGGAGAAGTAAAGGGATCATTAAAAATCAGTAGAATAGTGAGATCTAGGAAGGGAAAAAGTATTCTTAGAGAGCCATGAAGATCTCTTCATGGAATGGTAGGGGCCTAAATTCCCCTAGCAAAAAGCACTTGGTCAAGCACCAAATGTTGATTTCAACTGCAAATGTGTACATGTCACAATAGACCAAATTGACTAATGAAGAGGTAGAGAATTTTTAGTCAAAAATGAGATTTTGGAATGTTGAGAAGGTGCAAGTTGAGGGAGCCTCTAAAGGGATAGCTACGTTTTGGAGAGACCACTCAATGCAATAAGAGAAGATGGCAAACAACAAACATTAGATGAGCTGCAAGGTAAGGAGTATATCTATGAATTTTTAGTTTGTTTTGACAAATGTTTATGGACCAATGTCATGTATTGGGAAAAAATAAATTTGGAGATAATTAGAGAAATTCATAGTCACCCACCCAAATGAACTCCACATAATAAGGATATTTTAACGTTATTTTATCTAGCCAAGAAAAAATAGGAGGAATACAAAGGAAATATTAATCACAAGTAGACTTTGAAGAGTTTGTAGAGAGAAACCATCTAGCAAAAATCCATATAAAAATGGGATCTATGCATGGACAAAACGAAGGCTAGAGGTTTCAATAATATAACAAAGAAACTAGACATATTTCTATATAAAAGAGACTTGAGTACAAAACATATCTCCTTTGAATGTAACATCACTTCAGTCTTAGGATTGGATCATCATCCATCCAACTTTGGACAATGGGGGATAAGAGCCCAAATAAATTCCCATTCAAATTCAAAAATATAGGGATGAAGGATCTAGAGTTCTTGAACAAGATAGAATTATGGTGGAAAGAAGGAGCCCAATTGGGTACCAAAATGTTTTGTCTAGTAGAAAAACTAAAATATGTGAAAAACATTTGAGGCAATGAAACAAGAGTCACTTCAAAAACATATTTAATTTCAAGAAAGAAATAGAGGAAAAAATTTAAGAGCTCAATGAGGAAGTGATCGTAGCAGGGATGGATCAAGAAGATACCTCATTGAAAAAGAACTTGTGAAAGAATATGGGGAAGTTCTTACCAAGGAGGAAATATTTTGGAGGCAGAAGTCTAGAGAGACATGATTAAAAGATGGGGAAAAAAACTCTAAATACTTTCACAATGCCACCAAAATTCGTAGAAACATAAATAAGATAAGCAAAATTAGATTGATAGAGGGTGCAATAATAGAGGAACCTGATATAGTCAAAACAAAAATAATGTGTTATTTTCATAATCTCCAAAATAATTGGGAGGGAAAAAATTTAAGTGAGAAAAATCGAATAGTGGAAACAATACCCAAATTGGTTTCAAATTGTTACAACAAAATGTTATCAGAACCATTTATAAAACAAGAAATAAAGGAAGTGGTGAAACATCTCCATCCAGACAAAGATCCAAGGTTGGGTGGCTTCCTGACTAGCTTCTATCACAAATGTTGGCATATAATTGGAATGAAATTTGTATATGCAATAGAGGATTCCTGAAAGAAGGGTGCACTACTAATGGAGGTAAATAATGCATCCATTGCTTTAATTCCTAAGATATAACAAGATCTTATTAAACACACACCAGAATACTAAGAGGGGTGAATCAATATTCTATCAAATCTCAAACCATATGGAGCAAATTGAAACTTAAACTTTACAACATAAACAAAAACATGAAAGATGAACACAATGCACAACACCACACAACTCTAGATGTATGTGGAAAACCCCCAAGGGAAAAAACATGTAGTGAAAAAATTTGTTGTCCTAATTCAGCCTCACAAATGAATAACAATTACAAATTTATTCAGGGCTACAACCCAAGGAAGCTACTACTCCTTGTAGATAGGCTTTAGGATCACTCCCAAGGAAGCTACAACTCCCTGCAAACGTTGTCTTAGGGCTTCAACCCAAGGAAGCAACTACTCACTAAACTAAGAACAAAATTAGAAAATATTACAACATGACAATCCTTCTACTTTATGAATATGACAATGAAGCTCAATCCTTTTGATGATTGTAATTCTGCTTTTTCTCTTCTCTTTTGATGATTGCAATTTTGGTTTGATAACTCTTGTACAAATTCTTCAAATATCTTCTCTGCAACTTATTGGCTCATTGCTTTTAGCCTTCAAGAAGTTTTTCCTTTGGCTCACTACCTCCAGCAATTAGTTAGGCTCACTACCTCTAGCAATTAGTTAGGCTCAGTCTTTACTTCCTTTATGTCACAAAAGTATGATCAACTTGAGTTTGAACATGATCTTCCACTTCTACTCTTTCTCTTTCAATCACTTGCATAAACATCATAATGCATTACACATCCTCAACACAACTCCACACAACCTAGATCAACTAGGTTTACTGTTTATACATGATATTGCATTGATTACATTACATGTTGGTCAAAGACAACAAGAATATTACATTTACAAGTTGACCAAAGATCAAAAAACAACATAAAATGTGTAGAGATCAAGGCCCAAAATGGACTACATGCAACACCAAGAAGAGAGACACACCTTGTGGATCCCAACACACACTTAACTTGGTCCTATACACTCTTCATAGCTTTGGTCTTCAATTAACAACATTTGCATGCTTCACACATTTAAATTAGGTCAACCTTAAGCAAGAAAACATGAAACTTGTAGTACGTCAGCCTTTATAACTTGGCGGTACACATGATTGATTAAACATTACTTACACTTCTCCCAAATGAGTTGGCATGACCCATGTAACACCTTAAAACACTCGTTGAAATCTATGCAACCTTTAACTTGTGGCACACACCTTCAACATGCCTTAGTCGACCAAGCAAAAGCATAACCTAGCAACACCTTCATTTTGAACCACGACCTATTTCAAAGAAACTAGAAAACATCTCGTGGAGAAAAAAAAACATCACAAGATCTTTGGGAAAACTCTCATATATCCATTTCACAACTTCATGCAACAACACATTAGCGCAAGACAACAAACATTGAAACTAGCCACCTAACAATACAATCCTATACTCTTCCACGTTAAACTTTCTCTACAGAAGGACTACGATATGAAACTTTGGATATAGCTCCCACACAACTTAAAAACTTAACTTTTGATCCGCACAACCATATTTTCAAATGTGAAGGAATGTAGATCCAAACTTTGCACCACTATGAGCATCTTTATAGAAACAACACATAATTGAAACTATCACAAACACAAACACCTTTCCAATAATCTAAACAACATGAAACTTGGATCACACATGCTCTAACAACATATGAAGCTAACTTCCAAACCATAGGAACACAACAACAACAACAACAATAGAGAGATGTGAAGCATCTCATAGAGACTTTGGTGAACAAATAACCAAACTGCAATCAACTCCAACATTCTTTTGACATCAATGACAATCAAAATCACAATTTTGACATCAATAACAACTAGACTACAATTGTGACCCAACCAAGCCCCTTGAATAAATATTCCTCATTGAACTCTAAGTAAACCAACACATTGTAACCCAATTGTAGATACCTTGGAGATTGCAAAACCTAGATCTATTATGTTTTCAAGAGAGGCAGTATAGAATTATTCTACCTATATTGTATCATGTCAATATGACCATCAACATGAAGCATGCATAATGAGGATATTTATCTTAGGATGAGAGGAAGAGGGTTCATGGGAAGATTAAGGTCGAGTGGGTGAGGAGGTAAATTCTCTATACAAATAGGTAAAGAGACACATTATATCACTGTTGTCATGAATAATCTTAGTACCAAAAGGTGCATCACTAATGCATTATGGAGGGATTCTAGTAACTATGAAGGAGAAGTGATATTAGCAAGCTCTTTAAAAAATCAAGTACTCGATAATAAAAATATATTCTATATTAACATGATCAAAATTAGATTGCTCATTATGATTAGCCTCAATGAGAAATTCCCAATTTGTAGATTGATAAGTTATCTAAGGGTTTAAGTGTGTGATCCTTTGTAAATGTAAATTAGGGTTGTGACTAGCTCTTAACACAAATAAACCCTTCTTGGCCTTTCCTTTTTTTTGTTCTTAGGAAGTTTGGGATAGATGGTAGATTCCTAAAGATGATATCTACTTGTGTTACCTCCCCCATGTGTTCTATTTTGGTTAATGGAGTCCCTCGAGGTTTTTTCTCTTGTGGTTGTGGGCTTAAAAAAGGTGACCCCCTCTCTCCCTACCTCTTTATCATTGTTGTTGAAGTTCTTGGCAGGAATATCCAAAAATCAGTGGACTCAAAATCTCTCAAAGGTGTTAAAGCTACCTCATCTCTTATGCCAGATTCCCACCAACAGTTTGTTGATGATACTCTAATGTTCGGGGAAGCCTTGGTGGGGGAAGTTGGTCTCTAGAAATAGGTTCTCAATGACTATGTTGTTGTCTCTGGCCAGTGTATCAATTATGGAAAAATTAAAATTTACTTCTTTAATACTGACTAGCAAATTAAGGAAAGAGTGATAAAAATCTTGGGTTGTCAAGAAGTCGATTTACCTGATGCTTATCTGGACCTACCATTGATCACTAAGAAGCTAGAAAATAATTACTGGAATCAACTGATTGAAAGGACTTAAAACAAACTTGTGGGTTGGAAGGGGAAGCTTCTTAGCTTAGC
Source organism: Sequoiadendron giganteum (assembly GCA_007115665.2). NCBI lineage: Eukaryota > Viridiplantae > Streptophyta > Pinopsida > Cupressales > Cupressaceae > Sequoiadendron > Sequoiadendron giganteum. The sequence goes on from CM021109.1 coordinate 597,279,465, forward strand.
TGACAAGATTCAACTCCTCAGTGCCTCCCTTCAAAATATTCCTATATTCTATCTATCCCTCTTCAAAATCCCTGCCTCTATAGGGAAGAAGATAAAACAGATTCAGAGAAAATTCTTATGGTCAGGAATTGAAGAAAAAAATAGACTGTCCCTAGTTTGTTGGGGAAAAGTGTGTACTCCTAAAAGGAGAGAGGGTCTAGGATTAAGAAGAATATCTATGCTTAACAAATGCCTAACGGCTAAAATTGGTTGGAATATTCTTGAAGGATCTAAATACTGGGTTAAAAAAAATCAAGCTAAATACTTGAGGAACAGGAATCCTGGTTGTTTTCTCTTAGTTTCTAATCTGCCTAGTGGCTCAGCATTATGGAATCATCTTGTTAAACTAAGAAATGTGTTGAAGCCAAGGGTTAGAAAGAGAATTGGGAATGGAAATAATACTGACTTTTGGAAGGACCCTTGGATAGAGATATCAATCATGTCCTCTTTATAAGATCTTAATCCTCTTAAACAAAGCCTTAACAGGATCTATGGTAAAAAGGTTTCTGACTATATTAACTGGGAGTTGAAGGAACCAAAATGGAAGTTGTTTAATTTGTTATTAAGGAGGGAAAATTTGAGAGGCCGTAGATAGGTGAATTGGGATCCTATCCTCACAAGACTGCATAGTTTGATTGGGGAGGCAAAGTGGTTTGATAGATGAGTGGCTTTGGAAAGGTATCTCTTCTGGTTGTTTCTTGGTCAAAAAGGTTTATGAAGAACTGATGAAGGTGTAGGGCGTTGCTTCAAACCATTTATGGGATAAGGTGTGGCTAAAGAACTTGATTCCCAAAATTAATTATTTCTGGTGGACTACAGCTCATGGTAAAATGCTCACTATTGATAACCTGGTTAGGAGGGGCTTCCAACTGGTTAGTAGATGCTCACTCTATAAACAATAAGAGGAGTTAATTATTCACATTTTCTTTCATTGCAATTTGCGAGGTAAGTGTGGTCCTACTTTCTCTCGTTGTTGTCTTTTGATTGGTTGTTTCCTAATTATATGAAAGTATTTATAGAAAGCTGGTCAAATTGCCCTTTTTCACATAATGTTATTGTTGATCTTTGGAACCAAGTTCCTCCTTTTGTTACCTAGGGTTTATGGAAGGAAATGAATAATAGAATATTCAGGGATGTGGAGAGAAGCAGTTGGGAGGTCAACCTGATCATAAAAACTCAAATTAAGGAAAACATTGAGGCTGGAAGTTATGGATTCTCCAAAACCTGGCCTAACTACAAAGAAATGAGGATTAAGCAAAAATGGGGAATCAAGAAGGATTTAACTAAACTTAATTTGGTCAAAGATGCTAACTAGAATGACTACTGTGTGGAGCCCTCCATAGAAGGAATGGGTTAAGTGTAACTTTGATGGGTGCTCAAAAGGCAACCCGAGACAAGTTGGTGCAGGGGGTCTATTAAGGAACCATAAAGGAGAATGTATTGTGAGATTTGGCATGAATATGGGGGTCTACTCCAATAATAAAGTTGAAGTTATGGCAGCATTGGGGGGCTTCAATATTTTGAAGGAGTTGGGTTATCAAAATGTCATAATAGAAGGGGACTCTAAGCTTATAGTGGATATCCTAACCGAATAGGTTGCGCCACCATGGGAATTAAAAACATAATTGATAAATGTCAACTCATTAAGAAGTCTTTTACCAATTGTAGGGTGCAACATGTTTATAGAGAGGGAAATAAAGCAGTCGACTGTGCCGCCAACGTGGCACTGAGTTGTAGAGGTTGGACCCGGTGGACTCATGGTAATATGTCGAAGTCTTTAAGAGACTTAATCCTAAATGAAAAATTTGAAAATGAGTACCATATGCAAAAATGAAAGATTGATGTTATGCGGGAACAATGAGTACCAAGTGGTGCTTTTTGGATTTCCATGTAATGATGGCATTGGAAGTACGGGGTTGTATCGGATGTTCTTGGCTAGTAGTATTATTTATTATTCTTTTGTTATGAAGGTGACCAAAAATCACATGAAGATTATCAAGTTGTTAAGGATTGTCATTTCTATTCATGCCAATTTTCCTTATGTTAGCTATTCTCGCATTTCTAAAGAGGAGAAAGGTATGAAAATTAATGGGGAGTTTAATACTTGTAAGAAAAATGATGGGTTTTTTTAATTGGGAAATGTGATGTTGGACTTAACAAAAAGAAACTTCTCGATTCACCATTATTTATTGGCTCTCTATGTAATTTGGTGTAAGAGTGGTTGTTGCATTCTAGAAAGAAAGAAGAAGGTGTGGGAGATTATGAAGAAAAGTTTTCCATAGCTGAAGAATTTGCAGAAAAGAAAAATGGGGGGTCCAAGGAAGAGAACAAAGCCGCCTAGCTGTCAAACCCTGAAACAAAATGTAGATTTATGGAGAATGTTTGAAAATGTTGGTATGGTTTCGTTCTTCCAATCCTTGAAGGGATACAACGAGAACCTTACGAAATTTTTTACCAACTCCCGGAGGAAGGGTAACATTACCATTGGAGTGGTGAAGTTTGAGGCAATGACTAGATTCATTGCAGAAGCTATGGGGCTGCAAAATCAAGGGATTAAAGTTGCTAAGACAAGAGGGGAAGACTACCAAAGGTTTGTTGACAAATTTATGCATGAAGGGGATAATCTCAAAAGATTTTAGATTGGAACTCCCTCCTCCCTTTGCTTTAGTTAGCTTGTTTTTTATACGGTACTTTACTCTCAAGGGAAGGTATATGTCGGTACATGCATACCATTTTCCCTTGGTTAACCACATTTGACATGGTGAGAGATTCAATTATCTATTGTCCTCCTTGCAACTCAATATCGAGAAGGGATCCAGTTCTCCCCTCCACCAAGGTCTAATGCTAACCCTGTACAAGTATGCTCTGCCATTGACTCCCCATGGCAACCCTTTGGTGGGAAGAAATGAAAACCCTGGTCATTTTGAAGAGGTAAATGAGGAACAACCTATGGATTGAAACCCTGCTGCTGTTGAAATCTCGGCAGAGGAACCTAACCCCCGCCCCTATTGTTGTTGCTAGGCGAGTGCTTATACTGCTAAAAGCCAATCCCCTATGGCCAATGTATCCAACCCCTCTACTCCTATGTCGCAAAAGAGTGAGGAAAAAATTACATTTGAAATTGAGCTCATCAGAGCCATACCAAAAAAAAGAAAACATTCGCCTTTGTTGCTAGAACTTCTCAAGGTGAAGAAACCCAAAAGAGACTTAAACCTTAGGGATGTCATCAATATCATTGAGGAAGGGACTCAAAATGAGGAGGAGGAGTCTCTACAGGGGCAAGGGAGTGGAGGGAGTGGCGGGAGAAGGTCGACCTGCCTTGCAAAAGCAATCTCGAAGGACAAAAAAGGTAAACAAAAAATGACTGTAAGTGAAGAGGAGGATCTAGGGTACGAAGAATTTGAAGCTTTAGAGGAAGATGATTATGAGGATATGGATTTTGAGGACTCGACTTATGAGATGGGGGAAGAAGGATCAAAGGAGGTTAAGGATGAGGAATTGGAAGAACAAATTGAACAATTTGAGTATGAAAAGGAGGATGAAAATGTACAGGAAGTTGGGGATTTGGGTATGGAAAATAAAATTGACTCAAGCAATGAAGTATTAAAGAGTAGTCTAAAATTTTTGCGGGTTCAGTTTGAAGATATGGAGAAGGCTTTAGTTACTCTCATGAAGTTAACTAACAGACTGATGAGGAGGGTGATGCTGAGAGTTGCTTCTCGAGAATTCAAAATGACCAGGAAGTTGAGGAAACAGGGGAAACCGAATCTCTTGAAGATGTTGGATGAGATAGAGGAACTTGACTAGAGAGAATACATTGCTCTCATGGGAGAGTATGGGGACTTGTTGAAGAAATCCAACTAATGAATTTTTGTTGTTGCTTTGTTGTTTATGATGAGATTTTTGTCCTTTTGTTTTAATCTCTTGGATTGCTATGTTATTATGGCTATGATTTGGTGGAATACCACCTAGGACACTATGGACTTAATTAATGGTTTACATAGATCTAAGTATGCTTCTAGAAACTTACTTTTTTTTATTAGTGCTGGTTGGACTATGGTTACTATGTTAAAAGTTGGCCTGCGAGCTAATATTGTTGCTACTTTTTTGGTTTATTGGTGGTGTTGTTTCACACCTTTTTCTTGTTTCCTTTTGTTTGTTGTTGTAACCTTGGGATTAGGGCCCTTTCTTGCTTATCTAATAAAAAACATAAATAAACCCTAGAAAAATAAGGAAAGATAATATAAGGGTATATGAACCTCAAAAAAAAAAAATTTAGATAGAAAATCAATGATAATAAATATGATCTCTTTAATAGAAAAGCATTGGTTGGGGGAATTTTACCTCATAAAGGCCTTAAGGAAAACCTTGTTGTTGTTTGTGCATACAATGCCATAAACATGGATTGCAATTTAATTGTGATATAAGTGTTGAAAATGTTTTACAAGCTCATTGCCAAGCAATGGGCCTGACTCTCTTTGAACAAATTCAAGAAATATTTTATACAATTCATTTCTTGATTAACCATGTTGCACAAGTTGGTCAAGTTGTCCCTGTTGCTCAAGTTATCCAAGGTGAACCAACTTCTAATGATGGATTTTTTCTTGCTAGTGTTCTTGAAGATTTAAATAATACTCAAATTTATTTTAATCTCTTTTAGAAGATGTCATACATGTATACGGTGTTATATATTTTCCTCTTATGGTAATGGATCAACCAATTTTGAGTTCTATATTCAGGGCTCTAGATATGTAACTTTTGTTTATCTGTATATGCTATCAAATGTCCATTAGCCTGAACATATTTTGATCATATGTATTTTTCAAATTTAGGAAATTTTGCTTATAATACTACCTGAATTTCTCTATAATGCATAAGAGACGATCATATATAATTCCTATATTTTATATAAATATATTTCATGCTTAATATATTTTATAAGAAAATAGAAGCAATTAGAAGATAAAACCTTGAAGGAGTTGTAAGAGAGGTTTTCACCAAAATGCGAGGAATAATAAAACCTCTTTTACATACTCTAGGGAAAATAAACAACATAACCATCCACAATCTACCATAGATTAAAGAGTAGGGAATGATAAATATTTGAATTAGATGCTTTTAAAAACTAAATAATTAAATATCGAAATATAGGATAAATGACACAATAAGAATATTAAAAATTTTAGTTTTTAAATACGACTAAGGTGTGATTGATTCAATAAACTTAACAATGGAGAAGTAAGTTAAAATCAAGAAACTCATAAATTTGTACACAAAACAGCATATGTACATGGATAATCCTTTGTAATAAAAAAATCACCACCAAAAAGATTAATGCTTACATCAACATATTAATCCACAAAGAAAGAATTACATCAATATAATATGCTTATCCCTTTAGTTAGACATTAATTAGAAAAATAAAAGTGTACTTACAAAAGATCATATGTGTTTTCTATCTTATAACATTAATATATGGGAAAACAAGAAACTAGAAACCATAAATGGTTTCCCAAAACTAATTCCCAAAATAGTCATAACAAAATTTCAACTCCCTATAGTCATGGTCAAGTCTCTGAAAATATAATATAATTTATTTTACACCACTTACATATCTTACAACCTTCTTACATGTCATAGATTCTATCATAATGGTCAAATTGACCAAGATTCCAATTCCAATTACTCAATGAGAGTATTTTTTGTCTTGCCATAACACCAAATATGAAAGATCTTATAATTACCAAATTTTACCTTTTATATGTAACCTCACCATTTAATATTCTCATACATAATTATCAAGGTATCTCAAAGAATAAATAAATAAAAATAAAGCCCCTTCCCACACATGGGCATTCATTTTAACTCTCCATGATGTTTAGATATTAAACACTATTTATTATCTACATAATTACATTCAATTTCACAAGACTTAGTATTTGCAAGGTGAATGATACATCTATGTAATGTCCCCTTTTGAGAAAACCCCAATTCTTGCTCGGGAAACACAAGCTAATGCAGTTAGGGTTACAACTTATCAATTAAATTCTTTAAGTTGGATAAAACTTCATTTAGGTCCTGCAATCATGTTAGATAATATTGGAGTATAATTCATATAAACATATATAATAAATGTTTATCTATTCAAATCATGCAAATGTCTAAGTAACATCAACCACATAATATTTATAACTCGCATTGGGAGTTGGATCATAAGAGAAAGTGGATGAGAAGCATGATAGGTCCGCCCAAAGCTACCACACCAAGCCGAAGAGTGGATATACCATCCCTCTTGGCCCTCGAGAGGCACATTTAGACATACCACATGAGGTGGTCTACTTGGTGGAAAAATTGTATTTGTATTTTCTACCCTTGCTACCTTATCCATTCCTATCATGATTGTAATTTCCTTAATTTCATCTCAACCACCAATCCATGTGGAGGTTGGGGAGAAGGGCTTACCATAGGTGGCTCGTAGATACCCCCTCCTAAGCCCAAGAGCGGATATCACCCCTTGAATCCAAGTGGCGCACACAAACATCCATCAAGGAGTGGCATACCTAGGAAGATGTCTAGTTTTTGCTCAACCTACTGGTATCCCCCTCTTTGCTTCTCCCATGTTTTTTTGTTGAGTGTAATAGATACAACTATGACAATAAAAATATATCATTACATATAATAATCACGATAGAGCATACCACAATGTTGTCAACACATGTGATGGCTATCTACACCAACAACGATTGTAATGGTTATTGGTCCCATCCTTGAGTGGTAGATAACTCACTCAGATCTGTCTACTTGCTCTTAATACCTTTTGATATTCTATGGCTGAATTAAAAGTGTGTTTTGAAACATTAGATGATCTAATACTTAGAAGATAATCTTTCTCCTTGTTGATTCAATTTTGTCCTTATTTGCTATTCCATATATCTCTATCCTCAAATATGATTATATTACAATGTTAAAGCTCCCTTGAATGCAGATCTGATTCCATGCATGATGCCTTCTTTCTTCAACTTCTATATCATTTATATTTTTCTTATGCCTCTTAATGAAAGGAGGCATCCCTTAGAAAAGAGGCAACATTTCGAACAGACGTAGCCTTTCCTCAATCTCCATCGCTGCCCTTGTAGATTCCAATCCTTTCCTTTTTGAAGACTTTAGTTATATGTAATCGTTGCCTTTTATCATATACTAATCGCTACTTTTCATATCCTAATTATAAGCAATAAATCACAACCCCTTTAGTCATCTCTATCATGTGTGATTTAATTAATTAATTTAAGCTTCTTTAATAAAGAAGAGTTGGCCATATTAATGCTTTGACCTTTATAAAGGGGAGTCGACCATGGTAGAGTTTCAATGTCTTCATCTCTGTTGTTGGCAGTGTATTTATATTAAATATTTATTATTATTATTTTTATATTAGTTTCTTTTCCTTTTTTTAATCTTTTAGTATTTATATATATTACAATGATATTTAAATTATCAATGTTTATATTTATAATTATAATATTATCTTACGATATTTATAATTATAATTATAATAATATTAAATTGTTAATATTTTATTTTATAATTTGAATTGTATTTTATTCATTTATTTTCATTTTACTACGTTACAATTTTGGGGTCATTAGAGCTTCTCACTCTCGTAGCATTTTTATGGACAAATCGTAACACTTACATAAATTTTAAACACATTTTGTTGCAGATACATGAAGTAACACATAGATACATGTGATACATAAGTTATAAATACGAAGCATAAATACATGTAATATATGTGAATGATGAAGTATACACACAAATACACGGTCACAAAGCATATCTACATGTAAGTCACAAAGTATGTAAGTCACATGAGTACACATACACACATGAGTGCACACAAGTCACAAAGCATGCAATTTGCAAAGTATACACTTGAATACACATAAGTCACAAGTTTTACACGTAAGGCACAAAGTATACACTTGAATACACTTAAGGCACAAAGTATATACTTGAATACACATAAGGCACAAAGTATGCACATGAATACACATAAGTCACATGATATACACTTGAATGCATTTGAATATATAAGTCACACTTGAATACACTTGAATACATAAGTCACACGGTATACACTTGAATACATATAAGTCATACTTGAATATGTAAGTCATAAGGTGTACACTTGAATGCACTTGAATACATATAAGCCACACTTGAATACATAAGTCACAAGGTATACATTGAATACACTTGAACAAATATAAATCACAAAGTATTCACTTAAATACACGTAATACATAAAGTGTACATAGAAAGCATGAAGCATACACACAAATACATATATTACATGAAGTATACATATAAATACACGTAAGTCATAATATACACTTTATAACTTAAAAGGTCACATAGATAAAAAAATTAAAACAAACAACCAAGTAGCTCAACCAAGCAGGCAAGTAGCTCAACCAAGCAGGCAAGTAGCTCAACCAGACAAATAAGTAGCTCAAGCAATCAAGTACCTAGCTCAAGCACACAAGCGAGTAGCTCAAACACACAAGCAAGTAGCTCAACCAGGCAAACAATTAGCTCAAGTAAGTAAGCAACCAACTCAAGCACACAAGCAAGTAGCTCAAGCACATAGGAAAGTAGCTCAAGTAAGAAAACACGTAGCTCAAGCAAGCAAATGACCAACTCAAGCACACAATAAAGTAGCTCAAGCACATAGGCAAGTAGCTCAAGCACACAGGCAAGTAGCTCAAGTAGGAAAACAAGTAGCTCAAGCAAGCAAGCAACCAACTCAAGCACACATGCAAGTAGCTCCAACAAATTGACACTAATGACAAAATACTCAACATGTCCATAATTCATCCGAGATAGAAAAAATATTGGTGCATTGCACACTACACCATGGGCCCTATCCTTTCCTTCGATCTTCTCTATCGATGGACGAATGGGAAGAGGATTTGGTGCATTCCATACTACACTTCTGGTTCATCCTCAATCTAACAAGGCTAAATATATAGTTTGACAACTGGGAAGGGGATTCAGTGCATCCCATACTACACCATGAGTCTGTCCACCATCCCAAGGTCACCCAATATACACATGAGTACACAATTTATACTTGAAATCACAAAGTATATGCAAGGTTTACAGATAGTTGCATAAATATATGTAGGTCACAAAGTATACACATGGAAGGCACACACATGCATTATTGGCTTACTTAAGAAGGTTGAATATTTAATTCTAATTGAATGGTAGTTAGAGTGGGAATGTCCCACAAGATGGAAATAACATGCTTTGATACCAATTGTAATGTCTGCTTTTGAGAAAACCCTAATTCTTTCCCTAGAAACACAAGCTAATGCAGTTAGGGTTACAACTTATCAATTAAATGCTTTAAGTTGGATAAAACTTGGTTTAGGTCCTGTAATCATGTTAGATAATATTGGAATATAATTTATATAATTAGACATATATAATAAGTGTTTATCTATTTAAATCATGCAAATATCTATGTAACATTAACCACATAATATTTATAACTCGCATTGGAAGTTGGATCACAAGAGAACATGGATGAGAAGCATGATAGGTCTGCTCAAAGCTATCACACCAAGCCCAAGAGCGGATATATCATCCCTCTTGGCCTTCAAGAGGCGCACTTAGACATACCACATAGGGTGGTCTACTTGGTGGACAACTTGTATTTGCATTTCCTACCCTTGCTACCTTATCCATTCCTCTTATGACTGAAACTTCCTTAATTTCATCTCAACAACCAATCCATGTGGAGGTTGGGGAGAAGGGCTTACCTTAGGCGGCCCGTAGACACCCCCTCCTAAGCCCAAGAGCAAATATCACTCCCTTGACTCCAAGTGGTACACACAAACATCCACAAAGGAGTGTCATACCTAGGAAGACATCTAGTATCTGCTCAACCTATTGGTATCCCCCTCTTTGCTTCTCCAATGGTTTTTTATTGAGTGTAATAGATACAACTATGAAAATAAAAATATATATTACATATACTAATCATGATAGAGCATACCACAATAGTTGTCAACACATGCGATGGTTATCTACACCAATAATAACTGTAATGGTTATTGGTCCTATCCTTGAGTGACAAATAACTCACTCAAATCTACCTACTTTCTCTTAATACTATGTGATATTCTATGGCTAAATTAAGAGTGTGTTTTCAAAGAAATTAGATGATCTAATACTCAAAAGATAATCTTTCTCCTTGCTGATTCGATTCTATCCTTATTTGCTATTCCATATATCTCTGTCCTCAAATATGATTATATTAAATGTTCAAGCTCCCTTGAATGCAGATCCGATTCCATGCAATGTGATGCCTTATTTCTTTAACTTCTATATCATTTATATCTTTCTTATGCCTCTTAATGAAAGGAGGCATCCCTTAGAAAAGAGGCAACATTTCAAACAATCATAGCCTTTCCTCAATCTCCATCGCTTCCCTTATAGACTCTAATCCTTGCCTTTTTGAAGACTTTAATTATTTGTAATCATTGCCTTTTACCATACACTAATCACTACTTTTCATATCCTAATTATAAGCAATAAATTGCAGCTCCTTTAGTCATCTCTATCATGTGCAATTTAATTAATTTATTTAAGCTTCTTCAATAAAGAAGAGTTGACCATAGTAATGCTTTGACCTTTATAAAGGGGAGTTGGCCATAGTAGAGTTTCAATGTCTTCATCCCTGCTATTGACAACGTATTTATATTAAATATTTATTATTTTTATTTTTATATTAGTTTCTTTTTGTTTTGTTTTTATATTTTAGTATTTATATATATTACAATGACATTGAAATTATCAATGTTTATATTTATAATTATAATATTATCTTATGATAATTATAATTATAATAATATTAAATTACTAATATTTTCTTTTATAATTTTAATATGTATTTTATTCATTTATTTGTATTTTACTGCATTACAATTTCGGGGTCATGACAATCTAATCCTAACATTAAATAATGATATTTAATTATAGATTTGATACATGAATTTATGGTAGATGTCTTTGAATGATTCATTAAGATGCAACAAATTCATGATGCTTCTACAAATGCTACAAAATCTTTAAACTTGAACTATCTATCATTACATTTCACTTTCATAATTATGGGATCAACCATACATCTACAAATTTGACCTATACAAGTGCATATCTGATCTTTTCAAATCCTTGAATGCTCACTTTCAACCTATCATGAAATTTTGTGTTTGTCTACACATACAAATGGTTGTGTGGTTAGGATTTTATATTTGATTGGGATAATTAGTCTTTTTTATCAAACATTGTAAGGATGATAAGTCAACAACTTAAAGAATGATTGAAGACGACAAGTACACATGTAACAAATTTCCTAGATCACAGTACAAGGAGTGCACTAATAAATGCTTGAATGATTATAGCTATGCGACCCTCTTATGAATCATTAGTGCTAGATGATTTCTAAATGAATACGGGTTATCTCTTTAATTATAACTCCAAGGATCATAGATAAAATATTTCATGCATTTAATTAATACGCAACAATTAAGTAGTAAGAGTAAAGTAATCTTTAAATTTAAATTTAAAAGATTTAAGATCATTTACATCTCTAAACCAAATCATTTACATAATTGCAAACTTGATCCAAAATAGAAAATAAATGAATCTAAGAATCAAAACTAATCCTTAAAAATATACACACATAAGAAATATAAATCTCAAATTATAATCTAGCTTTTCATATAAAATACTACCTTTTATATCTTTTGGATTGCTTGTAAATTTACCTATCTAAGTTAAGTAAAAGATAAAAGGAAAAATTGCAATCTACTATTTTAGATCAACTAGTTTTTGGCTTTGATCTAACAAATTAAATTCTATAAAAACTGGTAGTCGGCTGGCTATAAGTAATAAAAATTCTGAAAAAAAAGAAAAAGCGTGAATAATTAGTTGACAATTATTGTCAAAAATCATACGGTTTTGTGGTTTTTTCGTTAGATTTTACGTGGATTGCACTCTGCGCTCACGCGGAGACCGTCTATTTTCTTCACAATTTCCCTCCCTTGTTTTTTCGGAGGTCCGATTTATTTCTGAGGCAAGTACTGCTGTATTTTATTGTCAATATCATGGATCATGGAGACGGATCTAATATTTATAAATAAAATTAACCCATTTTAATCTTTTTAATATACCCATTTAATTATCGTTTATGTTAGCCATTTAATGGGGTCTCTTTGTTTTCAGGGTTGTTTAATTCTCCAATTTATTTATCGTTTATGGTAGCGATTTGATGATTGGGGTCTCTTGTTTATCAGGGAGTTTAATTCACCTGTTGATTTGTAGAAGAGGGTTTTTATTTCTTATGTTCAATTTAATTTTTTGTGCAGTAGAAGTCGGATTCCTTTTTTATTGAAAGGAGTGCTGTGATATAAGGAATTATCAAAATGTTCAGCAGGATTTTTGGGCGTCCCAAGCAGGACACTAGTACTCTTTCAACTCTCGACAAACTCAACGAGGTATGGGGATTTTATCCCGCCTTTTGTTTTTAATAATTTAATGGTCTTATGCATGATACGTTCAATCTATTTGGTAGCATGGCCATTCAATTTTGCACGATAAGTTAAGGGCACTTTCAGTTTGGGGATAGGGGACAGGTGATAGAGGATAGCGAAATCTGATAGCTTTTCTTCTTTATGCATGAATTCTAGTTTTGATTAGGGGTCAAATCCAGGTTTTTGAACAGAGGATTAGTTTTTCGATTGGTAAGTTTCACAATTGTGGGAAATCTATGGCTTAGACGCTAAAGATCCATGATTATGTATGTTTTCTGTCAAACTTACCCATGACTGGCTCACAACTGACCTCTTCGTTTTGAGTTATGCAGCACCCAAAATTTAGTGCGCTACGCTACACAGTTTCACACTCGAGCATATCATTGGGGATTTGGAATTTGGGCTCTGCTATGAAAGCTCCATTGATTTCCCACTTGAGCTTGTCCAATTGACAAGGATTGAGGGTTGTTGCTTGCAAAATCAATTAGGTTTTTCGTTGTCAAGTTACCTACACCATCCTGCTAGGTACTTTTGAAACTTGAAATTTTTTGGTTAAAGCGTTCTAGTCCAAGTTAGTGTTATTTCATAGGGTGCAGTTCGAGACCAAGTTGAAATTGGTTGACAAATAATGTAACTCAGTTCAATTTATTGGTCGAATGCCCTAAAGTAGATTGGTTATAAGGCATTACGTGCACTGACATATTTGCCAATCTGGAAGCTGGGTTTGTTGAGAAAGTCCCTGGAATCTGGTTGATATTCATATGTTAGCAGTCCCCATCTCTACATTATCATCATTTCTGGCAAGTTGCAGTGCTCTCTAGCAGGTTATAATTATCTATGTGATGTAGTTTACAAGCTGTTCAGTACAAGTTGGATATCCCTATGATGAGATTCTGTTCCATGTTAGTACACTGGTTTGAGTGTCAAGTCACAAGCAGATGGGCGTGGGGAGACATTGGAATTGGCACACATGCTTGGAATGTGGTGAAATGTCTTTCTTCTTGAGATTACTTTAGCCATAATCCACAATCAGAAGGAAGGTAGAAACTTATGCAGTGAATGTTTTTATATAGTGGGCTTCAAGCATGGACAATAATGGTCCATCAAAAAAGTATTGTGAATTCTGCTATTTGTTGGGAGCTCCAGCCCATAAGCAACCTCACCAATCCTCCTTATGACTTTATAGGGTCCATAGAATGGGGGCTTCAACTTCTCAGCACCACTTCCTTTGAGGGTAGATTGTTTGTAAGGCTGTAACCTCAAGAATATCATGGCCCCTACCTCAAAAATCCTTTCAGTTCTGTGGCGATCAGCATACATCTTTTGCTGGTTTTGCAACTGCTGTAGATTCTCTTTGAGTGCCTTCACAATGTCTAAGCTTTGCTGGACCAAATTTTTAGCTCTTGGTACTCTACTATTTGAAAGAATCAAATCCATGAATGGAAAAACATCATAACCGTAGAGTGCTTTAAAAGGAGTCATACTTATAAACATGTGATGGGTAGAATTGTAACAATATTCCCCAAGGTGCAGCCATTTGACCCACACTGTTTGCTGCCCTGTAGCATAGTTCCTCAAGTAACCTTCTATCCATTTGTTCACAATTTCTGTTTGCCCATTAGTTTGAGGGTGATAGCTAGTGCTTGGGGTAAACTCCATACCTGTCAAACGAAAGAGCTCTTGTCAAAACAAGCTGATAAACCTGCTGTCCCTGTCACTTACAATGTTCCTTGACAGCCCATGAAGTATAAAGATTTCCCTAAAGAACAAATCAGCCAACTCCTGAAATTTTTGGATTACCTGTAGCTGCACCATCAAGATTCAGCTTGTACTTTCCATTTAGGGGTGGAATCGATTTGATATTGCTACATTGTTTTTCATATGAATATTTCAAATTATTTATTTTACTTGAAATAGTTATAAACAACTCAGTCATTGAAGAGTAGTGTTCCATGGGGATGCACCCCCCTTCAAAATCCCCATGTTTCTAGGATGGGGATGCTATTGGGATGCGAGGACTTGTGTGTGAAACATCCCCTTGTCATCCCACCACATCCGTTGTTGACCTGGGGACGTTTCCAAGACATCCCCCTCAAAGAGGGGAGTTTTTGGGATGCCCCCTGTTTTGGGGATGGCTTGGGGAATATGAGATGTTCTTGAGACATCCAAGGAACTCCCAAGAGTCTCTTGATCATCCCTAGGACTTGCAAGCACTCCACATGGTAGGAAAATGAAAAAGACAACATTTTTTAAAAATAAAAAATAAAAAATGTTTTCAATTTGCATGCCACAAACCCTAACTCAAATATTCTATGGGCCCCACCCAAACTCTAAGCACTCACGAAAAACTTAAAAATAGACATCTAAGGTTCATTCGAAATCACTTGCAAATTTTAGAAATAGTAAGGATTTGGTGTTGCAAAAAACAAAGTGATTAAATTGTGAAAATGGCTGCCCTTTGACCTCATTGGGGGCTCAGCCCCCAAACCTCCACCCTCCACTGGCCCACCATCGTCTGCATGTAATGTCCCATTTTAGAATTTCCTTATTTTTCCATAAATAAATAATTCTAACTCACAATCATATATGCGTAGTTAATTATAAATATTAATTTATCCTAAAATAGGGTAATTTTGATTATAAAAATCAGATTTAAAGCCTATGATATATCCTTGAAAATATAAAACTCATCCTTTAGCCCTTTTTCATTTTGTAATTCTTCTTTCAATTTGCAGCAATTTCTCTTTGTATGAATGTCTTCGAAATATTTCTAATTTCTGCCCAAGTTAGTGGTTTTTGTCCACTAACTCAGTAATAGGAATTAAGGGGTTTCGTTTTTTCTAATTTCTGCCCACGTTAGTGGTTTTTGTCCACTAACTCAGTAATAGTAATTAAGGGGTTTCGTCCTTAGCCTGTTAGAAACCTGGTTCATATTCCACAAGGGAAATAATAAAATAATGTCTTGATCAATTTCGGTCCATCTTCTTCATTTTTTTCTCCCTTTATATACCTATTTTTATTTAATTGACATGACTCTTCATTTCATGCCCTTTGATCCTTTTGTTAACTTAATTAATTATCAGTTTTGTTTATATTGCTTATTTCTCCTTGAAAAATAAACTTTAATTATAACTTCATCAATTAATCCAAGCGATACCATTTTACCTTCTGCGATTTCTTTTATTTGGTATCTTTTTGTCATTTAGTGCTGATGTGGTTTGTCTCATTCGGCATCTCTAATTCCTTTGGCAGCTACTGAATTTAGTGGCACTTTATAAAATGGTAACCCTCCTTTGTCTTGTAGCGGCTGCTAATGTGATCTTCTTTTAACTGTCTTAATAAATTAATAATTTAATCTGGATTTAATTTTTTTGATCAGGGACATTACACCGCACCCTCCCCAAATCTAGATTCTTGGTCCCCCTATCACTGAGACCTGTCCCTTGCATCCCCTCATCCCCATGTCCCAAGACTCTGTGGAACATAGTAGAAGAGTCTGTTTGAGGTGTTCTATATTCCGTGCCATTGTGTTTACCCCTAGGCTAAAGACACTATATGGAGATTTCCAAAGGAATGATAAAGAGGTTGGAAAGGCAGTTTATAGAATGGGATTCGTTGGGGATTCATTTATGGGATCAGATTGATGAAATGATCTTCTCAGTTTTTTACATGTTCTATCTGTGGTTGTAGAGTGCAATATTTATAATCAAATTTTGCATTAAATAAAGTTGAATAATACAACACAACTAAGGTAAAAGTTGAGAAGAAGAAATGCCAAGATTTTGGTTGGTACAACTGTACCCCTCTAGTTGCATTTCATAATTTCTTTAACTTGTATTCCAGATGAGGGTTTGATTGCCGTCTAACAAGTGTCGTAAAAAACAATATTTGGGCAGTAATCATTAATCACAAAACCAATGCAAGTTTGACCAATATATAATTCTAATTTGGTGTTCCTACAGATGCTGCAGCTTGAAAACCCAGGGAATGTCAGGTCAAGGTTGCCATCTAACCCTAACATAATATTTATCAATACAGGAATTCTAAGTTCTAACATTGTGACTGAATGACATAAAAACACCAGTTGTGAATATTTTGACCTTTTGATTTACCTATTCCATCTTCTCTTCATTTTACTTGGTAGGGACAAATAATTTCTTACTTGTGTTGTAGACAATATATGAAGAGAAAAGGTTGTCCTTCTTTATTAACATTTATAATACTAAATGGTGGATGGATACACAATTGTTTGGTTCGTTCTACATAGCCAAATTTTATATTTATTCATATTATAGTTTCTAAATGTATATGGAAGGCTGGAGGACTTGAAGATCAGTTGACTTATTGCACTTTTGAATTTTTAAGACTCTTGAGATGCTCGAGAAGAAGGAAAAAGTACTACAAAAGAAGATTCAAGGAGAGGTGGAAAAGGCCAAGGAATTCACTCGTGCAAAGAATAAGAGAGGTATTTAATAAATGAGCAATCTTCAATTTGAGTTCTATAAACGTATATGTTTCTCATTGTCAAAGGTGCACTTTATACTGGCTACCTTGTTTGGAAAGCATCAGCACTTCATATATCTGATCATTTTGTTGTGCCTTTTCAAGATAATTATCTCTCTTTTAGGCCTGAAGAGTAGTTTTCCATTCTTCCTGATAAAATTTTGTAGGTCTTTCTCTGATTAGATGTACACATGCAGAAGAAAAGCGGAGTTCCCAAATCCAGCATTTTTGGCATTTTAATCTTTAAATTTGCAGATATCATCTTTTCATATATCTAACTGCAGAAAAGTAGATACAAGTTTAGGTTAAGGCTAATAACTTGTCAAATTAATGAGGCTCTTCAGATCTATGGCAGCCTGCAGGAAGCCTTGTCATATGACTTTGACAGCTGATAATAATATATTAGCTGCTTCACATCAGGGCAATGAACCAGCAAATGGGAGAAAAATTTACTTGATTTGTAAAAATAATGGATACTCATGCTATCATATTTCAAGATTATACATGATGCTTTAAAAATTTAGTTGTGGAAAATGCATTTCATATTGACGTGGAAAATTGGGAGTTTTTTTTCTTTTGCTGCCATAGACTCTCTTTGATAACCTGTTAGGAGTACCTTGAAGCATATTAAGATTGATAATTATTATGTACAGCGGCAATACAATGCTTGAAGAGAAAGCGGCTTTATGAAGTGCAAGTTGAGCAGCTTGGCAATTTCCAGTTAAGAATTCATGATCAGGTAATCTTTGGTTCCTAAATAAATTGTTAAATTTATAGACAATATAGGAAGTGATTTTTATTTCTTAAGACAATACATAAGTCTAGAAGATACAGGTTGTCATGAATTTGATTTCAGTTGTGTAACTGTTGATCGGTGAACCAATTCAGATGATCATGTTGGAAGGTGCAAAAGCTACAACAGAAACTGTTGATGCATTGCGGACTGGAGCATCAGCCATGAAAGCAATGCAGAAGGCAACGTAATTGTTTTCATCCTAAATAATGCTGTTTTTTAATTTTTGCTGGATAAAAGAGGGTTTTACAGGGATATCTCAATCACCATAAAAAGGCAAAATGGCTAAATTACATGGGCAAGATTGTAGTGAATAAAATTAGATATAATT
The DNA here is from genome assembly GCA_007115665.2 of Sequoiadendron giganteum. Taxonomy (NCBI): domain Eukaryota; kingdom Viridiplantae; phylum Streptophyta; class Pinopsida; order Cupressales; family Cupressaceae; genus Sequoiadendron; species Sequoiadendron giganteum. Next base: position 597,297,733 of record CM021109.1, read on the forward strand.
GTTTTCCTTGCATTTTGAAAGAACAGTCTCATATTGAAACTATCCAGTTTACTTGCTTTCCATCCCCAAGTTTCAGCTAACAACCATTCACTGAGATTTAGTTACTAAACTGCAGAAGCCTACAGATTTTTAATTAAAAGCTCCTCAATCAAAACAGAATAAAATTTTAACGCCTGAGTGATAGTTATCCAAAAGCTGCTTCAAGCCTGCTGCAGCAATCTTCAGTCTTTTGCGGAGTTCACATTTGCCTGGATACTTGCAGTGGCCAGGATATGCAGGCAGGCTTGGAGCAGATTCTGCATTTCTTCCACTGATTTGTGATTTTTCTGACTTCACTTCCTTTCCTGCTAATTTTTATATGTTTCTTACAGCTTTCAAATATGCACATTATCAGGTCCTACTCTGACTTCCTCCAGCTCATAGCTTTCTACAAGATCCTTTCTGGACATTATTGGGCCAGTGCATTACATAATAACAACCTCACATTGAAACTGTCAAGTCCACTTGCTTCCCATCCTCAACTTTTAGCTAACACCCATTTGCTGAATTGTCACTAAATTGCAGAAGGCTGCATATTTTCAAGTAAAAGCTCTTCTAACAAAACTGTAAAGACCATAAAATCTTAACTTCCATAGGCCTAAATGATTGCTATGCAAGGGCTGGTTCAAACCCAGCATACCAGCAGTCTCCAGTATTTTGTGGAGTTCACATTGGCCTGGATACTTGTAGTGGCCAGGATATCCAGACATATGGTTTCAGCAGGTTCTGTATTGCTTACACTGATTGTGATTTACCTGGTTTCACCTGCTTTCGTGCCGATTTTTATCCATTTCCTACAACCTTCAAATGCACACATTATCAGATCCACCTTCATCCTCATCAATAGCCCTCTACAAGCTTCTTTCTTGATGTTTGAGGCCATGGCATATATCAGACAGGTACCTATGCATCATCTCTTGAGTTTTCTTCTATGGCCTTCCCACTTTCCTTCCTTAGCCCACTCCGGTTTTATAATCTTGGACCCCAGTGCTGGTTTCTGCTAAAGGGTGGGCAAGGCCCAAGACATAGATACCTCGGGCTGCGAAATAGTGCTGTTATTTTAATGCTTCTAATTAAAAATGTTTAGTTTTTCAGCGATCAGTTAAAAATTCAAAAGAATTCCTGAGTAATCTTTAATCAAAATATGTATTCATCTCTTACTCTACAAAGTTATAACTCTTGTTTTAAAGATGAGCTTGGTTATAGAAAGACACATTTTCAAGTTTGTTGAATGTTAATTATTAAATGCATTATATACATGCAGAATGAAGAGAGAGGTTGCTTTATTCATTTAGATCAAGCAGCACACTATGAAGAAATAATTTGTAGGCTTCATGTTTTGCTAAAGGGAAGAGTTAATAGTGCATTCACATCACAGTTACCAGGTTCGGAAAAATTGATTCGCTCTAGAGGTCAAAAAGCTCAGAAATCCAGAATTTTAAACAAAAATCATATAAATTTTGGTCACAGTTGAAAATACAGACTGAATCAAACAAATCCAACCTGTCCAAAATATGTGGACCAAACTGGATGTGGGTAATAAAGAGTATTCATACTTCAAAACTCAAATTCTTCTAGTTGATATACCAGTCAAAGTGACTTTGGTTAGATTTGTAATCCATGCAACATTGACAGGATTCTGACTGCTAGACATCTGAAAACTTATTCCATGGATTTGTGGAAATCATGTTGGATGGTGGCTAGTATGAGTTCCCAGAAACATGTATTCCTGCTCCCCTTAACAAACAGGACAATTATTTGTAACAGGAATTGTAATTAGTGTTTGTGACTAGATGTCTATCATTGTCACCAGACTCAATTTGACTCATTAAATTCCTTCGCTTCTATATTTGACAAAAGTCTTATCACAAAATTTATGTATGGCTTTTATTTTTCTGTCTGTCAGATGAAATGGTATACATTCCTTTTTTTAAAGCTAGATATTAAAACTTTTAAAAGAATGGTCATAAACAATTCCATTCACAACATGCCAAAAGGCAATACGACCAACTGTCTAAAACTCTTGCAAAAAGAAGTTGACTTGGATGGTGATGAAATAATTTAATCATTAACATCTGTACAATCACTTCTTAAAATTCCTGCCAGCAGAATGGGCTCCTTTTGATTAGGACCACACTCTTATACTTCGTGTTTTTTGACGAATCTTTGTTGTTGATGATTGTGAATATCTATTGTAAGAATCTATTGGGAACTCTTCTCTACTAGAGTATGGTGGACCTTCTGCTTTCTTTAACTATGCGCTCTCTTAGGTGTGCTTATATGTACTTGCATGCATGCCCATGAAAAAATATTATGATTTATTCTTTTCAAATAATTGTATTCTGTTATTTTGATGTTATTTCATTCACTAAAGAATTTTTGTTTCTTACCTGCATTGAAGTTGGGGCAGCTTTTTCTTAATATAGAGTATGTATGCAAATGTGTGTATTAAATGAGAGAGAAGAGAAGGGAAGGGAAGGGGAGAGAGCGAGAGCAAGAGAGGCTGTCCACTTAATCACTTTAGAACTGTTATGAACCATAGGCATTTTAGAAGAACGAAGCCAGGTGCCAAAATCTACCAATTACTGTTGGTAGTATATTAAGACTGATTTCTGGCAAGTCTTGGGTAGGCATATTTAAAAGGTTAACCTCTGTTGTTGAACATTTTATAAAATATACTGAAAAGGTTGATACTCAAAATAAGAATACAGTTCACACAGAATACATTTACATAAATTGCTGGCCTTGTTTATTTATTAAACATGGAAAACATCAAGGCAACCGTTGGTAGCAAAAGAGTTGGTTCTTAAGGGTCCATTCTAAGTTTTTTGCAGTATGATACGCATATCAAATATGTATCATTAATTGTTTGTTCTCATATTAGTTAGGTGAACCGTGAGACTATCTGTGCTAGTAATCTCTTCTAAAGTTTTCTTTCAGAGATGAATGATATGCTCCCCTTGGGAGTAGTTATTAGTTTCTGAATAAAATATTTTGTACTCAAACGTAGCTATATGTGGCGCCCTACAATTTTATAAAATGAAATATCCTAAGAGTTTTTCAGGTTTTCTCAGTCTATAATATGATATCCTTTTGTTTAAAACACAAGCATTCTAACATACCATATTATCATATCATTAGAAACTTAGGTTTTCTTGGTAATACTACACCAATGATTCTGTCTGTTACCTCTTCAACTTATATAGGTTTTCTTGGTAATACAGCACAAATTATTGTGTCTATTACCTTTTCAACTTATATTGGGTCACCTGGACATTGCAACATAAATTAAATTGAGAGATTGTTAATGTCGACCAGATTTTTGTTATATAAAGTTAACTGGTAATGTTTTCCTGGATGTTTGACATATCGAAGATGCAAATTAGTGATTTTGACAAAGAATGTTGTTGAAACAACAATATAATGGGATACAATTGTGTTTAACAGTAATATTGATGATGTGGACAAGACAATGGATGAGATCAACGAACAAACTGAGAACATGAAACAGATTCAGGAGGCATTGTCGACACCTATTGGTGCAGCTGCAGATTTTGATGAAGTAAGTAGAAACATGAATTCAACAAAAGCTCCATTTTTTAACAGAAATTTGCACTATATACTAATTCAATATGGGTCCTCTTTTGCAGGATGAATTAGAAGCCGAGCTTGAAGAATTAGAGGGTGCAGAATTGGAGGAGCAACTACTGCAGCCGGCCACAACCGCCCCAGCAATGCCTGCACAATATGTTCCAGCTGGCAAGCAGCCCACACGACCAGCACCCCAGAAAATGCGTCCACAGAATACAGCCGAGGAAGACGAACTTGCTGCACTGCAGGCAGAGATGGCAATGTAAAGAAGGCAATCCATCAGTTCAAGCAGGTTGTAAGAACTTTTAGTACATAATATCTGCTTATCAGTGTTCAATTTGGACATTAATCTACTAATGAAGCTCTGTATGAGTTCAATAATTGTCACGTTTTTGTTATTCCATGATGTTTTCTGGAGCAGAGAGACCTATGGATTATACTAAGATTGTTGTTAATGTCAATGAATATATTCTCATGGGGTGGGTTAGGTATATGTATATGCAAAAAAATTGTGATTTTAAATTTCTATTATAAATATGAAGTAATGGTTCATATTGGGTTGCTGTGGGTATCAGGTATTGTTGGAGGATGACAATTTGAACACCATGGTTGGTTCACAACTTTCCATGGTGCCATCCTCTTACGAATTTGTAAAAAGAAATGCTGTATTTTACATTTTAGTGCTGAGATTATCCAAGATGCCTTGGCATGTGTTATTGTACAATCATGTTTAGCTTTTTTGGTTTACATCTAGAACGTCTTGCACAGCCTGAGCATCCAGATTATTTATTTAGAAGGATTGTTCATGCTTATTTTTATTGTTCCATCGGTGATGCTTCACATCAATCTTGTGCCTTGCCAGTTCATTAACTTCAATGTTTGGAATGTTGTTTAGTGTAAATAAGCCTACATGTAGATGTGATTTTTGGTCTTTTCCCTGAAGTCGAGGGAAATGCAGGAAACTAGGAATTTGATGAGACCAGGGTGTCCAAAATGATTGATTTCTTTTATAAGATGCGGGAAATGAAATGTACGAGTTATTGAATTAAAAAATGGATATATTTTTTCTTCTAGCTTGTTTTAGATTTATTTGTTATACCTCTTATGCTTGTTCGAAAAGCATCTGAAATGCAATTTTTTTAATAATTGCATAAATGGAATGGAACTAATCAATACCTTATTTTGCAAATACATGAGGGTGCAACAAAGTTTTGAGGTTTGTAAACACAAATTACAGTCATCTAGACCCTTCATTAAAATATATTTTCTTAAAGTCGGCTTTAATGCAATGTACACAGAGTTGAATCTCTCTCGTGTCTCTCTGTAAATGCTTAACCGATTAGAACTGGGATGCACTATAACAGAATTAAAAATGAGGTCGAACCCAAATGGGCAAGGCCTAGATAAATCATTTGGAAAGCCATGCAAAGAGAAATAATGATGTGCAAGGTTCCTAGTCTAAAAAACAAATAATGATTTGACTGGAGCACTAATATAAATTATATTGTCGGGATATCGGACGAAAATATGCCCAGAATCTTGAATGCAAAATGGAAAAATAATATTTTACGGCATTTTTTTTGGAAAGCTATAAAATTTGAAGGATTTTTTTTTTCATTTGAATACCAAGTTGGGGCCACCCCAAGTAAGAGTACCGTCAAGGATGGGATCCCAGCCTGAACTATCTTGCTCATTCTTTCTTTCCTCAGGTTCCACCTGCAGAATCCCCTCACACTTCCTTACCTGAGTGCCCTCATCGTACTGCACAATTCATACTCCATGATTCATAAGATTTTATTCTTGTAAGCTATAATTTTTAATTACATTAAAAAAAAGCTCTCTTAAACCACATTAGAAATAAGGATATCTTCCTAACACCAATAAGGAAAGCAAAAATTATCACAAAAAAAATCATGTTTGCCATGTGGACAAAGCAGATTGGGCGGAAGAAAGATCACTATGTCAAAGAGTTCAACCCAATTTGGGAGCACAGTGGAAAAACTTATTTAGGTGCAGCTATTAAAGGAAAAACAAGGTTGCTAATAGCTCAGTTGAGGATTGGGTCACATCATCTTAGGTGTGAGACTGAAAGGTGGACTATATCTAAGGAAGTGTGGAAGGATAGAATATGCATGTTTTGTAGTGAAGGGGTGGAGACAGAACGACACTTTATCATGGAGTGCACAACTTATGAGGATATAGCATTCATTATAAGGGCAACTTAAAGACTGACAACTTGCACAAGCTATTTGACGAAGAAAAGATCATCAAGATTGCTAGTTTTTTGGTCAAAATTCATAGTAGAAAATCCAGCATCGAAAAGAATTTGGAGATTTTGTAGTTCGTGGTTCTCGATCCCTTAGACTGTTTGGTCTTGTGGATGACATTAAAATATCTCATTCTCATTCATTCCACACAAACCATGGGCTCTGCCTCTATGTGGAAGACGCTGGTATTTTTTAAGGGTGTCTTAAAGTTCAAACTACCAAAATCAGAATGTGTAGCTCTTCTAAAACATCTTTATTTGAGGTCTGTAAGTAAACGCCTAATTATTTCGCACTAGAGTTATTTTGATTATTCCCCCAAATCTTATTGAGAATCCCAAAAATGCAATCATTAAGATACTTTCATTCACAACGCTTAAATTGGTTCCTCCATTTCTAAAGTTGTAGATAATGCTTAATGTATTCTTTTGCTTGCAACTTTGTAACGAGTGCCCACATAAACACCATTGAAAGTGCCGAACAATGATCCAATGGATATTTTCCCAGAAATCTTGTTAGAGGAAACTTGTAAGTAGGGGAGAGGGGCCCATAGTGGAGCACCTTATCTTTGGAGGTCCACGTGGAGTGAAATAAAATTAAAAAATGTGGTCACATGATGCACCCTTTGGTGTACTTGCCATTTTTTTGCTTGTCACATCGGCTAAATCTGCCACGTGTTATGCTCCAATTGATCTGTGTTCATGACTTGCCCATTTGGAGGGTTGATTGATCATCGATCAAGTCCACCTCCAAACGGTGCGTGGTGGGGACCTGCCAGTTGATCAAATAGACGTGTGGCAGTCGAACGCTTCGCCACCTTGAACATACACTTCCTCGCATTTATCGCACGTCATCTTCTCACTACCTTCCATCCAACAACATGCACTATGTGAACTTACCATTTAATCGGCCTGAATGGTGTGCAATTCCAAGGCCTTAGATCATTCAATGCTCCAAAACATCATTCATCTCGCTCATTTCCACCCTTTTTCTATACAACTTTTGGAGTCTTTGTTGCCTTTGACATCGATACATGTTCGACTCCACACTCTGCAACTATCCTTCAACATCAATACATGTTCGGCTCTGCCCGTTCTTCTTGGGATTGCTTGACGATTGCATGAGGGTTATTTTTGTGCTTCTTTCGAGCATTGAGCATGCAAATCTATTCAACGCAAGTGAGGTTTTTAACCTCACTAAGGCAATACCATTGTCCATTTTGTGTTGCTTCTTTTGTCGAATTATTTGCTCAATTTCTTCGATTATTTTATAGGTTATTGCATGTGTTAACTAAGCTTAAGGGTATGATAAATTGTGGGTGCTGGTGAAATGAATATTTATTTGTTTTCTCTAGTTTTTCCTACTATTAAGGTTATGTTGGTTTTTGGGTGCTTCAAGATTGTGTGTTCTTAAACACAGTTAACAAGACCAACAATGCTTTGTTAAAGCATCAATGTGACTTTTTTATGGGTTTTCAATCTCCAAATTGGTTTTTCATTTGTTTCAATATTGGGGTTTTGATATTATGAAAAATCAAAGATTAGGATTTCATTTGTATTCATTTTCACATTTTTCTAGCATGCACTTCTACTCTTTTGTTTTTTGTTTCACAAATATTCACTATGTAGTCTTCGGTTTCTTCAGTCTGATAGTTACCCTTAATCTATCTTGTCATAGTGTTCAAGCCATTCAATGTCTTATAGTGGTATATTTGCTGATATATAAATAGATAAATACATATATACATTTATAGAAAAATAGACATATATTTGATTTATTTGTTCTTCATTTCAGTTGTATACATATGTTGGTATATTTGGTCAGCTAGTCAGGCAAATTGTGTCTTCTTCAAATTTTGAAGTACATACCAACAAAACTAAACATAAACCATATATGTGTAGATAGATAGACCTAAAAAAAAATATTTACATAGATATGTAGTCCTATCTTTGTTTTAATTTCTTTTTCATCTCAATCATATACATATGTTTGTATATTCTGTTTGCCACCAAAACAAAACAGACTATAGATGTGTAGATAGATAGATTGAACAAAACATATTTACATAGATATATAGATATATAGTACGCTCTTTGTTCTAGTTTCTTCTTCATCTCAGTCATATATGTATGTTTGTATATTTTACTTGACACTCATCAAATTTTGTCCTATTTCATTTTTTAAGTCCTATATATAGATGGATAGATAGATAGATATATAGTCATCTTTTTTTTTTCTTTTGTTCTTTGTTACAGTCATATACATATGTTGGTATATGACGGTTTGTTAGTCAGGCAAATTGCGTCTTCTTCAATTTTTGAAGTTATATTTTGTACATATTCATACATGACTATACTAACATGTGTATGTAACTAAAATACACCGACATATGTATATGACTAATGAAGAACAAAATAAAACAAACACATTATATAAATGCGTTTGTTTTATTTTGTTCTTCATTAGTCATATACATATGTCGGTGTATTTTAGTTACATACACATGTTAGTATAGTCATGTATGAACATGTACAATATATATAGTCTATGTAACTATATATATACACCATCATATAACAACATATGTATATGGCTGAAATGAGGAACAAATTAAAACAAATAGATTACTTTTTCATATTATATATATAATGTAGACCAAACAAAATATATATTATATATATAGATTATTATTTCTGATATATATATGTTTGGTCTATGTAACTATATACATACCAACATATGTATATGATTGAAATGAAGAACACATTAAAACAAACATATAACTATTTTTGAAATATATTTACATATAAATCTATATATCTATGCATATATCTTTTGTTTGGTATATTTAACTATAATGTGACCACATATTGTACAAGACACAATTTGTCTAATTAGCAAACCGAATATACCATCATATGTATATGATTGAAATGAAGAACAAGTGCATAAGATCAAGTGTTTTCAGTTATATTTTTTATGCATATCAATGCCTATTTGTTGTATACGATGTGATTGTGTAATCCAGTCTGCTGTAAGTGCATAACCTATTGGGTTTCCAGTTATATTCTTTATGCTTGGGAATGCCAATCTACTGTATGTGATGCAAATGTTGTACACACTGACTTGTAAATGAATATCTAGGGTTTCAAGTTATATTGTTTATGAATGTCAATGCATATCTGTTCTATAGGATGTAATTGTTATACCGACTATGTTGTAAGTGCAAAATCTATTGTAGTTGTTATATGACTTAAAAATTGAATAAGAGAAAATTATGCAAGATCGAATATCCAAACATATCTATTGAAGGGCACACAATCTATTGAGAGAGGGGAGGGAAGGGGGGGGCGAGGGGTGGGAGGGTTTGAATAAGTAGATTAAAACAATTCTAGAAAACACAACTATTATATAGATTTTCAACATGAAGAGCACTGAACCATACAAGCTAGTAATCAAAGCACAACACAAGATAACACATAACACCAGATATACGTGGAAACCCAAGATGGGAAAAACCACGGTGAGAAATCTCACGAGCAGGAATATAATAAGTGAATTTTACAATGTGATATAGGCACCAACCTACCAGAGACACCAATCCCCAAATGAATCTATAGGCACCGACCTACTGGAGACAACAATCCCCACTAGAATGATACACCAATCCCTATCGAAACAATACAACAAGTAGAACACTAGTCCTACTAGAATACAAAAATAATGGTGGATTTGAAATTTAACTTTGATATGCACTAGAGACACAGATGACACACTCACGCTGAGAATGACCCTTTGATACTATCACTCCCTGTTTTCTTCACTTCTGTACTCACCTACCTTCCATTCATTACACTTGATCCATACATTCACGTTCATTACATTACAATACATCCAAACATTTGAAATATACACATGACATTACATTAACACTCTTCCATGTTGGCCAAGGATCAACATAAACCTAGACGACATAGGGTGAACCTAAATTCAAATTACATGAAACATGTAATACAACGGTCCAAACACAAATTTCTTGCCGCAAAGAGAGCTTGACGCCTTGCACCACCACGGGAACCTTAAACAGGTCTTATCCTCACTCCACACACAAGATTTGAATTTCACAAGCTACTAGCTGTTATCACACATGCCTCAAACTTCGAATAGCTTGATGAACCTTTTGACGTTTCAAACTTCTTGCACACTGAGCCTCACCTTTGGAAACTCAAGAAATTGATAGAACTAGTGTAGACACACTCTTCTTCTAAATTGTAGAGCAAAATTGCATTTCTAAATGCCAATTATATTTAGAAATATCTTTGCCCAAAAGATATCCTTTTGGACCATCACACTCATATTGATTGCATACCCAACATGGTATAATAAATAGATTAACCGTCTGAAGGTAGTCACGCCTCACCAGACATGATACAAGATATGATTGATTAGACAGTCTACACACTGATACAAAACATGCTTTCAAAACCTCAAGATAAATGATAATTCTAGTACTCCTATAATATTTTTCATCTTTTGACAACCTTCACATTTGACAACCTTGACACCCTTTGATAACCATTGTCAGCAACAATCCATTGACATCAGTTTGACATCAATGACAATCTATGTTCAATATCTATGACTCAAACAAACACCAAATTATAACACACAAAGTAGTATATATGTATATATCTACGTACATATATATGTTTCTATATATATATAGTAATCTTTTTGCTTAAATTTGTTCTTCATTTCAGTCTTATACATATGTTGGTATATTCGGTCTAACAATTAGCCAAATTGTGTTTTGTTCACTCCGTTTGAATGGTGCACAATTTCAATGCCTTAGATCATTCAATAATCCAAAACCTCGCACATCCTAATCTCTTTCACTCGTTTCCTACACACATATTCTAGAGTCTTCATTGCCTTTGACACCAATACATGTTCTACTCTGCTCTTTGCAACAAAATTTCAATAATATTTAATGTGTTGGTTTCTTCAGTCTATTAGTTAGCCAAATTCCATCTTCATTTAATTTTCAAGTCATCTATCAATCGATCAATCAATCAATCAATCTATCTATTTATCTATACATATGACAAATGTACGTATGTCCTAGTTATTTTATTTCATCCCTTTCTTCTTTTTTGTTATGCAATCCAATCACATAATATAGATACTTAGATAGATGTATATATATGCACTCACACCTTTGTTTTGATTTGTACTTCATTTTAGTCATATACATATGTACATGGTTGCATTTTGGTCTTCATTTCAGTAATATAGATATGTATATACAAATTCAGTTCGGCAGTTAGAGAAATCTTGTCTTGTTTCACTTTGTAAGTCATATATATATATATAAATATATAGATGGGAGAATACATACATATTTAGATAGATAGACTGAACTAGATATGTAGATAGTTATTTGGATACATATATAGGCAAATATATATCACTTTCGCAAATTCAATGTTGTTTTCCCAAAGTTAACTTAGTTTCATTAACTCCATAATGACATATAATTCAATTTGGTTTACTTAGTCCATAATAACTTTTTTTTTTAATTATGGCAAATATAGTCAACTCAAACTAATTTTCTTTCATCCATTTGTATGTTTAGGTATATGTATGTATGTACATGTGTTTAGGTATACTTGTATGTATGTTTCATTATATATATATATATATATATATATATCACTCTCCCAAATTCAATGTTGTTTTCGCAAAGTTAACTTAGTTCCATTAACTCCATAATGACATATAATTCAATTTGGTTTACTTAGTCCATAATAACTTTCTTTTTAATTATGGTAGATACAATTAACTCAAACTAATTTTCTTTCATCCATTTGTATGTTTAGATATATGTATGTGCGTGTTTTTAGGTATACTTGTATGTATGTTTCATCCTATAAGTCATATATATATATTCTTTAAAGTCGTCTCTTTGTTACAAATTGCTCTTCATTTCAATCATATAGATATCTATATATAAATTCAATTTGGTAGTTATAAAATACATACATATTTAGATAGATAGATTCAACCAAATATATAGATAGAAATATCACTTTGCCAAATTCAATCTTCTTATCCAAAAGATAACTTAGTTTGTTAACTCCATAATGACATATTAACTCAAACTAATTTTCTTTCATCCATTTGTATGTTTAGGTATATGTATGTGTGTTTAGGTATATGTATTTATGTTTCATTCTTTAAGTCATATATATAGATAAATAGATATACAGATAGATATAAAGATACATATATAGATAGATAGACATATAGACATAAAGATACATATATAGATAGATACACCGAACTAGATATATAAAATTCATCTAGATATATAGAGCTATAGATCAATATATGGACATTTAGATCAATATATAGATAAAATTATATATATATATATATATCCCATCTTGTTTCATTTTGTAAGTTATATACATAGGAAAATACATACATATTTAGATAGATAGACCAACTAGATATGTAGATCATTATTTGGATACATATATAGGTAGATATATCACTTTCCCAAATTCATTATTGTTTAGACAAAGTTAACTTAGTTTCATTAAGTCTATAAAGACATATATAATTCAATTTGGTTTACTTAATCCAAACATTTTTTTTTTTGAAGTATGGTAGATACAGTTAACTCAGACAAATTTTCTTTCATCCATTTGTTTGTTTAGGTATATGTATGTATGTATGTGTGTTTAAGTATATCTATGTATGTTTAAGTATATGTATGTCTGTATATGTGTATATGTGTATATGAGTATGAAAGTATGTATGTATGTGTTTATATGTATGTAGATAGATATTGTTATATACATACATACATATATATGTATGTATGTATGTATGTATATATAGTGAATTATGAATTCAAAATTTCAACTTCTAAGGTGTATATTTAAAGGCCATGTATTAAACAATTAAGAATGAATCATTCATTGTTGTAGATTAATTTCATACATTCGTTATTTGAAAAAGAACCCACAAAAACAACATAACATTCAACTTACATAATATAGGGTAGATGGAAAGATATTCTCGCATAATAATTTGTATACGAACAATTTCAATCAATGAATGAGGTTTTAAATTACTTTGCATGTTTGAAACACAACTAAGAAAATCATCTTCATTTAATGTACTATTATATATATGACGAAATTTGAAACAAGACCGAATTCAAGTAATTGTATTTATTTGACTGAAATAAAGAACATATCTGGGGTTTTAAGTTATATTGTTTGTGCCTATGAATGCATATCTATTGTATATGATATAATTGTTATAGCTAGTGTGCTATAAGTGTATGATCTATAGGGCTTTCAGTTAGATTGTTTATAGTAGTCAATGCCTATCTTTTGTATATGATGTAAATTTTCTACACACTGTATTGTAAGTGCATATATGGGGTTGTATTGTTGTAATATAAATGTTGTTGGTAGTGTATTGTATTTGCATATATATATATATATATTACCAACAAACTTGAAGGTTTGAGGCTTATGAATCATGCATTCATGTTAGTTGAGCGAACCACCCCAAACAATGGGAGTAAAATTGAAGACTTTAGCTTAAACAAGCAATCAACATAATGAAAGAATCAGTCTAATTAACTACATTTACATTATATATGCATTTTCACTACACTACCAACAACATGTACATCATATAGGTCACTTGGCCCAAAATAGCATTTGGCCAAACCAATGAAATACCCATTTAACAAATAAATCATATAGGCATTTGCATAACATTGGCAATGATATTTACATAATAGAGGACATTAAACTGTACAATGGTTTGAGGATGTAACATTGAAGAGACTTGGTTTTCATAGAGGCCTTTGGTGTTCAAATATGTTGTAATATTCTTCTCAAATTGAATTGAGGACATCTGCAACATAGTTTAACACTACAAATGCTTTTGGGGAAATCAAGCCTCCCCAAAGCATTGCTCAATACAAAGCGAAGTCGAACATGTATTGGTGCCTAAGGAAACTAAGACTTAAGAAGTTGTGTACAGGAAAGGGGTGAAAATGAGTGGGATGAGTGAGGTTTTGGAGAATTGAATGACCTAAGCCCTTGGAAATGCGTGCCATTCAAGCTGAGTAAATGGGAAGGGACGTGTAGTACATGTTGCTAGATGGAAGGGAGTGAGGAGGTTGTATGTGGTAAATGTGAGGAAGTGGACGTACAGGGTGGCAAAGTATTCGACTGCCACGCATATGTTCGATCAACTACCAGGTCCACACCACTCATCGTTTGGAGGTGGACCCTAAAGATGATCGATCAACCCTCCAAACGGGAAAGTCGTGAGCACATTGGACCAATTGGAGCATAACATGTGGCAGATTTAAACTAGTTGGCTAAATTTAAATTAAAAAGTTGTTAGCAATTAAACATACTTGCAACCAAAAAAGGAAACAAAATTTAATATTTATAACATAATCTTGTAGTCCCCAATGTACACAAAAAACTTTCCAAAAAAGGATGGAATTATAGGATTGGTCCCTCCCAACCTCAATCAAACCAAGCAAAAGAAGTATTTGGAGCCATGTTCTCATCCCACGCCGGTGGATTTGGAAATTGACTACAAATTACATGTGATGGGATGAGTGCTGAACAATTCATACCCACAAAAAATTGAGGGATATGATGTTCAACTCGAGTGGATGTTTGACTTGAAATTTGAGTACAACTTACATGTGATGGGTCGAGAGTCGAACAATTAGTACCAATAAAAAATAGAGGGATATTTATGTTCACTAATTCTTGAAATAAAGCATGATTTTTTGGTAATAGGTTCATAGGAGTGCTTAATTGCCTTTCTCACTGCAATACCCTATGAGCCACCCCGATCTCTCTTTCTTTTCAGTCTTTTTCCTTTTGAGCTTTCTCTTGCCCCCTCTTCTGCTCTCTTTCCTTATTTTGTAACATTTTCAATTGCTCTCTTTCCTTATGCTGAATTTCCTTATCAACTTTCCTTTGCTCCTTCAAATCCAACACCACAATCTATGTTGCCTTTCTCTCCTCTTTCTATTGCTTCTTTCTAGATATGAGGTCTTCTAGTTCTTTTTTCCTTTTCTCCTATTGCATTAGGAGAGTCATGTAGTCATTAGTTATTAACAGTTGAGATTGTCGGCTCAATCGAATATCACTATCAACAAAATTATTCGTTCTTTCATTGACAGTGTGCACATGAAGCTTGAGGAATTCGTCGATTGTCGAAATTGATTGGGATTTCATTATTTCATTCACTAAGGAGTTAATGTTATCCTTGGCTTCCTCGCTAATAGATTGTGTTTCTTGGTTGAAATTTGCATTGCCTCCACCATTAGAACCTCCACATTTAGTATAGTAATGTACCATTTTAGGTATGGCAAATGTGGTTGGCAGAGATGGGAAGGAAAATGTTCCCCGTTCTTCTTGGCACTGTAAGTCAATACCCAAATTAATATCTTCCTCCACCAACCAAAACGATTGGCTAGGTTGCGAGGGAAGACTATGACCATCATTGAATTCCTCATGCTGGCTATTTTCCATGTCATGAGATTATTGATCAGATGCCAATTCTGCAACTGAATCAGTAGGAATACAGGTGTGTGCAAGAAGTTGTGATATGTTTGGATCTATGACTGTTGCTTAGTGAATGATAACTTATGCAAACGAGTAATTGAAAGTATAAAACTTAATTTTTAAAAAACATTAAAATGATTCAAATAATGGAATTAGGAAAACATAGAAGAGAAGATGAAGACACAAATTGATAACGGAGTTCACCAAATGGCTACGTCTCCAGGTCCCTCTCCAATGGAGTGAATGATCCTTGATTATGCCCCAAATGTTGTTTACAAGGCTCCTCAATCTGTTACAAGTCTTCACAAAGTCTCCTCAAACAATAATGACAAGCTAAATTTTTTTCCCTCCGTCAAGTACAAATCAACTTGGCTTATAGCCTTTCCTAGCTATTTGTACATAGTTGAAATACTCTCATTATCAAATTTCCCATATCTCCAATGTCCCTTCACAAGTCAAAACCCCACTTTAAATACAATTTAATATTCTTTATGGGGGTTAACAAACATATTTTCCCCAGATTTCCCATATCTCCTAGTTTGAAATTGAAAATCTTTGATATATGGTTCATATTGAACCACCCCCCTCATTATTCTTTAAATAACCCTTAAAAATCTAATTAAATATTTGAAACCCTTTTAAAAACCTTACAAATTCGGGCTTCTTCACTAATTTAAATAGGTTGTTGTCCAATCCATTCCCGTCGGCCATGCATAGCCCAACAGTGATTTGGGCGGGTTTATAGGAGGGGGTTAGCGATTCAAATCTATCCGACCCCAAAATGGCTTTTATGAAGTTAATAAATAAAACCGACGCCGATTTACATTCCAAAAATAATGCATGGTGTAGTGGTGGTGCGTGAATTTAGTGAGGGATAGGTCACTAGTTCGACCCCCTCAAATAACATTTTAACAAACCAAACTATTGATCGAGACCACATAGGGGTGCCACGTGGCACCATTTAATTCACTACCTACTTGACACGTGTCATTATGCGGTTGGTCCACGTCAAATTATGTGTTGTCAATCGCCACGTCATCTGGTCCTACCACATCACCTACCACATGTCATGCCATGTCATCATGCTGACGTCATATTGATGTCAACATCTGTACTGTCTTGGTCAACCTTTTTTTTTGCAAACTTTGACTGGCCATAACTTTTGTGTACAAACCTCATTTGACGTGATTCAAGCGGTGTTAGAATCGTCTCGACAAGTACTTCAACATGGCACAATTTTCTCAAGCATTTAAAATAATCAATTTTTTGGTGAATGGCATATCCACCTGGATCAATCCTCCCCACTAGAGAGATTTTGGACCTCCAAAAGCTTGATTACACAGAAAGGGAGGGTACAACTCCCTCGATTTTCCAACCTCCATCCATTTTGATTTGCTAGGATTCATCCCTTTCAATCCCACTCTAAGGTACCTGGATCCTCTTCGTAAAGTTCTGACATTTCTATCCAGAATGACATCTTTTTGCAACTTGTTCATGTACTCAGGTGATAAATCATCAATAGAAGGAATTTGAACATCAACCTCCTCATCCAGTATCATTGGAGGTTCATACAACTTTAAATTATCCACATTGACCACTGAGTAGATATGCATATAAGGAGGTAGATTTAGGTGAAAAGCATTGGTACCGATCTTTTCTAAGATCTCAAAGGGACCATACCTAATCGACTTGAGATTTTTACCTTCGCCTTTCATTCTTGCTTTACTGATATGTAACCAAACTCCATCACCAACCTGAAATTGATGATCAACACGATGCTTATCATGTCGGGATTTGTAGTTTGCCTGGCTCTTCTCCAGCTGTGCTTCAACTGCCTGATGAACTGCTTGGATCTTCTGGATGAATTTCAAGGCCTTATTTGCATCATGATGTCCATCTTTAACATCTTCCTTCCCGAAAGCAAAATCCATAGGTGTCCTTGGCAGATAATCGAAGCAAGTCTCAAAAGGAGATCTCCAAGTAGAAGAGTGTGTTGCATGGTTGTAAGCATGGTGCACATAATGTAGTCTCTCATCCCACAACTTAGGATGCTTACTGCAGTAACCTCTGAGAAGATGCACATCTGTCTTGTTTACTACCTTTGTTTGTCCATCAGTTTGCGGATGGAAAGTTGTATTCTTCAGTCTAGTGTCCATGAGTTCCCACAATGTTGACCAAAATTCCCCCAAGAATAAAGAATCTCGATCTGATACAATAGAAGTAGGAAGCCAAAAATGCACCCATACAAATTGAAAGTACAGATGTGTTGTCAATTCAGTTGTGACCTATTATTTACAAGGCATTAGAATACACATTTTCCTAAACCTATCCACTACCACAAATGGATAATCATGTCCCTTCCTAGACATGGGTAGTCCCCCAACAAAGTCCATTGAAACACTCTCCCATGGATGGGATGGTACAGGAAGAGGTGTGTACAACCCTAATTTTCTATTACTAGGTTTGCTTGTTGCACACATTACACATCCTCTAATGTATTTGGATACAGTTTCTTGCATGCAAGGCCAATAACAATATTTCTACAGTTACGACATTATTTTGCTTACCCCAAAGTATCCAACAATCAATGATGTATGTACCTCTCTAATTACATGTGCTCGTTCATCCTGTGGAATACACAACTTTCCCAAGTGATACTGTAATTTTTCGTGCACATAGTAGTCTATCTCTTCTATATGTTTGCCTTGAATTAATGCTACATATACATCCTTAAAGTCTTTGTCCTTAGCATATTGTTCTTGATAACTTTCATGTGCCATTGAACTAATTTGAAGAATAATTGTAGCATTTGTAGGAGGTCTAGATAACATATCTGCTACTTTGTTTTGAACCCCTTTCTTATATTTTATAACCAAATGAAACTGTTGTAGAAAACCCATCTACCTAAAGTGTCTGCTTTGTTGCAATTTAGATTGTGAGTGCAAATATTGAAGTGGTTGATGATCTGTGTGTATTATCGTTTCTCTACCCATTAGATAATGTTTCCACTTCTTTACACTTTGAACTAATGCATATAGTTCTTTATCATATGTGGGATAGTTACTTACTGCAGTCGTGAAAGTTTCAAAAGAAAGCAGATAGGTTTACCTCCTTGCATGAGTACTACTCCCATGGCAAACCCACTAGCATCTATCTCAATTTTGAAGGGTTTTTATAGATCTGGTAGAGCCAAAACTTGTATAGTGTTGGAGATTTTTCTTTAAAGTATCGAAGGCCTTTTGCTGCAAACCTCCCCACTGGAAAGACTTCTTCACAATTATGAGTGTGTGCAATGGAGATGCTATGTAGGAGAAGTTAGCTATGAACTTTCTCCAATATTGTACTGCACCTAGAAAACTTTTGACTTCTATAATTGTACTTGGCTTTGGCCAGTTTACAATGACTGCGACCTTTGCAAGATCCACTTTCAAGTGACCTCCTACAATATAGCCTAAGTACACTAGTGATGTCTTTGCAAATTCACACTTTGACATCTTTACATACAATTTTTCTTTTCTCAATACATCCAGTAATTTTACCACATGCTCTACGTGTTCTTCCCAAGTTCGACTAAATACAAGTATATCATCCAAATAAACTATGACAAATTCATCTATGAATGGATGAAAGACATCATTCATGACTCTCATAAAGGTAGCTGGTGCATTACAAAGCCCAAAGGGCATGACCAACCACTCATACAGTCCTTGTTTTGTCTTAAATGCAATTTTCCATATATCATTATCTGCAATTCTTATTTGGTGATATTCACTACGCAAGTCCAACTTAGTGAAATAAACTGCATGTTTCAATTGATCAAGTAAATCATCTATTTGGGGAAGAGGATACATGTTCTTTATCGTGATCTTGTTTAGGGCTCGGTAGTTGATGCACATTCTCCATGACCCATCCTTCTTTGGCACCAACACAATTGGAGAATCACAAGGAGAGGTACTTGGACGAATAACTCCTTTCTCAACCAACTCCTGAACCTGCTTCTTGATTTCCTCATTTTGCATAACTGATAAATGGTACATGCCGATGTTTGGTAGAGGCACATCCTATTGTAACTAGATTTCATGTTGTATCTCTCTCTTTGGTGGCAATCCCTTTGGATCTTGAAATAAGTCATCATAGGCGAAAACTACTTTGACCAATTCAGCTTTGTGCTTTGGATCACACCCTTTGAATGCCTCAAATTTATCATCCGCTTTGGCTTTTACAATCATCAATACAAAGTTTTTACTAGCATTGACTAACCTCTTCATTTGTTCAGTATTCACCAATGTTAGATTAGTCTTAATCTTATGTGCACATACAATGAATTCTTTACCATCCTTAAAAAGGTGATATTTGTTTTCTCCTTTATAAAAGATTGCTTTCTAGTCATAAAGATAAGAAATCCCTAGTACAAGGCCACAAATATCTAAAGGAACCACATCAAATTCTACCTCATCTATGAAGTTTGCAGTGATGGAAAAGCTTAACTTACATTGCTTTGTTACTTGCAATTGCACATCATTGCAAACCCATCCAAGTCGGTACAACTTCAGATGAGGTGTTGTAGCCAAGTTAAGTTTCTTAACTTCTTTAGATATTAGATTTACTTGAGATCCCGTATCAAACAAAGTATGAACCTTAGCATGCTTTGTTACAACCCAAATATGAAATAACTCATTTTGATGCTTATCAATCTTAGGTGGAGAAGATTCTTTACTTGCACTTGCATTTGAAAAAATTGTATCAGAAGAAAGAAATATACCTTTTCCTTTACCTTGGATCCCGACAACAACAATCTTTGTCTCATCCCTAGAGTCATATCCAAGATCCTGTTGTTGTGCTACAATAGCAGTCTTCTGTTTGCCTTTGTTTCCTCCATACTTCTTCGACCTTAGTTCTGGATGTAGTTTCCAACACTTTGAAATATCATGCCCCTCATTCTTGCAATGGGAGCATGTGGGATTATCACCCTCCTTCTTGATTGTTGTTGTCTTTTTCCCCTTTTCTTTACCTTTGGATTTACCTTCAGGCTTAGGTGGCTTCTTGTTTGACTTTTCATTGAAAGTATTCTTACCTCTTGACTCCAAATGTGCGGCTTGTACACATACTTCATCCAAATTATTAAGATTTAAAACCAAAATGGTATGCCTTAAGTAAGAGTGAAGACCGCCTATATACTTGAGCAATGTGTTGTGGGCGTATAATGGGACATTAAGTGCAATAGCCTGCTTCCTAAATTCATGAGTATCGTCTTGGACAGATTGACCTTTACCCTGCCTAAAAGTTTTCCTGTTCATAGTTAACTGTTGCATATGGCCTAAGGGATAAAATTGATTTTTGAGGGAAACTTTAAACTCCATCCAGGTTAAATTGACACTACCATGTCGAGCAATTTCTGCTTGAGTTTTACTCTCCCACCAAGTGAGAGCGGTTCTTCCCAAGCGAAGAGTAGATAATTGGATTTTAGAAGCATCATCTAAAAGACCTTGAATCCCGCAGTATACTTCTACTTGTTGAACCCAATCATCTAATTTCTTAGCATTTAACTCTCCACAATATTTAGGTAGTTCAAATTTTACACCCAATTTGATTACAGGCTTATGTGCACTTTTGAAAGGATTAGCAGAAGAAGTAGAATTAGAAGGAGAAGATGGAGAAGATGGAGATGGAGGAGTTTTCGGAGGCTCATCATCACCTTCTTTTCTTTTCCCTTTGTACTTTCGATCTTCATTGTCCTCATGCTTTCTCACTTCGACAATCCTCCTTTTTCATGCTTCTTCCATTCTTGCTTTTCCTAATAGATCTCTTCCACCATAGCTTTCATGTCAAGAAAGGCTCGTTGAAATTTTTTCTCATCAAGCTTAGAAATTTTTCCAATTTGTGTCTCTTCCATATTTGGTGGTAAAAAATTTCTCCATTTACCGATCTCAAGATTAATCTCTGCAAGCATGCCTTCACCTCGCCAACTCCTAGATCACGTTAACATCCACTTCTGCAATCACTAGTCAAACAAGCTCTGATATCGACTTGATCTGTTTGGATCTATGACTGTTGCTTAGTGAATGATAACTTATGCAAATGAGTAATTGAAAGTCTTAAACTTAATTCAAAGATCTTTTAAAAAACATTAAAATGATTAAAATAACAAAATTAGGAAAACATAGAAGAGAAGATGAAGACACAAATTGATAACGAAGTTCACCAAATGACTACATCTTTGGGTCCCTCTCCAACAAAGTGACCAATCCTTGATTATGCTCCAAATGTTGTTTACAAGGCTCCTCAATTTGTTACAAGTCTTCACAAAGTCTCCTCAGATGATAATGACAAGCTCAAAAATTTCCCCTCCTTCAAGTACAAATCAACTTGGGTTATAGCCTTTCCTAGCTAATTGTACAGAGTTGAAATACTCTCATTATCAAATTTCCCATATCTCCAATGTCCCTTCACAAGTCAAAACCCCACTTTAAATACAATTTAATATTCTATATGGGGGTTAACAAACATATTTTCCCCAGATTTCCCGTATCTCCTAGTTTGAAATTGAAAATCTTTGATATATGGTTCATATTGAACCACCCCCCTCATTATTCTTTAAATAACCCTTAAAAATCTAATTAAATCTTTGAAACCCTTTTAAAAACCTTATAAATTCAAACTTCTTCACTAATTTAAATAGACCGTTGTCCAATCCATTCCCGTCAGCCACGCATAGCCCAACAGTGATTTGGGTGGGTTTATACGAGGGGGTCAGCGGTTCAAATCTATCCGACCCCAAAATGGCTTTTATGAAGTTAATAAATAAAACTGATGCCGCTTTATATTCTAAAAATAATGCATGGTGTAGTGGTGGCACATGAATTTAGTGAGGGGGAGGTCACTAGTTAGACCCCCTCCAACAAAATTTTGACAAACCAAACTGCCGGTCGGGGCCAACATTGGGGTGCCACGTGGCGCCCAACCATTGGGCCACGTGGCACCATTTAATTCGCTACCTCCTTGACACATGTCACTATGCAGTTGGTCCACGTCAGATTATGTGTTGTCAATTGCCACATCATTTGGTCCTACCATGTGTCATGCCACGTCATCATGTTGACGTCATGCTGATGTCAACATCTATATTGTCCTAGTCAACCTTTTTTTTGAAAACTTTGACCGGCCATAACTTTTGCGTACAAAGTCTGTTTGACGCGATTCAAGCGGTGTTGGAATCATCTCAACGAGCACTTCAACATGGCACAATTTTCTCAAGCATTTGGAACAATCAATTTTTTGGTGAATGAAATATCCACCAGGATCAAGTTGAGTCCACTTTTTGGCCAAAAAGTGGAAGTGTTTTCCCCGATTTTTAGAATTTGTCACATTTGACCTAAAAATTTGAAGCACTTAAAGATTAAATCTTAAAAAAATTTAGTAATAAGAAATTGTTGAGTCAATTCCTTACCTATTGTGCTCCCCTGCCTTCATTACAACTTGATTTAATAGGGAGAGTGGGCTACCAAGTTGGTCTTTGGTAATGTCCACGAGTTGTACACAATCCCCGATAGCAATGTATACAATTTAGGTGTGGGTTTGATTGAAGAAATAAGAAGCCAAGATAAAATCCCCATTTGCTTATTTCATGACCACCATGACTGCAATTGGAAGCAATTGCTTCTTCACATGTATAGTTAAACCATTCCAAGAGCTCACTCGATATGGATAGATAATAACATTGCAAGTTTCCAAGTAAAGAGTATGTCTACACAAAATGTCTATTTCTTAAGTTACCTCATTCCCTTCTCTCCTCTCATTCCCTTCTCTACACACATTTTCTCACCATATAGACCATAAAGCAGTGACAAATCATATACGTGAGGTTATGTGACAATATTCAAACAAGACTGTCAAAATTGAATGACCCAAATAATTTCAATTGTCTTGCATCATTATTAGAAGATCTCAATCATTGATAGAGCAGAATGCTTATGAGATAATTAAAAAATAGAATTTTTGATGCAGAGGCATCTCAATTTTGTTTGTAATTTTGGATTTCAATCTTGGATTGAGTTTGTGTTAGTTGTTTCTTGTCTAATTCATGGCGACAGTTGGCTGTTCTTGATGGCAACAAGATGTTGAATCATCCTTTTCCTGTTGATATGGCATAGTGGAGTAGTTACAAACATTTGAAAATAAAAACAACACTAATTCGCCCAAGTTTGAGAGAGTTTTTTTGCCAATACAAGGGTAGATTGATGGTGATTGGAAGAGAAAAAAGAAACCTGATCTAGGTGGTTGAAGGGGAACGGTTTCTTGTTTGGTAGAGGAAGACACGTTGATAAAAAGGAAGAGAGTGATCTGCTCTGGACACGAAGGAGGAAGAGTTTTAAAGTAGAAGACGAAAAGGATGTGAAATCAAATGGCGACAATGATATATATGAACAAGAGATGGAGTTTTGGAGGCTTGTGGATGAAAAGGACATCAGAAGGAGGAGATACATCAAGGCAAAAGAAAAAAAAACAAAAACAAATTGAACACATGGTAGTTGTTCCAGAGCGATGTTTGAAGATGCGAAAAAAAGAACAGAGAAATACTTTCTAGCTGATGCCCTCATGTGGGGGAGCACATGTTTTGTCCCTTAGGGATCCTGATGCAGGGGCATCTCAATTTTGTCTGCAATTTTGGATTTCAATCTTGGATTTTGTGTTAGTTGTTTCTTGTCTAATTTGTGGTGACAGGTGGCCATTCCTCGTGGCAACAAGATGTTGAATCATCCTTTTCCCGTTGATATGGCATAGTGGAGTAGTTACAACCGTTTGAAAAGAAAAACAACATTGATTCATTGATGTTTGAGAGAGTTTTTTTTCCAATAGAAGGGAAAATCGATGGTGATTGGAAGAGGAAAAAGAAACCTGAGGTAGGTGGTTGAAGAAGGGGAACGATTTCTTGTTTGGTAGAGGAAGTTGGTTGGTAAAAAGGAAGAGAGTGATCTGCTCTGGACATGGAGGAAGAAATGATTGGAGGATTTTTCCAAATACAAGAAAGGAGGACCGACGACTTTATGCTGGAGAGGAGTTCTATCTGAGAATGTGGTGGATGGTGTCCAAGCTGGAAGAGCAAACGTGAGTCTCCAGTTGGGTGCTTCCTATGTATGTACGTTGAATGGAAATGTAATGTGTCATTCTTGGTTATCTTTCTTGTCACCTTGCAATGGATCTCTATTCAACAAGGATGAGCTATTGCAATTTTAATGCCTGTGCATTGAAGGCTTATTGTATTGTTCAAATGTTTGCATGTTTTCTCCAACTCCCTATGGAATGATTTGATTGAAAGGAATAATCGTTGCTCAATTTTAATTCTGAATATCATTGTTTGTGTTCAAATTAATTTTGTCATCAATTTTAAAGGGTTCAAAACCTTTTTACATGTGCTTTGAGAAATAAGGTATTTAAAGAGCTCAAAACCTTTTTATATATGCTTTGAGAAATAAGGTATTTGTTATTTTTTTGCATGTAATGGTATAAGGTGTATTTTTGAGTCTTTGGTATGATTATTTTAATTGGAATAGTATGAATTTTGAGATTATTTTAATTGAGGATATGAAATGATTATTGCATGCATATATTATATGTTAAAATTGACAGCTGAATACCTATTCTATTAGAGTATGGTTTATATTTTACCCTTCGAGATGTTTTAAAATAAATTAGTCCATTCAATTTTAATGACCTTGTCTTACATAGATTGATGAAATACTTGCTATTTCATATTCATTGTCGCTCACATCATTACAAAAAAACTCAAAGTTAGTAATGAGGCAAATATACAAGATAATGATGATCATAAAAAGTGCGCAATTTGTTTTTGTTGGAGAAAATCTGAAGGGGTCAAAAAGAAGGTTAGAGGATCCACTTGAGAATGCAAGATCATTCCCACTTTGTGTTAGCTTCTCACTCAGAGATTGGGTACACTACTTGAGAAGCACCATATCTTTTTGTTTATTCCCTTTTTGGATCAAGGGTTTTTTTTGTAATTGTGAATAGTGTGTTTGTCCATATTTCAAGTTGTGTGCTTGTGAGTAGTGTGTATGTCTCTATTTACATTTGTTGTGAGTTCATTTTTTTTACCTTATGTGTCTCCCTATTCAACAATTCTTGATGATATATAACATGTGTTCTTATCCATGGTGGTTCATTGTTGTCAACATGTATTCCCTATTAAACAATTTTGTCCTTGTTGTTGTGTCATATTCAGATGGTTTTTCCCTAGTTCGATACCAATGCCCCTACCTTTATTTAAAGTGCTACAATAAGTGGGGGTAGAGGGACGTTGAATTTTTTACACAATAGGTTATTAGTAAGTTAATCATGTTAGTAATGTTGTTGGACTTAGTAATTAGGTTGATATATAGAATAAATATTTTTGGGTGTGATTAGTTTTAGGTGGTTTTTGGGAAGTTATTTAGGTAGTTTGAATAAAAGTCTTTATAAAGAAGCCATTACAATAATTGTAATAAATATGGTGAAAAGAAAATATGTATGCTATTATGTTTTTGATGATGTTAAAATATATGTTTCTTGTGCATTCACCATTTCAATATGTTGTCCTAACTTCAATTTTCATGTGTTGTAATCTTCTTCCAGTCTTTGATCTTTGCTAAGTAATCATGTTTTTGTTATCTCTAGATTAAATTTCTTGCATTAGTCAAAAACATAAATCCTCTTGACTAGTGTGGAAGTGCTAATTCACTTTATGCTCTAGCTTGAGAACAAAATGATAGGTTTTCTTTTAGTTGTGTGTTTCTACACACTCAAAGAAATCCCCACTAGTTCTAGGCATTATTTTTCATTTTTCTAAGAAAAATATTGTTTTCTTAACTCTTTCTAAAAGGGAGCTTCTCATACGAATTAGAAGACAGGTTTTTTACCTTACAAAGTTGTTCCCTGTTGTGTTGTACATTGCAAATTACAAATTAAAATGCTAACCCCACCATGTAGTATGAGGAAACATTAATTAATCCTTCTATTGTAGCAAATGACCATTCGCTATCCTAAATGCTCATGTTTTAAAGCCCAAATTGAATTGTATGGAGCATAATCAATTGGACAATTTAAGGCACTTTTCTTTATTTATAGTGAAAAGATTCCACATTGGTAAGTCATTGCAGTGATTTTGAATGAAGAGGAAAATAAAAGCAAATCTTGCAATTGGAAATCCAATTCTACCTTCTTCAAATTAAAAGATTTTAGTGAACCAAATTTATACACATTCAAGGTGTAAGGTGGGTGAGAAAGATTCATACTACAAATTTGTACAATCTCACAACTCTAATTTTTTTTTTTGGCTCTTATAGGACATCATGATCTTCCTTCTAGATCAAGAAAATATTTTCCAATAGAAATTGATGATGGTAATAAACATCCAAATGCACATAGTTCAATGTTCACAATGACATGCGGTATTTTAGGCGTTTCACATGAAGATGTTGTCGTTCAACTATTTGTAGAAATTTTTACAATATAGTTGATTGGTTCCATCATGTTGAGTCCCATATAATCACTCATTGGGATACTGAGTGATAAATTTCTGAACACTTCAAGCTAGTTGAAGATGGTCAAATTTTATTTGCACAACTAACATATGCTAAGAAGGATTATAATGAGCCTCCTAGGAAGTTCATTGCAAGATTCAATCATTTGGTCACTAGAATCAATTTTATGTTAAAGTCATCTGTTAAGATTTTTCTAAGTTGCTTTATAATGGCCCTCTCATCAAAAAAATATTTCTTTATTAAAAAAAATTGGAACATTAATTTAATTGATACTCAAGAGCATGCATTTAAATTGGAAGACAATACAATCAAGTTGTTAGAAAGATAATTAGGAAGATTAAAAGATTCTATCAGGCCACTAGTTCGAAGTTTAGTGAATCCATTGTTTTTGAAAAGATAAGCAGCATTTTCAGGGTGCCGTACCCTTCACAAAGAGCCCAAGGGGGCAAAGAAAAACATAGTTCAAAACAGAGATTGAACTATAGGAACAACCAGAAACAGCTGACTGACAGCTGTGGAAAACAAAGAGATTAAGCAACCCCAAAAACAGAGGATTCAGAGATGGCTCCACGAGCCTGCGACCGAGAAGCAGACACAGACTTCTTCCGAAGAACAACCGACCAGGGAGGCTCGGAAACAGAAAACGAGGAGAACGGTGAGAGGAGAGACCCCACCTCAGCCACCACAAGACCACCAAGCAGCGAGGGATTCGGCAGGAAGGCAGCCGAGAACGGATCAACAAACGGAAGAAAAGAGCCACCCAACAAAGGGCGAACAGGGCCAGATGAAATATTCCGAGCCAATTTTTTCGTTTTTCAAATTACAAATTAGAAACAAATGCACCCGTTAAGGTTAGCAGCTAAACCCAAAACGTGCTGAAGCAACTCTAACCAGAATGTACACCAGGATCCCGATGTGGGCAAGGTGTGAGCATTGGTCAGAGGATCTAAATCAAATTGCTTATGCAGGAACTCTAACCAAGAATGGCGCCGATGATGGCGAGCATATGGTCAGAGGATCTTCTACACTAAGTGCTGAAAGGGAACTCGACACCAAGTATGTGCTACCCAATCCAGTATGGAGTGAGGGGCGACCATATGGCGGAGTGTTACAGAGTACAATGCTTGAAAGAAATACTGAAAAGCTGAAAGTACTCAACACCCAGAATGTGCTTGCTAACCCAGAGTGGGAAAGTAGCTACCATAGGGCGGAGATGTATCTATTACAAAACAACTTCATAATGAAAGAGAGCATTACAAATCAGATTTGAAAATGACTGCCAGTACTACTGTCAGTTTACAAAATGAGGATCATCCGCCTGCCAATAGCTTAGGAATTCGAAAGATTAACAATACATCATAAAGAACTCTCCTTAGCTTGGATAGAGTGCCAAAACAATACAACTCTTCAATGATCAAGATTCTAATTCTGGTTTATCACAAATCTGCACTTTAAATTGAAAAACCAGCAACCTATGAATTTACTCATATGCTCATAACTCTCTCATTTCTCATCCAAATGATCTCAAATCTGATGCAATAGACCCTCAAAATGATGGCGCCTAACTTAGTAATAAGAAATGGCATCTAAAAATGGTTATTAATTACTGACACGAATCCTAATGCACTCCAGAAAGTACGGCTTTCAAGGAATGACGGATTTGCATTATAAAATCATAAGCTTCGTATTAAAATCTGCAAATATTCATGAAAGGGCGCCCTTACCAATAAAATGCAATGACACAATACCCAGAATGAGATTATTTTTGTTTTCTGATTTACGAGTGAAACTACAGATTCAGCCTTGTTATCAGCAACTCCAGAAAATGACATAAAATGCAAGAAACTGAACTTCTAATGGAAAAACAACACTACAATGCAAACCTCACTACAACTCACTCAAAATAAGCAATCCTCTCCACTAGGTGCTATCTCTCAAGCACGAAGTCGAGCCAAGGCTAGGAGGCATTCATTCCTCGAAGCAATCCAGCAACCATTTTGGCAGCATAACAATAGCATAGACAAAAGATGATCAAATGAGAACCCAAGGCTGTCTTTTATAAGCTTCTGTGGACCTTCCTTGAAACCCTAACTTCTTTTCCAAAGTCAAAACCCTAATCCCAAGAAATGGCGTCCTTTTCCAAGCATCTTTAATTTTGACTTCATTAAATTTCTCACTTAAATAAATGCGTCCTCCTTAAGGCTTAGTTTTGACTTGATAAATTCAATATAATTTTAATATAACCTCAATGATGGCGCCACCCTTCAAGTCCACCTTTTAAAATAACATTAAGTTATTTGACTAGGCCAAGGTGATAAAATAACATTTAAATTATAATGTTATTTTTAAGTGAAATGAGCTCAACTCTCCAAAATTGCATTCTGAAGCCCGAAACTGAATACGCCACTTGAGACAACTGAAGGGGAAAGTCAACTACCTGAGACCAACCTGTATACTGCCAAAAATAGAATTTACTAAAAATAGTAAATTCCAAAAAATGCTCTGAATGCCGAAATGATCATACCACTGCGAAGCTCTCTGAAAACCCAGAAAGAATCCGCCGTCAGATCCACCAACTCCGAGCAAAGACATCCCCAGAAATAGGAAACCCTAATTTTACCTTCCGACTAGCCTTCGGGTTTCCTGAAAAAGGCCAACGGTCACTGGAAATATCAGGTTTGAGAAGGGGTCATTACACCAGACATGGCAGCGACAGTAGGTGCAGGGTCAAGCCCAACAATGTCAACAGAAGGGTCTGGCACAATAGTGTCAGCAGAGCGGTCCAAAGGAGGATCCAAAGAAGAGAGCTTCAGGCGAGCAACAACATGAGGGTCAACCAACACAGAAGAAACCTTCGAAGAAGAACCCACCGTGAGGTGATCAAGGAGAGCATCAGTCCACCAAGTCGCAACGCCCTTGCGACGGGCATGAGGGCAAGCAGAGGCCAAGTGACCCACCGAAAAGCATATCCTACACCGAAAGGGGAGACCCTCGTAGTCTAAGAGCTGCTTCCAAGGTCTGTCCTCCACCAGCAAAACAACATCCCCATGGAGAGGTTTAGATATATCCAGATCAACTAGCAACCGAGGAACCTGGTGTGCCCAAACTCCCTAGTTGTAGAATCCACCATCAAGAAATGGCCAATGGTATTGCCAATGGCTTCGAAGCATGATTCCTCCCAAAACTAGAGAGGAAGGTTTGGCAAACGGACCCAAACAGGTTTGGTATTCAACGACTCCATAAGGGGGTTGAAAGAACGAGCTCAGGCCCTGATGGACAGAGAATGAATACCCCACATCCATCCTCTATCCAGAACACATCTTCGCTCACGAGGGGAGCCAAAGGTAGCAATAAAGAAGCCCCTAGCGCTAGGGTAGAACTCGATTTCCCCAGCAACCAAAGGCTTCCAAGAAGTCTTCACCCAATCATGGAGGTCTGGGAGGGATGGCCACAACCATTAAATATGTAGACCACACTCGTTTTCAGGTAATACTCCTCATTCTCTACTATCTCAGGCCCACAAACCACCACCGGGGAGTCCCAGGCACAAGGAATAGACCTTTGGGGAGGCCGAGCACAAACTCTAGTAGCTTCAGAAAAAGATTTTGCCTTCCCCACAGAACACCCAACAGCAGGAGGACGAGCAATCACAGGCATCGAGGCAGGGGAGGGCCGGGAGAAGACCATCTCAGAGAAGGACCTCCGGCCAGAGGGAGCACAAGAGATAGGAGCAACCAACACAAAAGGAATAGAGGGATCAACACCCACACCATGCAGCACTGCAACCACACCATTCAGAGCCAGGGATGGGGGGAGCCCCATCAACATCGACCCCAACACCAGTCACGGGAGCAACAACGTCCACAACAGCAAACACAACCCGAAGGGAATCATCATGGAGCAAGCTCCCGCACAGCCCAACGGAAAGCTCGTCACCAGTTGCCAATACAGAGCTTCCGCTCAAAACACCCCCAAGCTTCGCCACCACCACAGGCGCAACAGCCACAACCGCAGGGGACCGTTGGAAAGTGACATTCCCGTTCGAAGAGGAAATCCCGCCCGGAGTCATTTCAAAAATTTTCTAGAAAGGGTGACAAATAATGTAACAACTATAAAGAGATAATTTCCAACATGTACCTATTCAATATTATCAATTGCCTCCAAGAGAAATAATTTTTCAGTCATATAATAGTAGCAATAGGTCATGTTTATTAGCTCTTCCTATGAGGCCAACAATTAAAGGACCTACATCGACAAATAATTATTATACTTTTCTTCATATAGAGGCTTATAATAGAAGTAAATGTTAAGAAATGAAAAGATAGTCAGATTATGGCATTTGTAGGCTTTAAACCAACAAGCATGGGTATTACTCAATGTCTATTAATGAACTTGCAATGGCGACTCTATGATGGAATTTGTTGAATACAAATTTGATTTTGATAAAGCAATGATTTGCATAGTCATATGTTGAATTTCATGTGCTCAAATAATCAATGAGGTGGGAATGAGCATTAGGAAAAAGAAAAAGAGGAAAAAGTATGAATGGAACTGCAATGGAGCATCGATATCCACAAGAACTAGAGATTTTGCCTACTTTGCTTAAATTCTTTAAGGTTGAAGGGGGGTTGTTGATTGAAGATGAACCTAATATTACAAATCTTGTTATATGTTGTTTATGAAGATGAGGTCACACCAACATTTGAGGAGCAAAGTTGTGTTCCAACCTTTTTATTGAGCAAGAAGACACTAGCTATGTCAACGATGATCATGAGTCAAAAAGTTTATTTTCTTCATTTGAAAGGTTGTTTGAAGAACCCACATAAGGAAAATTTGAAGAAAGTTAATCCACTCAAGCTACTCATGTGATATTTGCTAAGGATATGGAGAGTCTAATGCAAGAAGTTGAATTTTTTCTTCAAAATCTAGCTTTGTTGCTAGAGGAAAAAATATTCTTTTGTTTGAGGATATTTCAAATTCAAATCCAACAACTTCCATGCACATTAATGAAGGGGATTTTTAGTTTTCTCCAAATTCTCAATAGATTTCTTCTTTGGAGATAGAAATTTGATGTCAAATGTGGAATTTTTTCTTCAAAATTTCTAGAAAGGATCACAACCAAT
The DNA here is from genome assembly GCA_007115665.2 of Sequoiadendron giganteum. Taxonomy (NCBI): domain Eukaryota; kingdom Viridiplantae; phylum Streptophyta; class Pinopsida; order Cupressales; family Cupressaceae; genus Sequoiadendron; species Sequoiadendron giganteum. Next base: position 597,329,907 of record CM021109.1, read on the forward strand.
TAGTCAGGAAATGTATAGAGACAGTTTGATGCAAGAATTTGTTAGTGTTTCTTAGATCAGATTGAATAATGAAAGCACTTAAAAGAATTGCAACACATAAGACAATGAACACACAAAGATACCCTGGGAAAACCCTCCTCTTGAGGGAGAAAAACCCAGCAAAGAATCTCTTCTATAATATAGAACAACGGCAGAAATCTGCTTACAACACAGGCCCAACAATGGCCAATAATGACTGCAATGAGGTCGCACCTCTTCTAGATGCACTAGATACAAATGAATGAGTTCTTCCTTGAAATCGGACCTGCTGCTATAAAGTGCGAAATCTGCTCTTGAGGATAGATGTGAACTTGCTTGAGTGATTCGGTTATTCAAAGACAAATGAGACCTTGTATTTATACAAGTGTGGCGCCTCTTCAACATAGGTCAGCCCACATACAAGATAAATAATAAATGCATAAAGTCGGCTCAAGCCAAGACTAAAATATGTGAACCAAGAAGGGTCGGCCCTTTAACATTTACATTTATTGTTTGGTATAAATTAAATAGCCTAGAGGCTATACATTTAATTTATTCTTTTCTTCTTGGGAAGTGCAGACCGAAGTTGCTCAATAACATCAACACTCCCTCTCAGCTAGGGATGAACTTCCATCTACACAAGACACATCATATTAGAATGAAAACAAAATAGAATATCACCTCAACGTGATATTAACCATTATGGCTACTTCCATAGATGGTATAAATAAAAATCATCACGGATTCCCTCACATGATGTTGTCATGGAGTCACACACATGACATCCACCATAGCTTCTCCCAGAGGGTGGAAACAAGGGCTTTCACCTCAAATCTCTCTCAATAGAGAATTGCATTATCAAGGGCTTACACCTCAACTCTCTCTCAACAGAGAATTGCATTATCAAGGGCTTACACCTCAACTCTCTCTCAACAGAGAATTGCATTATCAAGGGCTTGCACCTCAACTCTCTCTCAACAGAGAATTGCATTATCAAGGGATTTCACCTCGAACTTCTCTCAAAGAAGAACTCATTAAACAAAGGAACACTGATACTGAGACTCCCTCTCGATCCTGGCTTCAGAGATTGCAAAGAAGACTTCTGGAGATGTACTCCCTCTAGCCACCAACTCAGTCCTTCTAGTGTTTACTCCCTCTTGATCATTTCTTTGGTTGACATTACTTCTTATCACTAAGTAATCTCTTATCATCTTCTTCCCCCTAAACCTGTCCAGGAAGCATTTTAGATAGAGATTACTAACAGTCCATAATTATCCAAAGAAATATCAAGATTTAGAATCGTACAAGTTATATCATGAATGAAATTTTTCCAAAGATCTTATGCTAGTGAACACAACATAATTCAAGAGAATCTACTATCTCTCTTAATTACAAGATCCAAAAAAAAATGATATAACTCAGCAACCAAAGAATACTTATCTTTTTAACTATTCTGATAGGTCCAAATGCTGGACATAGTGTGATACGTTGTACTTGAGCTCAGATCAATCCGTACTCTTCACAGTTTGAACACAATGATGACCTGAAAGGTACATTGACTTCATGAGATATCTCTAGCCATCAATGTAGTCCAATGATTGCAAGCTATGACTCCAAGCTTGATCATTTCTTCATTCAGTAAGACTTTGAGATTGCTTGATGCTCAGGTTATCTCAATGAAAAAACAATTCATGAACATTATTCAACCATGCAATACTTATCTCATGGATTTCAAAAATCTCCTGAGTAATAGATAATTAATTCATTATCATGACATGTCTTTCTTTCAATTTCACAGAAGAGTTGATCTCAGCAAAACAAAAGACAAACTTCACAAATTGGCATGATCCTACTTGCAATGAATAAATCTAAAGAATCTTATTACAGTGATCACTATTTACTAGTCACACATAATACTAAGTAAATAATGTCAGAATTGCATAACTCAACAAATTGAATTTTACCCTAGAATAGTAAATACAATCAAAAGCAAGGAATACTTATCTCTTAAATATTGTGAAGGGTGGACACCGTATGATATGTTGCTCTTGCGCTTAGTACACAACCTTCACAGCTTGAACATAGGCCCATGACTAGAGTAGAAATTCACTAGAATCATTTTGGGGAGAGATCTCAATCACATCCGCAAACGAAGCATGTTGATTAGGCATGGGAGGACATTCCTTCACATAGTGGCCAAATTTGTCACATTTAAAGCATTGAACACGAGAGAGGTCCCATTTCTTCTTGAATGCAGGAGCACCATCTGACCCATTATCTCGATTCCTTTTAAAGAATCCTTTCTTCCAAACTTTTCCTTTCTTCGATGAATGAGAGGCGAGAACATGTAAATCTTCATTCTTTGAACTTTGACCAATGCCCCTTGCCGTTAGTCTCGACTCCTCTTGAATGCAGTCAATCCTCAATCGATCAAACTTGGGAAGTTTAGATCTTGCACTGATTCCTTGAATAAACGACTCCCATGAAAGCGGAAGACCATTGAGAGCAATCATGGTCAAATCCTTGTCATCAACAATATGACCAATGGTAGAGAGTTGATCTCTCAATTCGGAAATCTTCATGAAGTAGGTGATGACAAACTCTTCTTCCGCCATCTTAATGTGAAGTAGTTGTTGCTTCAAGGTTAGGGCACGACTGGTGTTGTTGATTTCGTACATCTCTTCCAATGTTTTGAACATCTCCCTTGCAGTATCCAACTTGAAGACAATCGGGACAATATGATCTTTGACGGAATCAACCAACACTTTCTTTGCCCTAGTATCTTTCTTCCTCCACTGCAACTTCTCTTCTTCCTCCTCAGGTTCAGGAACTTTTGTTTTCACGAACTCAGCTAAATCATTCTCTTCCAAAGTGAGCATGATTCTGAACCTCCATGATGTGTAGTTCGAAATCCCTTCGAGTCTATCCTCGATTTTCAGACCGTTCACCATCTTGAGAAATTTAGAAGATAGACTGAAAAAGAATAAAGTGAGTGTTGCAAACTAAATCTGATCACGATCTTTTTCACACCCGCTCTGATACCATGTTAGTGTTTCTTAGATCAAATTGAATAATGAAAGCACTTAAAAGAATTGCAACACATAAGACAATGAACACACAAAGATACCCTGGGAAAACCCTCCTCTTGAGGGAGAAAAACCCAGCAAAGAATCTCTTCTATAATATAGAACAATGGCAGAAATCTGCTTACAACACAGGCCCAACAATGGCCAATAATGACTGCAATGAGGTCGCACCTCTTCTAGATGCACTAGATACAAATGAATGAGTTCTTCCTTGAAATCGGACCTGCTGCTATAAAGTGCGAAATCTGCTCTTGAGGATAGATGCGAACTTGCTTGAGTGATTCGGTTATTCAAAGACAAATGAGACCTTGTATTTGTACAAGTGTGGTGCCTCTTCAACATAGGTCGGCCCACATACAAGATAAATAATAAATGCATAAAGTCGGCTCAAGCCAAGACTAAAATATGTGAACCAAGAAGGGTCGGCCCTTTAGCATTTACATTTATTGTTTGGTATAAATTAAATAGCCTAGAGGCTATACATTTAATTTGTTCTTTTCTTCTTGGGAAGTGCAGACCGAAGCTGCTCAATAACATCAACAGAATTTAATATTTTTCTTCAAATTTTTGATGAGTCACAACCAAAGGAAAGAGAGGTGTCCATGAACATCTTTGAAGAGGTAGGTTTTGAAAAGTGTGCAATTATTAGTGAGCAAACCTATGCCAAAATATGTTACAACAAAGGATGAAGAATATCAAGACAGTGACAAGGAAACAAAGCATGAGATAATCATTGATCATGAAGATATACATCAAGATTCAATAGAATATCTCCACTAGATATGGAGGAATTTCAATAATATTGAAAACTTTCTTGTTTATCTTGAGATATGAAGTAGTGGTCAATTTGTGTCTATAATCTCCATAGAAACTTGTCTTTTTGAGCCTTTTTTCACAACAAATCCTTCACATAGTTTGCAAGGAAGCATATTAAAATGATTGATTTCTCAACTTGTAACGAAAGGATGCTACTTTTCTTAGCTTGTAAATTGATTTATGTAACCCATTATGTTAATTTCTTGCATCTTTGAGTCCATAAATAAAGTGTTCTAATGACCTTGAGCACTAATCTCAATATTTGGTGCACCCCTAAAAAACTTATGTTTAGTTATCAACAAAAAAGAAAGAAGATAAAGTGCTTTCAAGTGCCCTAGGCATGGTTGGATGTCAAAAGGCAACTTGAAGATGTAAGTGAGGGTCAAAAAGCGCATCTCCTAAATGCCGAAGTCAAGGTTTCATCTTTATAACACCAAAGGATACCATTTAAGTAAGCATCCCTAGCATTTTGTGGTCACAATAGATTCCTTAAGCTCCATCATAATTGCCAAAGATTTAAGACTTATCTTCATCATGGACAAAAAGATAAGTTTGCTTTTAATTTGTGTATTTCTATTCACTCAAAGAAATCGACATTCATTCTAGGTTTCCTTTTCAAGTTTTCGAGTACAGAAACATATCATTTCTTTGATTCTTTGTAAAAGGCAATTTCCCTATGAATTTAAAGAATGGTTTTACAATACACAAGCTTTTGTTTTGTATTGTACTATAAGGTACAAATTAAAATGCTAACAAAGATTAACTCAATAACTACAAATATAGGTTGATTAGCCAAACAAAATCATTGTGATTGAGCAATGCATTTATTGTTTACACTGGATGCAGAATTTTGATCTAAGGCATGTTAAATTGATGGTATTTAAACATGATAGTGTTAGAGTGAAAAACACAAGTTGACCTGTACTAGCTGCCAAAGATCATGGTTCCGGAGTTGCTAGAATAATCATGAGATGCTTAAAATCAAGCTTTTGCCTCTTGGATAAAGGGGGTTTGTTGGCTTTGCAATCTTCGTGATTCAAAAGTTGTTTGATGTTAGTGTAGCATTGTGTGAGTGTAACCTAATGTTCTTATTTTTTGTTATGTTACTTGGGTAATATATTTGTTATTGTTATGCAAAGGTAAATAGTTGTTGGGGTAGCAAATCACTTGAAAATGGCTCTATAAAACCTCTTTTGTAATAATGCAATCAATCCCCACCACTTTCATATTTTTTATTAATTCATCTTCTTGCAATCATTGTCTAGGTTTTTGTCATATGCGTTGTCTATTCCTACAATTTTTACATTCATAAGAGATTGGATGCCATTCTAGAGAATACCAAATCAACACATTTAGGAGTAAATGTGTTGGTTTTGCAACCCATAGTTTTTGCATTTGGAAACATAGGCCAGTGAATTCTATTGAATGGGATTTTTTTGACGAGTTTTTATAAAGGAGTTCCATTCTATCAAATACTAATCAATGTAGTGTCCCACATGTCAGATTGTAACATATATAGTAGCTTTTTAATCAAGGACGATGACAGCCATCAATGATCCCATTTTCTAAGAGTTTGATTCAAACATAGAGACCACTATAGTGTACCAAGAGGGACTTGGTATGTGAGATGGAACAAAAGTGTCACATTCGCTTGTAGTGATAATAGAGGATTCAAGTTTCCATGCAGCATTGCATGATACCGTTGATAAAGTATGCAAGTTGTGAGCACAAATAAGTGCAAATGCAGGCCTTCTAATGCAAAATGGATTGTTACCTATAAGCTAATAAGTCAAAATAGGCATCTACCTTAGCGTTGTGTTTCTACTCAAATAACATGGGCACTACAATTTACACTTGTATAGCATTGCCAATTTTGATTTATAGTCTAGTTCTCGGATATAAATATTTGAATGTTACAAACCTAATGTTTTTTTTTCAATTTTGACCACTGATCCTTGAGACAGCGTAACAAAAAATCTTAATATTGAGGTTGCTTTGTTTCTAAAATACTAAAAAATCCCCATGAGACATGTGATAGTTCAAATATTAATACACATTAAAATGGCAGGTTATGAAATTTTAGAGGTATTCATAAATGAGTAACAGTCAACAATTCTGGCCATATTACGATATAAATGGAGGCCAATAATGGCCATTGCAAGTTAAAATTCAGAGATGATGCAGGCAATATTTAAATCTAATAAAATGAATTTGTTATGAACTGTGTGGTTAATTTAGTAAGATAATATAATGTCTAGAGTTGCATCGATATTTTGATCAAAATTTGATATGATTCAATCAATACACAATTTGTGAAGTTTACTCTGCTGAAAGAAGCCAATAAAAGAACTAGTCCATATTACCAGTTATTTGTGGTACTGGTGATCATACTTGCCACATTTCAGAGGTGTGCATCTCATTCGTGTCTGCAAAACATACATTATAGAGTACATTTCCAGATTTGAAGTTCCAATTGATACATTCTGCTCTAGGATGTAGTTTATGTGAGTTGCATTAAGTTCGAACCAAAATAAACTTAAAGAGAAAATACAAGAATCCAACTTTCGTGTTTTCAAAAAGTACACTTGCAAACCAAGAAAAGCTGCAAGTCTGTCATTTATGCACACTTGAAATGGAAATAATAATACCCAACAAATGAAGATTTCTCAATAAATTCAAAGAATAAAGCCATGTCTCTAGATATCTTCCAATCGCTTGAATTCAGATCCTACAGTAAAATTACAACACTCCAGTTTTATCTGTCATACATTGTGGCGTTCCAACTGACTACAAAAGGATAAAATCTCACAGAAAACATTTGGTAACTCTCTGAAAAGCAATTTATCAAGCTGCAAATATCTGAAACCTATTTAAAAAGGTTTCCATATAACCATTTGCAGTAAGCTCCACTAGTTCTGTCTGCAATTGAACAGCCTTGTAGAATCCCCACAAAAATCTAAGATCAAACCAATAGTCTAGTAAAGAAGGAGCTAGGTTAACTTCTGTTGGTTGCCCATTGGAAGCTGTTTACTTCCCCACAAATATAACAACACAAAATGCAGGGGCATGATGGATGGGACTGTACAAAATGATGACAAACTTCACGTCAGTTTAATGCAGCCCCAATTGATAATACAACTTCAGAAGAGTTGATTTGTTCAGATTGTCAAGAGCGTGGAATTTCATTTTCCACCAACACAATGCTGAATAACTATTCCTTTACCCAGCTTCTTGTTTAATTGGCAAAACTATCTAGGTTTTCAGAGCATTTGTGCAAGTTGCTGGTTTTGTCCAACCCTACCTACTCTTGATTGGGTTGACTGAAATTAGAGAAAATCTCACACATCATCTCTCAAAACTTTAGAAAATTCTGCTTCCATTCTGCTCCATTTTTATCTACTTCACTGACATCATTGAATAACACATGTACAAGATTCATCGGAATTCCCTATGCCTTCATCCGATGATGGGTTGGAATCACTATCAAGAAGAAGAAAAACAATCACAAATCGTTGCCAGCATAAGTAGCTTGAAGAAAACATGATAAAGAATTCAGAACCAACTGAATGAGATTATTACATGGAGAAAGTATAAAATAAGCAAGATTAGGATAAGAACAGGAATTATGAATACTATGCAAGATTCCAATTACCAGCAAAACATCATCATCCCATGTCAACAAAATCAGCTATGCAGTAAACATGATACTGTTGAAAGCCAATCTAATCAAGAGAATATACAGGAGAAGTACAAGATGAATCATGCATGCATGACAAGGGATGCTACCAAAAGATAAGAACAAGGATTATAAATACCATGCAGAAAGTCAGGTGACAAGTAACATGAATGAGTTTGAGCCCTACATTACTAAGAATTGCCTTTATTTTGAAAATAACTACATAAAAATGGCAGGGCAATGTTCAAACAAGGAACTGGAAACCTGCAAAGAATGAATTGCAGCTTTATCAGATGTTAACAATATAACGAGGATGTATTAATTGAACTTCTAAATTTTTATCCTTTTCTAAACTGATATGTCATCAGTATATGAGTAGGAATCTTGCAGAATGAATAGGAGAGGATAAGCTTCTACCTACTTTGCAAGGCAATCTATGATATTGCTTCAATGAATAAAAACACTTGTAATATTATAAACCTCCAAAAGGGTCAAATTACATCATATTGTTGCTCTAATAACAGAAAATTTATTACTTCAACTTCTTTGCTTTCAAATCAAAACCACTAGGTAAACATTCCATGAATAATTTCAATGTGTACAGTAAGATGAAATCACTGGCAAAATGCCATATTTTTCTTGCATGTGGATTGGCTCAATTTTCAGTGCATGATGGTTTGGTCTTTGACAGTAGTGAAAGCCACACAGATGGAAAGATAATTCCATTAGAAGAGATTTACCTTTCTTTAAAATATTGATATCAGTGACTAAATTTTATATATTCTAGGGGATATAGTTGTTTCTGGCCATCCAGAAGAAATTCTCATTGATAAAATACTTCTCAAACGATTTTTTCATCTACAAAATGGAAACTGCAAACCAAACACTAAGCATTGCAGACGTAGATATCTGCAATGTCTGCATTATGCATTCGACACCAAGTGTATAAGTTCAAAGATTGATGCCATAAAAGCAACAAGACATGAAAGAAAATCATGTAACGAAGACCACTGCCAACGGTAGATAATAATTGTCTGCACTTTATTTGAAACAAAAGGTTCCAAAACAGAGACAAAAACCAATCTTGGTCACTGTAGCTAGGAGAATAGTTTTTTGTTTACCAATGCCAATGGTAGACATGAATGGTCTACGCATTCTGTTTGAAACAATAGATTCCAGATTCACACAGACAAGAGCTAGTGGTGGTGGGCCAGTGGCAGTAGCTAGAAGACTCATCTGCAATGGTGGGTTGCTATTACCTCTAGCAACCAATTAAAAGGTAAAACTCAAAAGTAACTATATTATAGCTGCAAGGTGTCGTACCCAATCCAAAAATTTTGCTTCATTAAGGCATTTTGCTTAAAATGGTCTAAACCTTGTTAAAATGATGTCAAAATGTAGTTTTTGGGCAATTCAAGTATGGTCTTTGAATCAATATCATGACACGAAGATACTGGCAAAATTTGAAAAAAATGAAAATTAGAGTTTCAGAACTCTATTTTTAGGTCAAAACCCTAAAAATTGAAACTTGTTAGAATTGACTGAAATTTGTTTTGATTGGTTTATTTTGCTTCACAATCACAGTGGTGAAGTCAATTTCAGTTAAGACTCAGTTTAAGCCTGGTGGGTAGTTTTCGTTTTTCAAGTGAGAAGTTAGGTTTTCTATACTCATCAATGGCAGATGGCCAGGTACCAGGTGTCGACAGCTAAACTCAAAACGCTTTGGTGATGTTTCTATGGCAAGTTTAGTCCAAAAAGTTACTTCGTCTCGGAGGAGATTTTCAATGAGGTAAAATACTGTAAAATTCGCTAAGTCTGGATTGAAAAAGCGCCACTCTGAGCTAGGGGCGCCCATCATTCTGGAACTTTTTGTGACTTGTCTCTACCAAGATCACTTCTCCAAATTCCTGATAGCTTCGAAATGAGCCAGCCAGCCAGTCCAACGGAGGAGTAGATCGCCTGAAACCGGAGATTCAATGCAAAACGAGGGAAATACAAAAGTGATTGACACTAAGCTCAAAAGCGCCCCTGGAGGCTAGGGGCGCCCATCTTTTTGAGACTTCAGATGAAGTCTTTTGATCAAGTGACACCCAAGAAGTTTGTTTCCATTTTTGGTCCAGCTCCGCGACACATCTGTCAGTAGGTGAATCTGAGTTGCCGTGTTGCCATCATCAGTGGTCAAATTTGAGGTTTCAGACTGGATCAAAGATTGTTTAGAAAGGACAAAAGCGCCCCTGGAGGCCAGGGGCGCCCAAGGTTTTGAAGCCTTTAATGGAATCTGTTTGATGATTTTAGATACTCATCTCATTCGTGTCAACTCCAGCTTTTCGTTGCTTGTCTCAGCCAGGTCAGAAGATGTCTTGGCAGTCTGCAGCCGGAAGTTTAGTAGTTTTTGGCCAGTTACAGAAATGGCTAACACTGGTTGGGAAAAGCGCCCCTGGCCCATGATTTAGGAAGGTTAAATGATGTTTTTATACGAAGTGCTCTTCAGGAGCCTTTGCTCAGAACTCAATCTGCTTCGCAGTGAGCCAGTCGGCATGTTCTGAAGTTTTGTCAAATGTCGGGAAACGTCAAGTGAAATATGGTCAAGTTATCAATGAAAATGATGAAAATGCCTGAAAATATTCTAACACTGAGGTCCAAAGCGCCCCTGGAGGCCAGGGGCGCCCATCTTTTTGAAGCCTTAGATTTGTGAATTTTGGATTATCACCTCAAGGAATCTTCTTGTCAGATTTGGTCTTGCTCTTCGATGGAATTGTCAGCCGGTTGATCCGACGCGACAGTCAATCAAAATCAATGATCGAACGTGAGCTTCATTTGAGGTTTCTAGATTCAAATTTTCAGAAAAAAAGTCTAAGTATGGAAGGACGCCTAAAGTCAAAGGTTGACTTTTTAAAATTCAAAAATAGAAGTGTGCATGGGAGGAGTTTTCAATTTACTAAATTTAGATCTTCAGTTGATCTTCAGTTGAACTCTTTTTAAGTCGACTTCTAATAAATCTATTTTTGGTCATAACTGGCTAAGATTAGTTTACATGTATCAGTTAACTGAGTTTTTCAAAGTGGCGCCTAATTAGGGTTTATGGTACAGCCAGTTAACTGAGTTTGAAGCCAAATATAGGCCATGCGTGAGTTTTGATGCACCAGTTGTACTTCAAGCGCCATTTCAAATGCTTAGCATGCATTTCACACGCCTTAGAAGATATTTTTCTATATTTTTACTAATGGCGTCCATTGTTCTTCATCAGAGTTGACATGAAACATCTTTTCTTGAGCATAGAATTGATCTGTAGGTGCTACAGGTGTCAGATTTTAGTGTTCTTCGTGGCTACAGATTCAGATTGTTCAAGAGAAGATTATTTCAGACTTCGTTTTCCATTTGCATGCAGGTTTCATTAGTTCTACTTCAAGCATAGGCAAATTTCTACAGAAGAAGAGAGAAAACAAACAAATAAAAAACTTCTATTCTTCTATCTTATTTTCCTCTATTCTCGTCCTAGATTTTCTTCGCATGTCAAAGAAAATGGCAGAATCTTCAGAAAAGCATCATCTGGGTTCGAGTATTTCAACATCAATGACAATACCCATGTCTTAGATTATTTTGTGAAAATTGCCCCGCTGCCTCTTTTCTAGAGCACTGTGCTTTTTTCCGAGATTTTCTTTGCATGTGGGCCTAAATCACGTTTTTTTCGCAAATCTGTTGATCTTGGTTGTCTTAGGATTCATTTCTACACAAAACCCATGTTCCAGATTTTCGTAGAAAAAATTGCCCTCAGTGCCCCTAACTGCTAGTTCAGATCCAAACTGAAAACCCTTTGCATGCCGGCCTAAAACTCAATTTTTCAGAAAACGGAGGATCTGGGTCTTTTCAGCTCACCAATGCCTACAATACCCATATGCCAGTTTTTCTCGCGGAAAATGTTCCCGAGAACCCCCTACAGTTGTTAAATCTCTCAACCAAAAAGCTCTTGCATGCCAAGGCAAAAGGTGTTTTTTCAAATTTCTGACGTTGTGGGTTTGCTTAGAATCATTTTCTGCACAATACCCACATCTCAGAATTTTTCGTGAAAATTGCCCGTTAATAGGCTATTTTTAGCCTCATCATAAGCTGGTTTAGCTTTCCAGGAAAAGTTGTCAGAACATAGCCGTATTTACAGTCAATAGGAGAGTTGATACCATTGGAATTCTGCGTGTGCGGTGAGTTCGTGTGCATTTCTCATAACCAGAGTGTTCACGGTCAAACTTCGCAGTTTCGTCATGCAACACTCTTCCATTGAGAGACATCAAGAAAAGCATCAGAGGCGTCAAGCTGTAGAAGGAACATAGATCATCACTCCATTTACGGAGCCGCCAAAGTCACTCAGATCCCATGCCATTATCTTCATGAAGATGGTGCGTATCTTGAGCTTGATGCTGTACAAACTGAGTTCGAAGAGTTAGTTCGTGATAACCTATGTGGAGGACCAGAGGCGTCCAAGATGGAGGAGTTTACAATGCTGACTATCAGTTTCAAAAAGGTGACCACAGAGGTTAGAGATAATCAGAGGGAGATCCGGGATGGAGACAAAGAGTTAGACAAACAGTTAATCATCGTGGACAGCATCAGAGTGTCAGATGATGATATTATTGATAAATTCCTGGAGGAGATGATAAACTTGGAGTAGACTTTCAATTAGACCATGCAGTTGCTTACAACGATGAGTCATCAGAAGTAGTTAACTCGAGGCTTCTTTCCGAGTTAACTTGCTGTTACACATTGCATGCATGTCTTTCTTGGAAACATCTATGTACACTTGGAGATTAGATTAGATTTTTCAGTTGACTGATGATAGCATTCCAGTTGACTTGCTTTCAATAAGGACGTGCATGCTTGCACCTTGTCCATTTAGATTAGATGTTTCAGTTAACTGATGATAGTTTCCCAGTTAACTGTATAGTTTCATTCAATTAGGGTTTAGGAATAAGATCTTGCATGCACTACAAGACTCTAGTTGACTCAAGGTGATTTTAGGGTTGCCTACACCTTGAAGTCTATAAATAAGAGCTTTAAGCTCATTTGTAATTTAACTTTTGCTTGATAGCATACATGCTGCGCCTACCTTGCCTGTAGTATTGCTATTATTGTATCTGTTCAAAGAGTGATTGCTGTTATAATAAATTGCTGCGCCTACCTTGCCTTCATGTTATTGTCATGGTGTTTATTCGATCTTAGTTAAATGGGGTTGCTGGTTTGATCGTTATTGCATGCGTATTGCGGATATACAATATATTGTCCCAGTTGCTTAGCTTTTGTTTTGTTTATCATGAGCCTATTCAGAAGAGCAAATAGTTGTGCCCACCTTGCCTTCATGTTGCAAAACTGTACTTAAAGCTTATAGTTTGATGTGTGTTATAGAAGACTCGTTCAGCCATGCAGATAGTTGCGCCTACCTTGCCTTCATGTTGTGAAGTTGTACCAGGTTTACCGTTTATTCGTTTATTTTAATAAACTTCTTCCCGAATTAGCAAATAGTTGCGCCTCCCTTGCCTTCATGTTGTGAGCTCGCATCTGAATTTTATCGTACAATACATTCCTGCTCCATTTCCTCATGCTCTGTTTCTTGAGGAAACTGGATAGATTTAAAGAAGTTAGCTTAGTTGTAGTTAGATGATCTGCGAAACCAGAAAATACTTAGCTGCAACGTTCTAGGTTTTCTTAACCTTGTGCCTCTACCAGCTGGGAACAAAAAGATAGGACATTAGTTTAGTTTTCTATTTCATGCATTCCAATACAACGAGGGAGCTTCCCCGCCTAATTTGAAGAGCACTCATTACGTAGTGTGCATAGCTGTACGTACAAACTCACACTCCAGAGGTGTTAGTTCTTACGCCAACACAAGGCAAAGTAGGAATAAAAACACTTTCAAAAGGATAATTAAATGAAAATAATGGCAAAAGGACTGGGGTTAATTTTAGGCCTTGGTTTAGATTAGAAGTTGAACTTTCAACTTTATAAAAGAAAATAAGTGGTCTATCCCTGCTTATATAATATAAATATACAAGCATATGCTTGAACATACAAAGAGTGACTCAATAATGACACATATACCCTGTATAGGGTAGTATAATAGTGAATGGGATTTCACTCACAGTAAAAGACCCAGATTCAAATTTCAGGGAAAACATATCCTTATGGGGAAGTTAAAATGATTATTCTATGAAGGGTCTGTAGCTACCTTTAAAAGGGGTTAAATAAGCCAAAAAAATATCAATGCACAAACATATGGCATATTATGATAGTAAGCCACCTCAACCACCAAGGTACCTAATGAGGATAATTATAATTTATAACCCACAAATGAGTACAGACCACCAACATAATTAACCTAGGGAATTTCTATTTTTGAAGTACATCATACCTCTTAGGTTCAAAGCTGGGTATGGGATCTAGGACCACCAAGGGAAGTTGCACTATACCAGCACATTTCCTTTAAACCTAAGTCCATAAAATCTTTTCTTTCTCAATCATGAGCTCATTGTCTGATTATTAGGACAACTCATCTTGGAAAGTTGGCTAAAACCTGTCAAAATTTGATAACTCATGTCTGAACGTTATGAGCAATCCTTTACACCAAAGCCAATTGTTTGAAGCAGCCTAACATCTTGTGCCTATCACTCATTACAACCTGACATTCCATGACACAAAAATATCACAACTATATTATAGAAAAACCATGCCGGTCCAAAAGCCTGTGTCCCCCGAAAATGGTGCCTGGATCAGACATAATGAATAGGGGCATGACATGCAACTCCATTTATAAAGCATCACCCTCAATGCTTGAAAGTCGCAGATGCTTCTATACAGTTTTTCTTCATCCCAATAAGTTGCTTAAGTTGGTAGGTTATTCCATTTAAGGCAGTGTTCCACGGAGTTTCGGGGATGGGGACAGGGGGATGGCGGGGGACACATTTCCGGGATGGGAGACGGGGGGGAGGGGGGGGGGTGTCTAAGTTTGGGGACGGCGGCGGGGGGGCGGCGCTGAAATACATATAGTACTTGAAAAATTAGTTATAAAAAGATGTATAACAATATAATTATATAACTGTAGAAGCCTAGGAAACGTCCCTCCGCCGTCTCCACGTTTCATTGAACTAGTGAACCACTGAACATTGAAAATCAAAATGAAAATATAGACATTGGAAAATGGAACAAGAACTAAATGTTTCATAATTTGAGTTTCTTAATTTTCACATTTAGTTTGCCTTGTGTTTACAATTTTCCTAAGAAGACCTTAATCTACTTGGTCAATTTCATGGTGAATGACTTGTTATTTGTATAAAATCATTCATACTTCTATGATAGATAACTTTAAGCATTATGGCCTCAGCACTCAGCAGGGATTTGAGCATTTGTTTACAGCATAAACATCAGTTGATTGAGAAAGTTGTAAAATAATATAAGAATCAATCCTCTTGTTCAAGTGGAGCTATGTGAGGTTGTTAATGAAGCCTCGTGATGAAAGTCAAAACTTCCTGTTGATCAGTCATCGGGACACATACAGGTGAAGCACCATCAGGTGAAGTGGCACCCTTTTTCAGTTTCCAATGGGCCTGTGCTGGCTAATGTCTGTAATTGGCATAGTTTCAAAAATGTCCTGCTTAGGCTGTGATCTAAAACGGATGGCATGATATATATATCTTCCAGCAAACATGGGATTTTCTGTTCTCTTCATATTTTCATGTGTAATCCTTCACATCTTGCTAGATAATCAATTTTGGCTCTGATTTGCATCCAAGTATTTTGTGCAAATCATCAACAATTAGAATTTTTTCTCATTCGTATACACAGAAAAGTTGTAGTAGTTGTCAGGAACTTCAGGGAACTCGTCCTCATAGCTACATCTCCCAGTAAGTTTTATATAAATTAAATGTCTATCTATCTATCTATATATCATCTGAGTAGTTACTTGTTACTGTAAACATCTTCCAGCGAGCATGAGATTTTCTGTTTCTCTTCATGTGTATCTAGTTATCTATGTGGAGAGAAACAGAAAATCTCATGCTGGCTGGAAGATGTTGATAGTAGCAAGCAGACGGAGGATAATATTTGCGAATGAAACATTGGCATTCATTGATTCAATATAGTCAAATGAACGATTTAAAAAAATTAATTTAATTAAACATAAAACTTAAACTTTAATTTGTTTTTTAATTTTTTTGACTAAAATCAATGCTTTTTCAAGGGGACATTTGGGAGTTTCCCCAGGTCGAGGGGACATGTGGAAGTTCCCTTGGAGTCTCCCATGCAGAAACGGCTAGGAAACGTCTCCCTCCAAGAGGAGACTTCTGGGAAACGGCGGCAAAAAGTGGAGACGGCGGGGGGACAGTGGAGGGACGTTTCCTAGGCGTCTCCCCGTCTTGGAAACAGGTGGTTTTTTCGGGGGGGACGCGTCCCCGTGGAACACTTTAAGGTGATATTTGGTGATTGCCTTGTTCCACAACTATTTCAGTCATTGAATGATCACCGCTTCTGGTTCCAAATTATTTTACTTTCCTCATCCAACACCAGAGGGCTCCATCTTTATTGGGATCTGATGGCCAATAGCCTTCTATGGACATGGGGCATAGAAAACTGGCAGAACTGAAGATGGGATTAAGCTCCAACTTTCAAGGCATGCTTCCAATTCTACAAATGATTTTACAGGGACCATAAAATTTGGATGCAAGATAGTTTCCTTTCATTTGTTTTAGGGACTTCAATCATAGAGTTTAACCCTAAGAAACACCCAATTTCCAAGATCAGATTATCTCTCACTCCTGCACTGACAAGTTGCTTGCTTCATCCTTTTCTAAGCCATCATCACAATTTCCTTGAGGATTCAAAGACATTCTATTGTGGGTAGGCAATGGCCATAAGTGCTTCATATGAACTCATTCTGATGATGTATGAAAAATAATGTTTTCCCATCACTCAGCCAAAGTAGGTTTATCAAAAGCAAATCAACAAAGATAATGTTCTAACAATTGTTGACAGGCTTTGTTTGTACGTTTAATTGAGAATCATATAAGAACTATGTGCAAAAGTAGCTTCAAAAATCTTGAACAAGCCTGTCCAAATCTTGCTTATGAAAATTGGATCTCTGTCAATTTGTTTAGGTCTCATGGAGCTTGAAATGTGCTCCACAAAATTGGTTGCCACTTAGCTAGTTAAAAGTGGATGAGTTAAACCACAAAAATGATCATACTTAGGGAGGTTGTCAACTTATGCCAAGATAACTCTCTTTGCCTCTGATTTAGATAATTCCATGGATACTTCCTTGCATATTTGGCTAGGAGCAGCCAATGGTTGCCAAAAACTAGGTGACTTAACTGTCTCACATTTATAACATTGGCATAAATAGCATTCAACCACAAACTTAGGGAGATCACCTTTCATTCCTTGCTAAAAGCAACTTGCTTAACCCCTGATATGTTTTTGAGGAATCCTGAATTGCCTCCCACTACAGAGGCGCATGTAAATTGAACGAGTAATGTTTGAATTGTGGGTACTCTTACCTTTCACTGGCATCTTCTCCATACTTTTTTCCTGCTTGACACTATAGACCTACAATTTGGCAGGAAAGGCAAGATTGGGCTTAGGAAGGGAAATTATGGGAGATATGTACTTCTACTGATGTGGCCCACTCAATAAAACAGTTTCAATGAGATAGGAAAATAAAAAAGTAGGAGGTTCAAAACAAGATAGGGGTTCTGAAAAAGTAGGAGGAACAAAAGTAGGTTATTCAAAAAAATAGGAGATCCAAAAAGAAGATTAAAATAATAAGGAAGATGACACACCAAAAGATGAAGGAAGAGGAATACATTTCAACAGGGAAAATATTCACAATATCCAGAAAATAAAAATCTTAAGTATTTCCATATTACTTCTAGTGAAATAACAGCAACCCAATGAAATAAAAATGAGTCCACAACAACACTAGTGAATAGAATAGAAGAGAAACAGAAAAACAGATTCGTATTGAGAAATGATAGATGACCAAATGAAACAAAAGGAGCATTTGATGCCAACAATAACGAATAGAGTAGAAAAGAAACAGCAAAACAAGTCCATATTGAGAAATGATACATGAAATGCTGAACTGCTTTTAGGGGTCCACCTCCGAAAAAACATTAAGACTAGAAATGAATTCGACAGTGATGATTCTGAATGAAGGTCTACCTCCTATTTATATAGTCATAGTTAATTTAGGTCAACCCTTAAACCCTAATGAGGCTGATCTAACAGTAAAAGGGAAAGTTTATGAAGAATCTACCCCATAATTATATCATTTATGCACCACAGGTCAGCTACTCCATAGCCCGAACATAACAATAAATCAAGGTTATGCATGTGCACAGGAGTGGAGGTACAGAAGTTGTGGGTACACAGCACCGAGTACAAATTCCCAAAACTTGGGTACACAGGTGAGATGGTGCAGGGATACATAAGAGTGCATACCGTTAAAAATATGGATACACTATAACATTAAAACTCAGACATCACTCTTAAAATTGAATTCCAAAACTTGAAACATAGGATTATCAAGAAACTCATCAGATCAGATATATTATGACATGATATCTCTGTTACTGGTTTGCTCCCCTGCAGTGCTGGATTTGGGTTTGGGTTTGGTTCATTGTGGGTTCAGACAGGGTTCTGCATTTGCAGAACGAATTTACCCGCCTACATCCTACAAATGCAGAACCCAGAAAGTACCCACAGAGAATCCATGAATTTTTTCATAGTAAAATAGTAACCAAATTTTCCATTTCAAGGTGTCTTTTTCCATTCGTGTATTCTAAATGACAAACATATCTGTTGTCACAGCACTCATAACTAACACTTGGTATTTGGCCCCGTCTTTTTGGATCTTGTTAGAACTCTTCTTGGTCCCTATCTAGGTAAGCTGGAGACTCCGTAACTGCACCTAATTTTCTTGGCTGTATCAATTACAGGGATGGCAGGTACGAAAGTACTGTTGGTAGCATTTGGTTTTGAACTTCATTTTATCTCTTTCTGTCAATTCAACAGGCCTTCAATCTTTTCAAATTCTGTAACTCATTGAAGTTCATTACAAGTCCAATACCTCACGAATTAGGCAAAATCTTCATAACCTGCAGACACTTTATTTCTTCCTAAGAATTATTACTGTATTCTTATACTTTTCAGAACTTTAGTTCATGGCCTTTGATGTCCTAAGGATATGAGCTTTTACATTCTTATATTCTGAGCTTTCTCTCTTCCCCTGCAGATGGTTGAAGACTTTGTATTCTCCATAGGATATATTTTTATGGCTGTTTTGTTTATTATATGCATGTTATGTGGTTATCTCAACTTAATTCTTCTTTTTAGGCTAAAATATGTATTTACTTATGATTTATCATTTTTCTATGTTTTTCGTACAGAAGTACCCAAAACATACCCAACCCCAACAAAAATTGCCATACTGGCATAACCAAACCCCAACTGATAACCTAATTTAATTTCCTATTATCATTAGTTAATATCTTTTATATCACAATATTATTGATTTATATAATGTATATCGAATTATAAGTTAATGCATCGATATGTATAGGGACACAATAAAAAAATAATATCCAAAAATTAAAATGTTCAGAAAGTACTTGTTACTACATATAGATAAAAAAATTAAAATAATAGTAAATAATCTTTTCTTATTACATGCAAATGTCAGCAATACATATGAAATGCACTCTAAATAATGTAATGTAAATGGTAAATGCATAAAGGTTTTTAATAAAAATAAATATTTTGAATTTTGCATTTGAATTTTTCAATTTTTTCTTTACTGATTTTCTATGGGGGTGCGTATGAAATTAAGGCACTAACACCCAGTGCACCTAGTGTGCATTACACACCCATACTCGTGTACCCAATTCAAGTGTGTCTCTGGTGTGGCCCAAAATTTGGTTGGGTATTCACCCTAGTAATAAATATTGAAACATGGATAATTGTCGTGTCCCCTTTTCGGTAGTAGAGCCATAGAGAAGACCTCTAGCCTATCCCCATTTCCCATAGGCTAAAGGGTAAAGCAAGAGAAATAATTTTTAATGTTATTTAAGTTGAGCCCATTAAGGGACAACTTAAATAATATTATTATTAAAATTGAAAAAAAAAATTTAACCCTAATAAAATAAAAACTATTTTAAATACTTAAAATAAAATTAAATAAAAAGTATTTATTAATACTTAAGGAAATTGGTCCAAAGGGCCCAATTGGAATGCTACAAAAGGAGCACGCTTGGCTTCATTTGGATCATCAAGTTTTGTCATCATTTTACCATTCAATTTTCAAAATTTGAGCTTTGTGCTCAAGTTTGCTTCTGAGGATGAATACCATTGTTTGATTTGAGGATCTTGGAGGATGAAAAACCCTCTAGGATTTTCACTATAGGATTTGGGGATGAAAAACCTGATCTCCAACATTGACAATTCCATCTGAGAGTTTCATGTGTGCTCATTGTATTACTTTCAGATTTGAAGGTTCATGGATTGGAGGGTTTCAATGCTAATTTAAGAATTTTGAAGGTTTTGGACACATTTTGTTGTTGCTAAAGTGTTGCTACAATGAAATAATCATTTTTGGTCAAGTTTTAAGTTTACATGTTGCCACTATAGTGTCACTACAGTGAAATCGGCATTTTTGAAAAATAATTCATCATTAGTGCAGTGAACAGCATATGCAGCTATCAACTTGAGTATACTAGCATTGAGGAGGCAAATTCATCATCATATGTTGCACATTTCATAGATCTAATGACAACGCCATCACTTTGGAGGGTTTCCTGAGAAGGTTTGTCATCATTAATTGTCACAACAACATTTCCAGCCACTTTCCTTGGCAGCTCCATTGCTTGAGAGGGTAGAACTGCCTAACTATTCCTGTTTTTATTAGTTTCCAAGCCATATTTGGGTGTACCAGCATTGGAGGAGGTTACAATATCACTTTGGGCAAGCGGCATCAATATCTTTTGCTATTTGCAGACATTTTATTGCTCCTGTTATTGTCATTTTGGAAGGCCTAGGACTGCTGCGCAGCCTCTCTAATTGACTGTTCTCAGCTGCCATATGACCTCCCTAGGTCACATTTCAAACCTTAACCAACACTTTCATTTGGGTTATTTTAATTTATTATCTGTAAGTGAATTTTGCTAGTTTGGGTTAAAGCTGAAGTTGTTTCCTAGCCATAGAAGGTTTGGCTACAAGTTTCCAGCGATTGGTTTCATTTTGATTTTTCTATTCTAGTTTATGATTTGTTTCAAAAAATAAAAAAAATTACAAAAAAAACAGAAAATTGACCAAATTCCTAGTTGGGGATATTTAAAGGACTAACAATTAAAAGAAAGCCAAAACACTAATAATCAAGGTAGGCAATCCCAAACTGCCCCTGGGAGGCTCAAACTAAACTTTGATGGTGCAAGTAGAGGTAATCCAAGCAAGTCGAGCATAGGTTGTATACTCAGGGATGAAAATGGGATGCTGGTCATAGTAGGGGTGAAGAAGATTTCAGAAGGTACAAACAATGAAGCTGAGGTGCAAGCAGTGGTTTTTGGTTTAAGACTGTGTAAGCTTTGGAATGTAAGGTAGGTTGAAATTGAGAGAGATTCACAGATCATTTGTTTCCTGTTGCATCCAAAGTCTTCTCCCAATTGGAAGTTGGCTAATATCTTGTCAAAAGTGTGGGGCCTTCTTGATGGCTGTGATTTCTACACTCTATGTTTTTAGAGAAGCTAACCGAATTGTGGATCATTTGGAAAATTTGGTGTTGGATGGTGTGGAGGAATGCAAAGCATGTTCGTCTTTAGATGCATGGCCAATCCTTAGCTCCTGTATTGACTAAAGACTTTGGGCCTTTGCTCCTCTTTTGTTTGGCTTCAATTTCCAAAGTGTAGGAGGTGCTGGAGTGAGGTTTTGATTTATTGATGATTTTTCATCATCATTCATCTGCTATGCCTAGGCTTGTGTAGGCACCTTAATGCCTTGGCATGGATTCAAAAATCTATGTTTGGAGTCTCTTTTCTAGTGGGAGTTGTTTGTAATGCTTTCTGCATTTGGTATACGTATTCTGCTAGATTTATGTTGGCCTGCCCGTTTTGTTCTTTCATTTTTGATGAAATGGAATGTAATCGCTGTTTTTTCTATGGGGAAATTTCAGATGCTAGTTCTGAGTTCATCCTCATTATTTTCAAGAAAATGGTAGGAGAGGTTTTTCTAGTGGTTGTCTCAGATTTTTTGAGCTATGACATTCCTTCATTCGCAACTGTTAAGTTTGTACTTGGCTTTGTCAAAGTGAACTTTGGCTGATAGATGTTGTTGGCTTCTTTGTATTTTTTGCTCCCTCCCCTAGGTTGATCAGGGTTGTGCAATATTTTTTCAGACTTTAATTCAGGGTTCGGCCCAATTAAATAACCAATTCATCAACCCCAAATAAAACTAGCACTTGCACCCTAATAAGGTGCAATACTTACGCCGATAGGCTGAGCCCACATTATTTATGGCCATGAAAAGCAGTGGACGGCGTGAAGAAAGCAGTGATCTATCTCACCTATCCCTCCCTCTCTCCTTCCCTCTCTATTTCTCTCTATATCACATATCCCTCTCTACCTATCCCACCCTCCATCCCACCTATTTCTCTCTCACTCTCTCCTTCCCTCTCTCACTTATTCCTCTCTACCTCTCTCTCCTTCCCCCTCTAATTCTCTATATCTCCCCTATCCCTCTCTACCCTCTCTCCCTCCCTCCCTCTCTCTCTCTCTCTGGCTCTCTCTTTCCTTCTCTACTTCTTTCTATCCCACCTCTCTCTCCCTCCCTATCTCTATCTCACTTATCCCTATCCCTCTGTCCCTTTACCCTCCTCTCTCTCTCTTTCTCTATCCTTCCCTCTCTACTTCTTTACCCTCCTCTCTCTTTCTCTATCTCACCTATCCTCTCTACCCTCCCCCTCTCTCTCCCTCTTGCTCTCTCCTTCCCTCTCTATTTCTCTCTATATCACATATCCCTCTCTACCTGTCCCTCCCTCCATCCCACCTATTTCTCTCTCACTCTCTCCTTCCCTCTCTACTTCTCTCCTCTCTCACTTATTCCTCTCTACCTCTCTCTCCTTCCCCCTCTAATTCTCTATATCTCCCCTATCCCTCTCTAGCTCTCCCTCCCTCCTCTCTCTCTCACTCTCTTTGGCTCTCTCTTTCCTTCTCTACTTCTTTCTATCCCACCTCTCTCTCCCTCCCTATCTCTATCTCACCTATCCCTCTCTACCTCCCTCCGTCCCTTTACCCTCCTCTCTCTCTCTTTCTCTATCCTTCTCTCTCTACTTCTTTTCCCTCCTCTCTCTCTCTCTCTCTCTCTCTCTCTCTCTCTCTCTTTCTCTATCCTTCCCTCTCTACTTCTTTACCCTCCTCTCCAATTCATTCCAAAAACACCACTTCCTATACAACTTTAGTTTTTCATTTTTCTATTTGTTTATTTTTTGGATTTTATAACACAGAACAAATTTTATTTTTATTAAAAATTTACTATATTATTTTATTTATTATATAAATTCTTACCATACCCGTAACTCCCTCTGACAGTTAACGACTCTCTGAATGATTTTACCCCTGCCATAAAGTTCGTGGGGTTCCCGCCGGTGTCAGATTGCTGGAAATGTCGATGGGGTTCCCCCACGTAAATAAGCCTATCGGCTAAAAAGGTAGGCGAACCCAACATCAAAACTTCCAACATTTGACTGAATATCAAAGGCTAGGCAAAGGTTTCACAAAAACCAACCTACAAAGACATGAGATGGATTGAAGAAATTAGCTACAAATATTCCAACACATTAAAGAAAACCTACTCTCAAGTTACCATAGTTACAAGAGTTGCCGAGAATCGCTAGGACTCGACAAGTCTCGAGTTGGGTAGAGAAAAACGAGTTCCAAGGACTCGTGACCCAAATACCCAACAAGACTACAAGTCTTGTTGGGGAATCGACAAGGTTTATAAAAATGAGAAAAAAAAAGCATAAAACTTGAAAATGCTTAAAAATAAAAGCATGAAAGTCAAGCGCTTTTTTAAGGGTTTGAGTTTGGAGGATGGTTAAAAGCGATAAAATTATGCAAAATGGCATTGGTTTGTGTGGTCTCAAAGGCTTTAATTTGGGTGTTGCCCCCAAATCCCCACAGGGAGCACTACCCTTGACCTCAGACCCCCACAAGGGGCAACACCTTGACCCCACTAGGAGCGCTACTCTCAAATCCCTATTCTAGTTTTAAATAACAAAAAAATGCAAAATATTTTAGCACCATGTTGGATGGAAGAGCAACATATTTTTATTTTTTCGAATTTTTCCCAATTAAATTACATTTATTCTTCTAGTTTGCTAAATCAAACCCTATCCTAAGTAATGCTCCTCAGGATGTAGCAACATTTGTACACTTGTCTAAGATGCAAGCACATGACTCCACATAGAGCTAGTAATGTTGGGCTGAAGGATACAAGCTCCTTCCTACCATAGCTCATGACTCCATATTGTGATTTTTGCTTTTTATGCCATGGATATCATAATCCATGAGTTTTGTACACTTTAAACACTTGACAATATTTATATATAAAAAAATGTTGTTTTCTTCAACTAAAATCTGCATTTATACTCATTGATTGTTGTGTATGTGATCAAATTAGCTTCTATTCAACTAGTTTATTATGTCTTTAATGTTTATTTATTAAAGGGTGCATGAAACAAGTTTCAAATCCTAAAAAATCTCTATATTTCATAGTTTTTTCAATTTGCCGAGTCTTGGCCAAGTTTGGGTATTCATTCTAAGTTTGGGTCAAAAATCAGCTTTCCAGGTCTGAGGCAAGTCTTAGTCTTGAAAAACTGGTCTCAATGAAATAAAGGGAAAAAAATCAAAGCAAACCAAAATGAAGGAGTATAAAAATCATTTATTATATATATATATATATAGATTGACCAAGATCCTAACATGCATGACGCTGCTATTACCAAGTAAACGTAAAACATTACATTCAACATCTTTTTGTTTTGAAACTCGAAAGTAGTCTTCAAATTCAATGGATTCAATCTTTTCAAGAGCCTCTCCAAAATGATGTATCCTTTTCTGTATTTACTATTTGTATGTCTCAAATCTCATGGCTTTCCAGCAGTATGATAATTCACCCTATGACATGATTCTCCATTATATTTCATTTTTCATTATAAACTGTAAGTAACTCTCAATGGTTGTGATACTTCACCTTATGACAATTTTAACATGTAGGTATCTTCAACTCAACTCTATTTACCATGTCTCTTTATTCTATTGTGCAACTTAGCCATAAAAATGCTCAATTTTTTCTTGGTGATCATAAATTGTACATCAAAAATATACTGCTAATGGTGACCTAGATTCACCAAGGTTGTGGAGAGGCCATGTGATTAGCAATCAATTTCAAGAATCAATTGGAATCATCATAAATGCCCAAACACAAGAAGCTAGAGACCTATGCCCTTCTTAAAGAATGGAATCATGAGATTATACCATAATGATCGATAATATAGTTTGCCAAAGCAATTTCTGAAGAAACATTAGTCAAATTGGTGCAACTCTTCAAAATTAACAAATAAAGATGGTAGATCGCCAGCCTTCATGTGATTAATCAATGATATTTCCACCATATTTGATCAATGAATAACATGATCTTAGTGCATTAATTTCTCTTGTTAAAAAGTAAAAGCATTAAATATCTCACTCAATCTTAACCCTTATTGGGTGGTCCCAACCTACAAACATGATTAATCTGCACTAATTGAGATACAGTAATTAAGAAAGACTCCTCAATAGACAATGATACAGCAATGGAGGCAACACATGACAAATGAAGTATCTTTGTTGCTAAAAATTGTGTTTCCCTTCTAATAAGAAGCTATTAAGACTTTTGAGGTGGGTAGAGTCTTATTCACTTTATTGAATGTTTATGCCCCCAACTCTCCTGCCAACAAAAGACAATGTTTGCTCTCTATTTTCTCCTTCATTGAGGAACAAAAACTTTGTAATCTGATTTTGGCAGGTGATTTTAATCTTGTTATCTTTTCATCAGAAAGAGAAGGTGGCTCGGGAATAGAGATCCTTGCAGAGAGCACATTGAAGACATTAATTCCTTGGGTGGGCTTCAAGATATCCTCTATAGAGGGAAATGCACTTGGTCAAATAGGAGAGCTGGAGACGACTTCATCGTTGAGAGACTTGACAGGTTGCTAATTCAAGAAGATATTCTTAACCTCTTCCCTATTGTCACTAGCAAAATTACCCAGAGCATGGTTTTTAACCAGAAAATAATTCTTTTGGACAGTAGTAGCAATAAAAACAAGGGCCATATTCCCTTTAAATACAATTCTGATTGGATTCATTTGATTGATTTCTCCTTCAAAATTGAGTGCAGCTGGAATTCTTGGTGCCCCTCCAGCAATGCCCAAGACACCTGGAAGTTCAAAATCTCCAAATTAAAATTTGATTTGAGAAAATGAATAAAATCTTATTTTACCTCTGATGTGCCTAAGCACTCCCTTTTGCTCCGGCTTGAGAAGAATTGAAGAGCTTTCTAAAATAAAGCCCCTCACTGAAGCTCTTAAATCAAAGAGATATTTTATCCTTGCTCGGTTGCATAAAATAGTCAAGCAGGAAGAACATTGGAGGCTTAAATCCCACATGACTTCATTCCATGAAGGAGACGCTAATACAAGATTCTTTTACCTCAAAACCCATCAAAGGTGCCAAAGGAAGATGATCAGAGAAATTGTGTTGGACAATGGTAATATGATTTTTGACAGTGAAGAAATTAAAGAGTGAAGATCTTTATCAAAAGTCAAATGGAGACCCTGTTGTTCAAGCTTCTCTCCTTAATAACATTCCTAATGTCATCACTAAAGGCATTAAAAATCTCCTTTGTCAAATGGTCAGCATGGAGGAGTTCAAGGATATTGTTTTCAGCATAGCTAAAGACAAGACCCCAGGACCTGATGGGTTCTCAGACTCTTTCTGCCATTAGTTTTTGATCTTATTGTGGCTGACCTCTTCCAACTGGTTGAAGATGTCCACAAAAAGGTAGGCTCATTGGTGCCATCAACTCCACCTTTTTAGCATTGGTAACTAGAGAAGAGAATGTTGTCTCCTTTAATAGGTTCAGGCCTATTTCTCTTTGCAATTCATCCTACAAGTTCATAACTAAAATCTTAGCCAACAGAATAAAAAAATCTTTGAGGAGCAAGGAATATTTGTTCTAGGTAAGCAAATACATGGCAATATTGTGACTGTTTATGAAGCAATGCATACCAACAGCAAGGTCAATAAGGACTGCCATTAAACTTGACATGACAAATGCCTTTTCAGAGTTGATCTTAACTTCTTGGCACAAGTCTTGCAAGCTTTTGGGCCCCCTCTTTTAGTCATGAAATGGATCTTTGGATGCATCATTGACCATTGGGTAGCCCCTGCTTTCTATTTTTAATGGTGCCTTGAAAGCCAAACTTGGTATTGCTGCTACTATGGTGTGCTTTGGTCTGAACTTTAACTTAAGTTATTAGACTTCAATAAAAATCTCAAGCAGGCCTCCAACAAAATTGCTGAATTTATGGTCTGAAAGTTTGGCCTTTCTTTCACAATTAAGAAAAAAGCTCAAGAATCTTACCATTTATAGAAATTCGAAGTTGATAATCCAAAGTCTCTCGGGTAAACAAGTGGTCAAATTTGTCCAGCTTCATCTTTTGCTTAATCTGATTTCTAAGATTCTTCAAAATTTTGACCAGATTAGCCAGCAGCATATTCCCAAAAAATTGGACTCTCTTACTGACAGAAAGGCCAATGAAGGCATACAGTTACATTCCCTTTCAGCCTGCATAAGACATTTTCAAATCTGAGGAGCTGCCAAACCTGATGGTCCCTGAGCACTCCACTGGCTCTGCTGGACCATCCTTAGTCCAGTTTTTTTGTCTCTTTTGTCAGACGTCTATTCTACATTTTGTAACATATTCCTGTGATTAAATAAAGCCTTTTCTTTTATTAAAAAAATAAGGTACTAAGACATTGATTTAACAATGAGATTTAGAAAGTACACCTTTTTCTTTTTCAAACTATATTATTTTCAACGTAATGCAAGTTAGTGACCAGACGTATTTGAACTGAAACCTTAGTAGTCTACCTTAACAAATTTCATGTACCATAAAGCAAACTTTAACTACTTCTTTCTTCGATATGATGATCTTATTTTTGTCTTCTTTATTTTCCATGTGTGTGGGTTCAACATACCAAAAAGAATAAAGATCTTCGTATGTAGGAAAAAGTAAAATTACCCTACACAAGGTTGAAAAGTATACATGGTCAGAAAGCTAATATAAATAGGATCGTGGTAATCAAGTATTAAGGGAATGCACATTGATCACGTGCAAAACAATAAATTCTGGTAATGTTGACAAAGATTAAAATGCAGAGAATCCACTCATGGAAATCCTTTAGAATCTTCGATCATGACTTAAAAAATAGCCAAAACTTAGAAGCATTCAACTGAAATTTGAATATCGAAGGCTAGGCTAAATTACCATAAAATCAAGCCTGAAAAGACATGATAATAGATATCGATTGAAGAAGTTTTCTTGAAGAAAGAAGAATTAATATGAATAAGGTAAAGCAAAAATAAAAAGAGTGAAAAAGAAATTAAAATAAGGAAAAACCTAGCATTTACTGTTTCTGTCATGCAGTCAATGTGTATCAACTGAAACTTTGACTCTCATGCCCCTGGTCAACCAAACCAATGTAAAACTTTATATAGGAAAAGTTATCATCCTGAATGAGACATTTTCGTGGAGAAAATCTACTGTAAACTAAATGCTTTCAAGCTTTTAAAGTACCTCTGTAAATACTACAGTGATTGCCTTGAATACCTTGCTCCAATTTTCTATAGCTATGGTATTTCCTTAAATATTTTGCAGGCAACTGATAGTTTCATCTAAGCATGGCAAATGAAGATGGCATTGTAGTGTGGCTTCTTGAAAGCCAAAAACATGACTAAAACGGGATACTTTTGTTTTGACAAGCGCATTTACCACAAGAAAGAGGCATTACACTCCTGATATATTGCACATTTAGATATCAGAGCATCTATTTTAAGGAGGAAAAAGTCACAATATTTTCTAACCTTCCCAACATATGGACAGATGGTATTGAAAGGTGTAAAAGGAATTAAATCATTCAAAGTGAGAATGGAACCTCTGTAATGTCTATCCTTTGGCATTCCCTTAATTATTTGCAGGTGATCAGTAGCTTCATTTTGTGGCCTATGAGCTAGGTGTATGGTGTGCAAAGGATGACTAGATTGGGAATTTGTGCTTGGTATACTCCCGATCTATTGCACATTTACATATGAAAGCATGTGTGTGGGAAAAATGTAGAAGATACTTTGAAGTTATCCGATAATGAGGAAATAGCATATGAATATGTGTAACATATTTTTTACCTTAAAAAGTGTCTAGAATTTTTTCTATATTGGTTTGGTGAGGCTCCAGCCCAAATGTTAACCCACACTTCTCAGAAGGCCGAAGTTCAAACCTCAGCTATGGAAAATTTCTCCTGCAGGGAATGCACACCGGTTACCAGAGGCAATCCAGATGGCCTGGATTGTAAAGAGCATCAAGATTTAAGGGTAAAAGATTGGAAACAATGGATAAAATGGTGTGCTGGCTACAGAATAGCACCAAAGAAAGTTAGGAGGAGAGGCAGCCAATCTACAGCCCTAGGTTACACCAAACAATAGTCGCATTCCATTTACACGGCACTGACACAGTATGGCAAAAGTGTAAATGGAAATCAATTGCTTGAGTTTAACACAAAAAAAAATGTCAAAAATTTTGGAGCTAAAAAACGTGCTAGTTGTAAAACAAGAGGAAAAAAACTCATTTGCTATATCATGTCAAATGTAATGCCCAGAGATAAAATTAGACATAATACCTTCTAAAAATGCTAAATATAAAAAACTGTATAGGCCATAATAGAGTTAAATAAAAAAAAAATTTCACCTAAGTAGGTTCATGTAAAAATGATTGGCTGGTCCTAAAATAGTAGAATGTTCCGTCATAGAATATGGCCTACTGTTTTAGGGGCAGCCCTGTGTTTATTAAATCTATTCAAAATAAATCTTATAAAAATTTAAAATACCTTAATGCTTAAAAAAATTGTTCAGTCTATCTATCGTCTGTATTGTTAGGCCTCCTCTTGAGTATAAAAGTGAACAAAAGGAAAAAGATAGGTATGTTATCAAAGAATATCGGAACCACTTTTTGAAAAACTCAGAAGAACTCAGAAACGGCACAGCAAATGTGGCAGGTCATGATTAATCAGTATTATCCGGAGTTTTTCAAGTGTTATGCTACTATGCACCGAACCAAGTTCAAGGCTTGGCTGTGGAGAAATTCTCTAGCAAGTGGATGCACCAATTTCTCGATGCCCAGGACTGACATCTAATCAACCCAGCTCGCACATGGAAAAGCCATATAATCTAGTCTTTGAGTACGCGACAACTGGATTTACCCTAACCAGTTAGACAATGTGTAAGCCTACAAACAACTGCGCAATGCTGATGTTAAGGGCTTAAAACAAAGGTCTGAATCCAAAGTTACACTGGACAAAAAATTGCAGTAAATGCATTGAACAGCAGCCATGATGAAAGTAATCACAACCATT
Organism: Sequoiadendron giganteum; assembly: GCA_007115665.2. NCBI lineage: Eukaryota > Viridiplantae > Streptophyta > Pinopsida > Cupressales > Cupressaceae > Sequoiadendron > Sequoiadendron giganteum. The sequence continues at coordinate 597,360,251 of CM021109.1, forward strand.
AGAGAGATCATACCTGCGTTCAAATTCTTTGACTTGAGCTAGTTCCTGCCCGTGTGCATCAGTCCAGTGCACTTTTCGCTTACTATTCACATTGGACTCCCCCTTCTCCGCCTCTGCTAGATGTTCCTTACCCACAGTATTCTCACTTGAACCTGTCTTTTTGTGTGCGTCTCCAGCCATAGGATCTTCTGAAACCCCAGATGGCCTTTTTAGATTGCTTTTGAGAGGCATACCATTACTGCACTTGTTCATTCTAGCATCCCCCTTCTCATTTCCATTCTCATTCATATTCCCATTGGGCAGCATCTGCCCTTCTCCCTGCCAATTAGAGGGATGAACTGCTTCCACCTTGATTGCAGTAGAGGCTTCTGATTCCCTAGGAGGGCAGCAATAGCAAGCACACCCAATAACTCCATCCCCATCGGATCTTGCCATGAAACCTCCAGCTGCTAATTTTTCAGGACCTCTCTCAAGTCACCCTGGTCTTGTGTTAGATCCATACTATGTCACTCACATCATAGTATGCCTTAAGCCTGAGAACGACAGTACTGCATAGTCCACCTACACCCTCTGGCGTTCACTGTATTTTCAATCGAGCTTCAACTTTGTAATACAAAAAATTCTATCAGCATAAATACTGAAGGAGACCCAAAGCAGAGATCACACTTGCAGATAGAATTCTAATTTTCCCCTGAATTCAGTGATACGCGCATCTCAAGCAGCCCCACTAACTGCAATATTTGTCAACAAGGCCAATCAGGGAGGAAAAATGCAAGGAGATGCACCAGAATTAAATATGAATAACTTCATCTAGCCAACATAGAGATCCCACTTCCAGAATGAATTCTATTTTTTCTCTCAACCCATTCATATTCTCTTGAAACCCAGACAATCGCATGAAACCAACAAGGCCCACTACGAATAAAAGGAGACTGCAGCATATAATGTACACCTCTAAAAACGGGTGCCACAGCAAACAATCTTCCTTCCAACTGTTGGCACAAAGTAACAGAATTTCAGCTTTTTGCATGTGGGTTGTCTTTCTTCAGAGCTAAACGATGTTCTGCGAGCATTTCTGCTGGCTTCCACTTGGAAGCCTAGGAGATAATTCTATCCCCTGTACATTGCCAAGTTTTTGTGGGTGATCTCATGATCCTCTGTACAGTTATCAGAGCAACTTTTACTGATACCTCCCTGAGGATTTGGGAAAAAAATAGAGGCAAATACACCCTGAAATGTATAAAGTATGACATCCAGAGTCTGTTGTGCATACATACAAAAAAGAGCTTTAGAGCTTTACCAAATATCATTAATTAAGTCCTTTATGTAAGAATATTGGTTATATACAGCAATCCTGATCAAAGTGCACTGTTATTTCATAGCACAACCGTATGTCTTGCTCTTGGTGTATAATATAATCTATTCGTGTTGATGCAGGTGGTGATGATGTTGAGACTTTGAAAGCAGCGGCAACACTTCACCTTTCATGACAAGTGATAGGATTCCATTTAAAAAGCATACAAGTCATGTAAATTTGTTGGATTTGATTCCTATTAAATAGTTTGATGCTGCAGGTGCAAGCGAAATTCACATTTGCTCATATTTTATAGCCAAAGTTGGTCCAATTGAAAGAGAATATGAAAGGTCGTCCAAATCCCACTTAGAAGCAATACAATACATTACATCAAAAGTGTAATATGACATAAAGCTACATAATTTTTTATAATGGACCACTTTGATCTTATCAAAAGATTCAAGAACCAATCAAACCATGGAAATATCATTTAGTAAAAGTCAAAAGCAGTGTGTTTTATTTGAACTTGGATTTTTAAACAATGACAATGGGGGTAGGGATAGAGGAGTTGATTGAAAGGTTAGCTTCTCCTAATTATGCAAAGCATCTCACTTCATCACTAGTTAGGGTGAGTCATGATTGTAATGGATTGTGAGGGGATTGCGTTATAATAGGACGAAGGAATGTGTGGGAGAGGAATTGCTTGCATAAGAAATAAATGTGTGTAAAGCACCGAAAGCATTACTTGTTCAAATTGGCAAAGGAATTAATGGCTTGGATACGAAATAAATCTGTAAAGCACCGAAAGCGTTACTAATTCAAATTGGCAAAGAACCTCTACCCATTAGAAACCCAAAAAAACATGTGAATGCATATGCTTTTTCTCAGTGTAGTGATGAGCCATGTTTTTAAGAGTCTGTATAGGAAAAACGTGCAAATCTTGTACTTTTTTGGTTTAAAGTTATTTGATATATGACTTCAATGTATAATGTATTTATTGATTCAATGTTTATTTTAACATTTTATTGTGTGAATTTATTTTATTTTAAATTTGTATAATTTGTTTTTTTATTAATTTAATTATTTTTTTATGAGATTATAATTTTGATTTTATTTTCTATAAAACTAAAGTTTGATTTTATTGGTTACTAATCTTGAGATCTTGTTGTTATTTATTGATTAGGATATTAAAAAATTTGAATATGTATTTAGGGTTGTGTATATAAAAATATATATAGTTTTATTATTGAAAAGTATATTTTAATGTTGAAATAAATTTATATGTTATTTAAAAAAATAATAACAGCATATTAAAAAAAAAAGGTAAACGAACATGGAATCATATGTCAAGGTAATACAAAGCGAGTAAACACATAAGAACCAAAGTATCAAATCAATAATTAGTCTCAAAAAGGAAACTACCATGATTCATCATCTAGTTCCAAAAAAGAATTAGTAAACCAAAATGTCAAACAAGCATGAGAAACCAAGCAACTAGAGCTATATCACCAATGTTTGAGGGAAGATCTTAATCATCAAGGTTATACCATCTTCCATCTAATAAAGCTTTACCATCATCAGCTCTCAACCATCATTTTAAACTTCCTACTTGGGAGGCTAAGTGTGAGGAACATCCTTGGAGGCTAGGTGTTTGGGACATCTTGTTAAGGCGGGTCAAAAGAATATCTCCTCTTGCAATCAGCAATAATAAATCTCTCAACAATGAACAAGCAACATCCATTGTCAAAGCACACTTCAAGTACATTATCTAACATTGTTACCTATTGACTTGTATTGGGATTCAATAGAAAACAACAATCAACTTAGCAATATTCATTGCTACCTCACATTAGCATCCACTACCACACCTTGTCCCTTTTATTGTTTACACAATCTTGGGGTTGGACTAGGGCATAAGAAAGTCCTTAACTTCAACCATACATAGCAAGCTCCACGATGCTCCTTAGCATGACCATTATTTTCCCTACCTCAAATGTCATTAAGTGAGTGTGCATTGCAAGTATTGAAGACCCAATTCTAATCAAGATACAATTACAAACATCTAGTGAAAGCTGTATCCCTAGACAAGATCACTAGCACAATTATATTTTTGATAGTCAACTTCTCTAATTCCAATTGTCTCTACTCTCTTATTAAAATTCAATTATGCATCTCATGAATCACTCTTTTGCCACAATATCGTATCAATCAAAGTCCACTTTTATTGATTTTAAGACAAACAATTCTATAACATCTCATTTTTGACATTCTTATGTGATATTATGAGATTTTATTTTGTGGGGAATTGATTATGGATTGTGGCCTAATATTTGAGTGCAAATTATTAATTATATAAAATTGTGGATATAGTGTGATGATTACATTGTTAATGGTTAATAAATTAAATTAATATAATTTAAAAATAAATAATTATAAAGTTTGATTATTTATTTGATGTTTGAAAATTCATTAATTAATTATCTAGGTGGATAATTATGATTTCTTTTATAATTTAGAAGTATAATTAAGTAATTTGATAATTTTAATTATAATAATTGAAATGGTAGTTGAAAGTATAATTTTTTATTTATAATTTAGAAATAAATAATTATATTTATTTTATCTTAAGAAAAGAGCATAAAATAAAAGGTTTTTATTTTAGTTTGCAAATAAAAAATTAATATTTTAATATTAGGAATGTGCATAATTGAAAAGATATTTAAACTTGTGTGTTGTGTTGCACATTTGTGTTGTAAACTTTGTCTCTATGTGTTTTGGATTCTTGGTATAATGCATTGAATATGGAATAATAGTGAAATGAACTAAGGAAGACAATCTCTAGTGTTGTAATGATTCACTTTTACATTATAGATGGTACTTCTTTGCCTTGACTAATGGATGGAGAGAAAAGAAACATCCATACAACAACATGGTAGCTTGAAGGGGTCATAAAAAATTTAGTTAAAGACTTGTTACTTGTTACTATACGTATATAAGTTCACTTGTGTTTGTGGCAATTTGTCTAATGGCCTAATATATTCTTATATATTATTAGGGGGCTAAAGTTCATGACTTGATGCATATTTGATTGTTACAATGTACTTAATGGCAATTATATTATACTAGACAAATGATAGTTCATAGTCATTTTGATAATCTTTTTTTTTTGCTATGTAATCTTATATTACTTGCATTATTTTTACAAATTGTTATAGTAATATTCATAGAAATGATAAAAAATTTATAGTCATATTTTCATGTTTTTTATGAATCCTAATTTATTTCATTAAAATTCTAACACATTTAAATTTAGTCTCAGTTATCTTACTTTAATTAATTTAAATGCTCAACTCATATATCTATGATTCACAACTCTACACATGTAAAGATGGTATAAAACTCCTAGTGCCCTCTTCATTTTAGACCAACAAAAAAATTCACTACCCTTCCAGCCAAATTTGACTACTTCAATTTTGTCCTCTATGTTTTTTTTTTTTTTTGATCGGTAATATAGTTAATTTTATTCATAATAAGAAAGATGGAGGATACAAAGAAAACAGTCCTGCCTAACACAACCAGGTTGTATATTACAAGGCAATCCTACCCCCACCACCCAATACAAAGTGCATGTCCAAAAACCCACCTTAGGGAAAACCCTAAGCCAAAATCCCACCCCTGAATTACCCAACAACCAGAGCAATAGGAAAACACCACCACTACCCCCTTACACCAAAAAGCCGAGAGAGCCATAGTCACGTTGAAGACCAGCATCGGCCCCAACCAGCGCCATGCCACAAAAAACCAAAGGGGAGACTCCCGCCAACGTCCATAATACGTCGCAAACACAAGAAGAAAAACCATCACACCACCCTGATGCATTAGACCAAGCGCCCAGGAGGTTGCAGACAGGGGCCACCCTTGCGCGCCGATCGTTTCTTCCTCGGAACCAAGGTAGGAACACTAGCCACTCCCTGTTCCTCTTCAAACTCATGCCTTCGTAAGACATATTTTAAGTTCTCCCACGCAACAAACATCTCCATCCGATAGGCATCCTTGTCCAACCACCTACGCCACCTCACAAACGACACTACACCAAGCTCCTCCATGTCTTCCATATCCTAAAAGCCTTCAGAGATGTCAAACCCCACTCCCAGAGTAGCCCATTCCAGAAAGGAGTCCAGACCCAACATCAACTCCAAGTCGAACAGAGATACCATAACCCACCTCACAACTGCAATATCTTCTCCTAATTCCAGCCCCCACGCGAATATCATCGAAGCAATATCTGCATTAATCCTTCCTCTGTGCGTTGCACCCATAAACAGCCTACCCAACATGCTCAAAACTGCATCTACCACATCGTCAAACGGTTGCTTCAGCACAAATTTTAGTCAAAACTTCAAAATCGGCCCAAAGAAAGCCTTTTGTTGCAGCGCAGTCTTAAAGGAATACATGGTCTCCATCATTCGTAGCACCAACCTCCGAGCAATAGACACACAAAAGACATCGAACTCAAAACACCTAACCACCATTAATAGCCCAACCAAACGTGCCAAGTACCATCAACCATCCTTGCCCATCAACAACAATAAATGCAAATCCAACACCACCGCCAATAAAGCAATCGACCACACAAGCAGCCCAACCGATGAGACACACCACACGCCCAAGGACAACCACATCATCCATGAAGGCAGGCCAACCCAACCCATACCTAAGGGTTGACAACCAATATGAAGGCCAGTACCCAACTGAACCAAGAAACAAACTTCAGCTGGAATTATGACACCGAACACCACACAAACAACCTTTACCAACACTGATTGATGACAGTACCACCCTATGTCATCGAGGATACACACTCTCCACCTCATCTAAAACACATCAAACACCACATCCCAAAGATCTTCAACTTGCACATCACCTTCACCAGAGAAGGATACAACCCAATTGGAAAGGTTGTCAGCTTCACAATTCCCCATACGCTGAATGTGGCTTAACTTAAAGGCATCAAACCCTTCTAACTCATTTCCAATGGCTCGAATAAGGCCCTGCAGATGCCACGCCTTAGCTCCCCTATTAGCAATGGCCTGTATGATTACCATCGAATCACCTTCAAGATGTAGATTGCGCACACCCATAGACCGTGCAAGCCCCACACCCATCAAGGCAGCTTGAGCTTCTGCCACATTATTGGTCCCCCTGGCAAGCCTCTTGGCCCCAAATGCCACAATCCTACCCTGCCAATCTCTAATTAAGGCTCCCACCCCCGAGGGCCCAAGATTACCTTTAGAAGCCCCATCAAAATTCACTTTATGCCAACCCACACCCGGACATTCCCAACGGACACCCCTACTAGCAGATTTCTCCTTAACTCTGCCATTACATTGGTCAACATTAATCTTAATGCCAGGCCAAGCCTTCTGCAAACCTTGGTCACACACAGTGAAAGGAACTCTCGTCCCCAATGCCTCTGAAGCCGCATTTCCAGCAACCTCCTCAATAGAAGTATCAACCCAACTTAGAAACCTCTTAAGAACTTATGTTTTATCCAAAAAAAATCTCCTATTTCTCTCCTTCCATATCTCCCAAACCAAAATGGAAGGACTACAAAGCCAAATACTAGACAAAATCAACTTCTTCTGGACAGACGACCAACTCTCAAAAATACCTTTAAGATTCCATTGAAGGGGGCCATGCTAATCAAGTTTCTTCTGCAAGTAATCCCAACACTCAGATGCCACCTCACATTGACAGAGTAAATGATCTGTCGATTCTTCAACTTTTTCACACATCACACACTGGGTGGGTCCCACAAACCCGAGTCGTTTCCGCCTCTCTCTTGACAGGATTCTGCCTTTAGCAGCTAGCTAGACAAAGGTACCCACTTTTTGTAGGCAGACCTTACTCTAGCAAAGATTCTTGGCCCAAAAGACTTTGCCCTCAACCTACTCCAGGAGTTGATAACCAACTTTAACCGAATAACTGCCACTTGTGGACCCACACCACACCACCTTGTCTTCATCCTCCAATAATAAAAGTTTCCTATTATGAAGGATGTCCCTCAGACTTGAACTTTGCTCCATGGATAGCCCTTCAACATCTACCTTCTTCCACACCCACTCCCTACCAAAGCTACCCATCCTTGGCTCAACATAATCGCGTACCATGGTACCCCAGTTTTGTATCATGATGGCCCTCAATTCCTGCAGATCTACATTATTCTTCAATGTTGGTTGCCCATCCCAGGAGTCATCCCAAAAATTTTCCTTCAATCCATTCCCCAGTTGCCAAGATATATGATTCGTGATAACCGACCTACAAGAAATGATGAAATTCCATATAGCCGAACCCTTTGGGGGGTTCCGAATGGTGAAAATTCTTTGATTCTCAGTAGAATCTAAATACTTGGCTTTGTGAATTTTAACCCAAAGGAGATCCGGTCTTGCATACATATTCCACACCAATTTGGCTCCAAGAGCTTCATTCATCACTTGCCACTGCCTCAAGCCAGCACGACCTTTGTCTTTTGATTGACAGATCTTATCCCATGCAAGGAGAGGGATTTTGTCCTGCTCATTTGCTCCATTCCAGAAAATTTTTCTCATAAGCTGGCCAACTGTGTTAACCACTTTCTTGGGTAGTTTGAGGCACATCATGGAGAAAACTAGAATAGTTGATACAACAAATTTCAACATCAAAAGTCTTCCCGTCGCGGTGAGCCACTTGCTCTTCCACCCGTCCAACCTTTTTAGACAAGCATCCAAAAGGTCTCTCCAGATGTGCGACTTGCAGGCCCTCCCAAACAAAGGGATTCCAAGAAACTTGCTGGGGAGAGATCCCAGCCTCATTCCAAGGATCCTACAAACCTCCAATTGCTTTTGGATTGGGGTGTTAAAAAAGAAAATTTTAGATTTACGCCAACTGATACACTATCCTGACACCTTGCCATAGGTATCCAAAGTATCCTTCATCTCTCTAGCTTCACGATAGGAAGCCTCTCCCAACAAAAAGGTGTCATCAGCAAATTGCAGATGCGAAAGAGGATCAAGACCCTTAACAATTTTTATCCCTTTCCAGCGCCCCGTGTTACACTTTTTTGAAATAAGCCTACCTAAAACTTCAGCCAAGATGATAAAGAGAAAAGGAGAGAAAGGGTCCCCTTGTCTTATCCCTTTACTAGAATCAAAAAATTCCTGTGGGCTACCATTGACTAAAACAGAAAAATGAGGTGAACAAATGCAACTCTTAATCCAAGCCACCCAGTTTGGCGCAAAACTAAACTTTTCCAACACCTTCAGCAAGAAATCATGATTAACATCATCATACGCTCTTTTAATTTCTAACTTGACCATCATTCTTCAAACTTCGCCAACCACACCAAATGAATAGCTTCATGGGCCACAATAATCCCTTCAAAAATTGATCGATTGGGGGAGAAGCCACTTTGCTCCACCAAAATGACCGACTCCAAAACCTTTTTAAGTCTGTTAGTAGAAACTTTAGAAATGATTTTATAGATTGTGTTACACAACGAGATTGGTCTAAAGTCTCCAAAGGATTCAGTCACCTGTTTTTTCGGAATTAGAGCAATGAAAGTATTATTAAAGTCTTTGAGCACAAAACCATTTTTACGTGATTCCTCCAACACCTCCCAAATATTAGTAGCAAAAAGATCCCATAATTTTTGAAAGAAAAATGTCGAAAACCCATCGGGTCCAGGGGCCTTGTCACCACCCAAACCAAAGACCACCTTCTTTACTTCATTGACAATGACCTCCCCCATCAGCATGTTATTCTGGGCTTCCGACACACGATTAGGGATGATGTCTAAGATGTTGGTATGATCTTGTAGCTCAGCCTGGTCAGCCTCAAAAGCATTCGTAAAATACTGAACCGCTGCCTGGTTCACCTCCCCCAGGTTATTTTTCACATTGTCGTTTACGTCCTTAATTGAAAAGATCTTATTATTAGACCTTCTCACCTTGGCTGAATTATGAAAAAAATTCATGTTGCGGTCCCCATCCTTAAGCCAGATTTCCCTAGATTTTTGCCGCTAGAAAACCTCCTCCCTAGCTAAGGCTTTAGCATATTCTTTACCTAGGCTTTTCTCCAACTCAAAGTCCTCCTCATTCATCCCTGAAACAATGATTTTGGAGTGTAGCGTATTCAATTTTTCCTCCAGCCTGAGCTTTACAACAAATATGTTACGAAAAGACTCCCTATTCCACCGTTTAAGCTATTCCTTAAGAAATTGTAGTTTTTAAAAAAAGATGAAGGCCTTGTTACCCGAACGGATTGGAGCCATCTTCCACCAATTTTCCACCAACTCCTTAAAATCAGCATCATAGAACCACATTGCTTCAAACTTAAAGGGGCAACGGTCCGAAGTAGAGTCTTCTTGAATACGCAAGCAAATTGGATAATGATCCGAACCAAAAATTGGAGCAATCTCCGCCTCACAAGACCATTTTTGAGAAGCCCAATTACTAGCCAGAAAAAAGCGATCCAATTTCTCAACAATATTAAGGAAACCACTCTTACAATTGGTCCAAGTGAATTCCCCATTCCTGAAAGGAAGTTCAATCATACCATTCCCAACGACAAAATCGTTGAAATTTTGTTGTTTCAAGCTTGCCCAACACACCCCACCCTTTTTGTCAAAGGGCCTAAGAACCGCATTAAAATCACCACCCAACACAAACATCTTGTCCTCGCCATTTACCAAGATTGTCAACAAGTCATGCCAAAGGGCATCCTTTAGGTTATTTTTGATTGGGCCATATACATTTAAGACGTAAAAGGTATACCCAAGCTGTTTAGAGTGAACATCCAGCCATTGCCAATATCTATCTTGTTGAATAAGTTGAACCTCAATAACTGAATCATTCCACAAAATCCCCATTCCCCTTGAGGCAGCAATTGCTTTAGAAAGAATACACTTCCATTTAGGAAAACGTCGCGTAAAACAATCAAAGTCTTCAACCTTGATTTTTGTTTCCTGAAAGAGCACCAAGTCCAGTCTCATTTGATCAAAGCATCTTTTGACCAAATGAATCCTGTCAGAGGCATTGCAGCCTCTAACATTCCACGAAAGGATTTTCATTGCTATTGGGAAAAGGCTATGCCTTTTCCCGATCTCAATTTGCTTTGCCCAGCAGCATTGCCAGCCATTTCCAATCTCATGCAATTGGTTTTAGGTCCCCGCCTCCTTTTTTCTCTAATTTTCACCCTTGGATTAGAGGCATCTGTCTGATCAATAGATCTTTTATCCACAATCCCCATACACCCATTCAACCCTAGCAAGTCCTTTGTCTCCTCCTCATCATCTGATATTAAATCTGATTCCGAATCATCCAGATTACCCCCACTGTCCCTGGCTTCATCAAACTGGCTTTCAAGGTTTCGTATGGGTGAAATTTGAATATCTTTGAAACCGCCATCTTCACCCATAGGTAAACCCACCAGCTCGTTAATCATGACCGGGTCCTCACAGCCCAACCACTGAGTATCCCCAATGCTCAAAAAATCATCCGATTTTTCACCCCGGTTACAGAAACCACCAGAGCTACCGACATTTAATGTGAGGATGGATGTAGGTTCCAAATTTCTCTCCACATTAGACCCTACATCCAACAGGTAGGGGTTCACAATTGGATTTGAAGCTGAAGTGTAATGATCTCCTTCCACGAGGGACTCAGTCGCCTTGGTTTCATGCAAACCCTGATCCATTTGCTCAGTCACTGTGAAATCAATATCACAAGACCCCTTTACCTGCGAATCATGAACCTGAGTCTGATCCAAATTGGATCCTATCTCCTTTTCCACCCCATCGAAGTGAACCTCCTCCACTCTTGCCTCATTCCCTATTTTCTTTGCCAGGAAATGGTTCTGTTGGTCATCCAAACAGTCCCAAAGCATCTGATTCCAAAGAGATTCTACATCAGCCTGTTCAGAGAGACAAACCACCTCCTTACCCAAGAGATATTGGATTTCAACTTTCCCTTTCGTCGACATTGAAACTAGTTCCTCCTTGAAATAGTTCTCAGGGCGCCTAGGGCCGACTCCTGAAATCATATCCACTTCCACAAGCTGACGCAATTCACCTGCACCAGTTTTCAGTTCAATAGTTTTGGGTAACTGGATACACGGTTGCCTCAAGACATAGATCCTTGGATACATGCTGAAGTCCGACTTGTCCACCTTCTCCTCAGCCTTCACAAACACATCGAGCCTGTTTCCTATTTGACTCAGCGTATCTTGACCCCAATATTCCTATGGTAAATTCTTCAGCCTCACCCACATGTGCACATCATTTGTGATGGCAGTATTGGGGTTAAATTTCGGAGTCCAATCCAGAAAAGAGAAACCCCAACCATCTAAAATGAAAGGGCCACTGATCAAGATGCATTCCTTTTCCTTCACTGTTTGACAAGTCACCAAATAAAACCCGTTCTCTAGAGTTTTGAGACTGCAAGTTTCCCCCCACTGGGTGTTGCACCATGCCCTAATTTTTGAGAAAGATGGCCATTTCCCCCCCCCCCCCATTTCATAAAAAAGGCATGGGATTTTAAAAAACTAACATTGTCATTCCACTCTCTATCCCCTACTAAAATCGACAACACCAAGGGGGATTTAGGGCTTGTCTTGCTTGTGTTCGCTGGCCCATTCAGATTTTTGGGGTGCCAGAACTTGGCCTGTGTTTGGGGAATGTTTATCTTCCCATGTAAAGCCGTTGAGAAAAATCTTTCCGAGTTTCACAGACCATTCCACCCATTTCCCTGCCTTTTCGCTTGGAGATCAACATTTTTATGAAGAATGCCCAGAGCCTTCCATGCCCCAACGAGACCTCTCTTGCTATGTTGCATCCCATTTCTCCCTCGTTGATTGATGAAAGGCCAACGGTAACACATCTACCCTCCATACCAAAAACACTAGTGTTGTTGAAAGCCACGAGGGTTCCCCTGGTCCCGACGCTGCTCCATGTAAACGTTGGTAGACCAACATTGATATTTTTTTCATTGTCCTCTATGTTCTTAATCATATTGGAGTCAAATATTTAAACATAAAGGACAAAATTTTGGCATGTCTTTAAATTTAGTCTCAATTGTCTTACTTTAATTAATTTATTAACTCTTATATCTGTGATTCACAACTCTACACTTGTAAAGAGGATCTAAAATTCCTAGTACCCTCTTCATTTTAGACCAACAAAAAAATTCATTACCCTTCCAACCAAATTCGACTCCTTCAAAATTTTCCTCTATGTTCTTAGTTGTCATAAAGTAAATCCCACAAGCTAGCTCTATATCCATAGTCATTGGGGGTGTATAGGGAACATAGTGCAATTTGAGAACTATTGTAGGACAAAATCACTTAGATCACCCTATTATAGGGAGAGGTGCCAAAACTAACAATACTAGAGCCCTACTTGGAAAATAATAAAATAATTGCATCCCCTCTAACTTTGTCATGACAAGTAAAAAAATGACAAGCACTTGACTAATGTAATTTAAAGTAGAATCTAAAGAAAATCCAACTACTTTAACTTTGTGGAGCATCAAACAATAAAACCCCTTCCTACACTTATAAAATGTTCCAACCACAACACTTTTGTCAAAAAGCCTTTTATATTTTAACATTTCAACTAACACAATTTAGACTCCTTCAAAGGGTTTTGGGATAGTCTAGGCCCCTTTTATAATCTCTTCAAATAATTGGGAAGTTTATCATATTTCCCCTTCTTTACTACTTTTAGAAATGAAGTTGGGGTTGAAAAACTTTCTTCTTCCTAGCTCCTCTTTAGGTTCACTTCTACAATAACTAAGGAGGTCAACTTGGGGCCTAATCACTTAGAACCTAAAAGAGAATCTCCTTTTCTTACCAATCATCCAAGAGATCTTCATTGGGTCTCATTTTCAATACTATGGAACCACAAGCTTGATCTTGGTAGAGTTTTATATAACTTGAACTAGGAAGTCTATATATTTGGGAGGAGGGAAGAGCTTGGAAACTAGAGGCTTTAAGAGAAACCACATTTCTAATGCCTCCAATAAAGGCTATGTTGGGATGAATTTTGCACCTCCATATCTCAAATATCTAGCTATTAGTTTATGTTGTAGTCCTATTTTTTGGCTTTGAAATGGTACACTAACCACATATTTGGTTTGCATTTTTCTTGACTTCAATGATGTGTATTCAAATTTTGATGTTGCAAAGAGTTTTGATAATTCATAATGAGTCTCCATTTTTATCATAAGGCCTAGGCGAGATTTGAGCCCAAAATCAAGAATTTGGTAGTTGAAAGCGCCTATGATTGAAATGGATGAAAAAGTAAATTTTTTTAATTTTAAAAATTGGACGAGTTTAGATAATTCATAATTAGCTTCCAATTTTAGTTTTAATTCCATCCGATGAAAATTGAAATTGTGGTAGGTTTTTGCTTAACTTTCTAAGATTGACAATATCTATGAGAGACTTGTGATTAATAGTTTAAATCGTCAAATTTTGACAATCGCACAATGATCAACAACATTTATTGTACCTCTCCACAAATTTTCAAAGTTTAACCATATTGTCAATTTCTAGCTAAACCATTTAATTCCAGCGTTAATTCATTTTAGAGAGAATTTAAATAATTTATTATTAGTTGGTATGAGTTTTTCATACTCCATGAAGTTACAATATTTAGCTTTTGAATTCAACTATGCATTTTTTTGTCGACATTTTTGGATCACACTCAATGGTCCATCATCAGGAAGAGGAAGAAATGAAATGAGATTTAAGAACAAGTCTTAATAAAGGGTGAGGTGGAGGAGTTAGAGAAAAGACTTTAAAAATAATAAATCAATATAATAATACCAAGAATAAATCAACAAGCAAGACTTACAAGGAAAATTAAAATAAAAAAAGAAATCACTAAAGATGAAAATTAAGACAAAAATGAAAAAAGAAAAATAGGTGGAGTATAAATAAATTTAACAAAATTAGAATAAATAAGTATGATCAAAGAAGAAAATAATAAAAAAGAAGGGAAAGGAAATGAAGATAAAATCATAAAATTTTGAATAATTAAAAATAGATAAAAAAATATTTTATCCAATTGTGAAAGAAATAATATGCTTAATATGCCTTTTCTAATTTAAAAAAATTAATGATTATAATTTTCATTAGCTAATAAAGTATCAAGCTTAAGAAAATTATAATCATAAATTTAGGAAAGGCATATGAAAATTATAATCATTAATCTTTTAAAATTATGAAAGGCATATTAAGGATACTATTTCTTTCACAATTTTTGTCCACGTTTCCAATCACACTTAGTGATCCATCATTAGGAAGAGGAAGAAAGAAAATGAGATTGGAGAACAAGTATTAATAAAGGGTGAGGTGGAGGAGTTAGAGAAAAGACTTAATAAACAAAAAATCAATATAATAATGCCAAGAATAAATCAACAAACAAGTCTTACAAAGAAAATAAAAATAAAAAGAGAAATCATTAAAGATGATAATTAAGATAAAAAAATAAAAAATAAAAATAGGTGGAGTATAAATAAATTTAACAAAATTAAAATCAATAAGTATAATCAAAGAAGAAAATATTAAAAAAGAAGGGAAAAGAGATGCATAAAATCATAAAATTTTGAATAATTAAAAATAGATAAAAAAAAGGTTTGACTCGATTGTGAAAGAAATAATATCTTTCCTAATTTAGAAAAATTAATGATTTTACTTTATTAGCTAATGAAAATTATAATCATTAATTTTTTTAAATTAAGAAAGGCATATTAAAGATATTATTTCTTTCACAAGTGGGTCAAACTTATTTTTATCTATTTTTAATTATTCAAAATTTTATGATTTTATCTTCATCTCCTTCCCTTCTTTTTTAATATTTTCTTCTTTGGTCATACTTATTTATTCTAATTTTGTTAAATTTATTTATATTCCATGTATTTTTCTTTTTTCTTTTTTTTGTCTTAATTCTCATCTTTAGTGATTTTAATTTTCCTTGTAAGACTTGCTTGTTGATTTATTCTTGTATTATTATATTGATTTTTTGTTTTTTTAAGTCTTTTCTCTAACTCCTCCACCTCACCCTTTATTAAGATTTGTTCTGCAATCTCATTTCATTTCTGATGATGGATCACTGAGTGTGATCTGGAACGTCCATAAAAAATACAATTGAATCCAAAAACTAAATATTATAATTTATTATTGTTTAAATTATTTTCTACAATAAACCCAAATATTGTTTGTGAGCAATAGTTTAAATACAAATTAAAAGTAGAAGGCCCGTCACATGAGTTTCTTTTATTTAAAAGAAAGAAATCACAATTTTACAGACACCACACAAACTGCGCAGGTTGGGAGAAAAGATAAATAAACAAACTAGCGTAGCAGAATGAGGTTTCATTTTATGGTCTTTTGCTTTTTGTAAAGCATTCACGATAATTAAAAGAAAAAAAGGGAAAGAAGCCACATTTTATTGCCTTATTGTATGAAAATACATTTCTTTCAAATCAAAATATTATTGTATGACATGGGGTGGCTAAGAAAGGATGTTTTCATCAGCAAACAAGATTGGCATAGTAATGGAGGACATGGCATGATGCATTTTGCTTGTGCAGTAAGTAATATGTAAAAGGAGAGATATCATTGAAATTTGTAGAATTGGCACCATAACTACTGGCTAAGTTTTTCATTTTAGTATTCAAAGATTTTAACAATGACAAGGGAGTATTGTGTATGATTTGTTAGCTCAAAAATTGGAGCAAAAGTGCAAAAATAAATGGCATAAGTAACCATAATATAGGGAAAACAATGGGAAAGTAGTTATGCATTAGAAAAAAATTGATGAATATAATCATTTGTTTGTGGTTTTATTTGTGTTGTTAAGAAGATAATTATAAGATGAAATGTTATGAGGATTTGCATAAAAATTAAGTAGAGAGAATGGGGAATTTTCAAACTATCTGGATGCATGAAAATTGTTTGACAAAATGTCTCTGTATATTCTTTTGATTGCAAGATGAGGTTAAACAAGCTTTTAAGGTGCATACGTATTTTATCAAAAGGAGAAAATATGTATTGGAAGTTTGGACTGCTACAAGAATGTGTATGTTCTTTTGATTGCAAGATGAGGTTAAACAAGGTTTTAAGTAATATGTATTTATCAAAAGGAAAAAATGTGTATTGGAAGCTTGGACTGCTACAACAATGTGACTTTTTTCTTTTAGGCAAACATCTTTGCAAATATATAGACAAAAAGTGAAAGCAAAGACTATGCACATGAATTGTTTGACAACATGTCTCTTATCTTATATTTGGCTACATGGTAAATATTTACACAAAAAACATTTACAAATATCTAGGGAAAATCACTTTGTTGCAAGATAAAAGTATTTGCATGAGAAATATTTGTAAATATTGAGTAAATTAAATTACTCTTTGCCAAAATAAAAATGAAATAAAGAACAAAAGGGATGTTGTTCACATATTCTTTTATGCCTTTGTTAGTTGCACATCAAGTACCCATATTATACCAGGTGTTATACTTATGTTCAATCTAAAAATATCTTCTTCTACATATTATAATTTATGGGTCTCTACTCGATCTCAATTTTTTGTAGCCTCTAGGCCAATCTTGTGGTTAGTCTTTTTGTAAATAGCATGTAATTAGGTACAAGAATCATAATCAAAACTATGAGCATTAATGGAGTTTAATTTTGAGTTCAATATTTATATGTGTCTCTATATTTCTTCTTTGGAGAATCAATGATAAGGCCAATTATAAGTCTTATGATCTTGTTTTCTCTTCATGTTTCTACTTGACATTTCAATAATTTTTGCATATTTTCATGTGCACACTTGATGTATTCCTGTTGAAAGCAAGTTACTTTGCATTCAAGTAGTGTTGTATTTTTTTTCTATTATGAGCATCTTAATTGTAATTCTTTCTAACATAACATGTAGGATGTATGAATTGAGATTGGATCATTGTGTATGAACATAATCACTATAAAAAAGAAGGCAATTGAGGACCTAATCTCTACAATACAAAGTGAAGTCAATAAAGTTCTTTTCTTACTTGTGGATTGTTGTAGCATTTTTTGGTTAACTCAAATTTTGACTTTTTTGAATGGATCAGGCATTGGTCATGGTTATTTATAGGCGATCTAGCATCTCATATCTATAAATGACAAACATATGCATTAGGTATAAGTTATATGACACTTAATTTTCTTCATGCAACTTAAATGTGCAAATGAAATACCTCACTACTTGTTGATTTATCAACACTTTTCCTATTTGGATGAAGATAAGTCATCTTTGATAATAAAAAAATTACAAAGTTTGTAAAGGTACAAAGGATCATACTTGCACCTATTAAATATTAAATCCCTTACTCATACATCTATGAATTTTTCAATCATCTACATGTTTAAGGTCTTCAACTACAAATCTATGAAAACAACATAATATGGGTTAGTGATAATAAATAGGTCTTATGCACTATGCTAATTAGATCTAGTTTTTTCTCTATACTAATCTCCTTCAAATATCTATATCATTCTTTGAGGCCTTCATTAGGACGACCCTTCTAATTCTAATAGAGCTCAAAGTACAAAATATAAGCTCCAATCTTATCATATTGGTATTTTTCCTAGATCAACTTGATCCCTAGGTTTAAACTTGTGTTATCCCTTGGAATTGAGGTTTGCAAGAGAAAATCTAATAGTTTGGATTTAAATAAAAAGTAGATACATTAGTGTTTCCAATCACCACTTTCTCTCCATTAGAAATGAAGAGAGGGTTAGTGGAAGCCAAAATAACATCATATTCCAAAACTAATATTGAATATTTCTCTAGGAGGAAACTCTTCAATTTCCTTACACTAATCAAATATTCTTGAGACTTTCTCTCTACAGGTTATGTAATACTTCTTCAAATGGGCATCATCTATATAGAGAAAGCATGATTTTAGGATTCCCAAACCCTTGACCTCATGATCAAAAATTTTATCCTCAATTTAAAAATAAATAGTATTAGAAACTTCAAAATCTAGTTTAAAAGGAATTAAAGCCCTAACATTCATATGAGGAAGAGTAGATTGAGTATTGTTCAAATTTTAAAACTTTTCCAATTAGTTTAAATTTGTGAGCAAGCAAAAACAATAACTTTGGAGGAACAATTTGAACTTCAATCCATCTAGGAGTGGATTTTATACCCACGTTAATAGAACAAAGGTCAAGGGACTAGGAAAAAACCCTTAAAATTAATCTATCAATATTTCAAAAAGGTCTAGACAACATCCTTCTTTACATATTAGGGTTTTTTAAAACAACAAAAAAAACTTTATGTATCATTCTACATAAGAGAAATATATAATCCCAATTTTTCTCCCATACAAAGGCTAATTAATCATTAAAAAAATCTAGAAGGTATGACATCTCTATTCAAACAAGAAAATAAGATTACAATATTTCCAAACTATCTTTATCCTTTTACATGGTTTTTGTAGCATCAAAAATTGTCACCCTTGACAATTTCACACTACCTTGACACCCTATTTTACCCATAACTTCAATTATAATAATATTTTACCAATTTTGTGACCATAATTCCCTATCATCCCTATAAATTCAGGCTAAAAATTAGGAATGGGACTCATTTGCCATTTTGGGACAATTCGCGATATTAAATGGTGTCACTATCCTCGAGGTAAAATTTTGAATGTGATAAATTTCAATTGGCAGGCTTTTATAATTTGAAAATAACCCTAGGTCGGCCCCTACCCAAAAGAATTACTTAAAATACATATAAAAGCATGTTTTCCTCTCATTTTGAGCAATTAGATGGTGAATTTATGATGAAGGAAGCAATTCATGAAAGGAGAGCAAGTGGAGGATTCTAAGATCAATCAAGGGTAGATTTTATGAATACTATTGCAGCAATTCAAGATCCAAGCATCATGTCAAAGTGTATGTGAGTTCATAATATCATTGTTTTGTGAAGGTTAACCCCTTTTGTAGGTCTCCAAAGCAATTCAAGCAATCAAGCAAGAAAGATCCAAGACCTTGAGGTTATGTGTATGACTTCAGTCCTCCAAGGAAGCTATTGAAGGGTGGTGAGTTGCAACACTTATGATTTCATCATTCCTTCCTATCATTGATCCATTTATCATTAACATTGTCATTGTGGAAGTGGAAACACTAACACGGGATTTGACTAAGGCAAGCCCCTAAATGGCACATCATTTTCCCTCTCTTTGAATGTGTAGGTTTTAGGTTTGAAGAGGATTAAAGGAATCTTGAAGAAAAAAAAATTATTGTTGCATTTGAATCCCTACATCTTGTCAACTCACAAAAACTCACCTACAAAATTATCCAATGTTTCAACACTTTGCAAGCATAAATAGAGATCTCGGATTTATCACCAAAGGACCTCAAAAATAGAGCGAGAAAGGTGTACAAGGACTCATATGCCCTAGGGCGACTCTGTCACTGTATTCAAATCAATACCAACTTTTATGGGTAGGTACACAGTCCTCTACACTTCTCAAATTTGCTTGTAATTGACGATTTCAGTTTATCAATTATCGGATTATTACATTTCTCATATTAGGGAACATAGTTTAATTAGGTTAATCAGGTTAATCATAGTCAATCAATTCCAATCCCCAAATTGATGGAGATCCAAGTTCGATTGGCTCACTTTCATGATTAAAAGTCAATCTATACACCTTGTTGATCTCCATCTCAATGAAATCCTAGGAAAAGGCATTGAATCCTATTGTTCTAAGCACTTGAGACTTAGGATCACCTTTTTTTATGTTTCATTTTGATGAACCTAATATTTTGACATAACAAACTTTCTGAAATTTGAAGTAATTCAACCCTAGATCTAGGTTTTGCATTGTATTATTTTGCATTTCTCATTTAGGGTTTCATTTTTGCATCATAAAAGCATAAAAATTTCAAAAATATGCATATATTACCTCCTAGGTTGCAATAGGGTTTGTTTCAATCATCTTAGATTATGAATTCATTAGATGTGAAATTTTTTATTGCATCCATTTAGACATCTTTCATTTAGGTCAAAAAAGTGAAAAAGTGCATTATTTAGTATCAAAATTGCATCAAAATCATCATTTTCAGATTTTGGCATCTTAGAATTAGTTAATTATTGCATCCTAGCTTTGAAAATTGCATTCAAATTTTTCAAAACATTTTCAATATTTTGTATGTTTGCATGTTGAGTCACATTGGTATAAATTGAGCAAATTCTAGAAAAACATTCACTATCAAACCTATTTGCACATAGAAATAGAGGCCTTCAACAACAACATAAAAATTCCATTTTTTCAATTTTTAGACACCCTATCCATGACTTAGACACCCTATCCATGACTTAGAAACCCTTGGGTGCCTCTATTCTGCTACTGGTAGCTCAAAAAAAATTTGCATAAATTTTTGTCTCTGCATTTTTAGTCTGTTTCTGCTTGCAAATGTCTAATTTGAAATCTCGAAAAGGTGTTATTGTATGTGAAAGAAAGGTGTCATTTTTCTTTATTTTTTTTGAATTTTAAGAAATAAATTTTTGCATTTCATTGTTGGAATTATCAAATCTATAGTTTTCAGACATATTTGATTTTGATAATTTGATCCTTAAGACAAATAACATATTTCATTTTCAAAGATGTGGTTTTGATATGCTAACACATGGCTTGTATAATTATAATCTCGTTGCTTATGAGTACAATATAAGGAAATAAAATGAAGTCATTGACAAGCATTTTAGTCACTCTCCCAATATATTTCCTTTTGGTGATAGTATCTTGGAACAAGAGGATGAAATCGTTAACACATTCCTTAATATCACTTTTCCTAATCTTCATTCATCTCCTAATATCTCTCCCACTTGCAAAAATATTTTGGTGCAAGGGGATGCAATCATGGACGATCATGACAAACATAGTTGTTCTTCTCCTAATACCTAACCTACCTGTGAAGAAAGTATCTTGGTGTTAGAATATCCAATCATTGAACGTCATGAGAATCTTGTTTGTTTCTCTCCCAAAACCTCTCCTACTTGGGAAGATATTATGGTGCAAGAGGATGAAATCATTGATACATTTCTTTCAAATTATAGTAAGATGGATTGCGTAGATGAATATGCTAAGGTGACATTAGATCCCCCCTTAATAGAAGGTCCTCAACAAGAAGTTAAGTTTGTTGAGGTTATGAACGCATAATTGGCTATTAAGTTTTCTCTAATTATTAGACCTCCTAAAATGCCCCCTCCTAAAACTCATTTAATTATTGGACCTACTAAAATTCCTGTTGGACCTCCTAAGTCACCTCTCCTTATAGGACCTCTTAAATCTCATGGCCATATCTTAAACTTTGCAAAAAAACTCACTAGTAATCATGTGTCACAACAACCAAGCTATCACATAGTTGCTCACATATATAACACTAGAAATAATAAGAAACCAAAACAAAATCCAACATCCATCCCATTGCCTCAACCATACCTTCCACCTGCACCCAGTACTCCTCAACATAGTTGTAAAGAATATGATCTTGTTGAGCAACTTCATATTCCCTTTGGGATTTGATTCAAACATCACCTACATACTATTGAACACTTGGAATACTGAGAGGGGGGTGAATCGGTATTCCCTTAAACCATTCAAGCATTAAACATCTAATCACCAAAACACATTCAATTGCAACAAGGAAAGAAAGCATGAAACATTGACAACATCACCTAAGTCATAACACATGAACACCATGATTTTTATGTGGAAAACCCAAAATGGGAAAAACCACAATGAGGATTAGCTCACAATATATTATAATCAGTTATAGTATATTTACAAAAGTGCTCACTATAGGTGGACTCACTGTCCACAGAGAAAAAATATAGAAGAGAGATGGTGGCTCATAGCCTATTTTGAACTATTACAATTGCATCTGACATATGCATGAATACAGTCCCATTGAAGCACAATAAACAAACTTTATTTGATTTTGATTCAACACTTCTACCTTGCTCTTCATTCGCACAACTATCATCTTCAACTCAACATTCACAACTTAAGTTTGCACTTCTCTGATCAAATTCACATGCAGGACATTCACAACACACATCATATATTCATTTCATACTTCAAAACACCAAAAATATCTAACATATATATCTGCATCAATTGTAACATCAATTAGGTTGACCTAATTAGATGTAGCACCCAAAATATAACTTTTTGGCTCAAAAAATTTCATACATACAACGTCCCATAATTCAAATCTCAAAACAACTTGAAATAGGTCGGAATGGACCTATAATAGATCCCACATAAGACTGTAATACATATTTAACCTTCACGTACCTTCAAACATATTAGGTCGGCACGACATAAGACCTAATAGCAAAATTCTTCAACTATGTATCTACATTTTGATACGTGGACCTCAAAATTCAATGCCAACTAGAATCCATGCTCTATTTCCATTTGGAAACTTATCCACAAAAGCACAAATCTAGAAACTCATCTACAGAGATGTGTAGAATCTCCCACACCAATGCATTGTACAAAAAATAACTGTAATTTCCAGGCCAAACTTCTGTAACTCATATGTCTCAAACTACTTGTCAAAAAATGATGAAATCTTGGAATTAGATACATCTAACATCCAAAAAAATGATGTTAGAAGCATAGAGTGAAATCTTCATTTGCAGAGTGGTGTGGACCCAAAAACTAGCACTCTGTAACAATGTATAAGTAGAATTGACACTTAGTCAATTTCCCATACAACTGATATCTCTGAATCAAACCAACTGGAAAAAATTTCTTCCTCAAAACCTTGAAAACCTTTTATAACCAATAAAAATAGTCTACAACCAAAATCTTCATATAAGTTACAATGTTGACATCAATGACAACAAATCGTTATGTACCTTCCATGCTCATATTTCCAAACAACATCATCAACATGACATTCTTCCAACAATCTCTCCAAAATTACAACACACACCACAAGATGCTCCAAGAGGCTTTATAGAAGATTGATGTCTTAACTTCTGTTAAACCAAATGATGGAGAAACCTTGTTTGATTGTATGCAAGTGACAAATTTGGGCATTACATTCCCTCAACATGAACTACCCTCACTTGAGATCCAAAACAAAAATGAATCTTTAATGATAATGGTGATCTTTAACAAAACTTGAATTAAGCGTACTCTCATAGATAATGGATCAGGCCAATATTTTTAGAATTGATCTTCTAGATAAGATTGGTGTGGATAAGAACCTTATAGAACCTAATGACCTTTCAATTCCTGGATTTGATAATGTCAACAAGCAACCATTAGGAGTGATCACATTAACCATCAAGGTAGGATGTGTGACTTTACAAACACATGTTTATGTTATGCCAAAACCTCTTTCATACAATCTTCTCCTAGGTAGACCATGGATTCATGCCATGAAGGAGTCTCGTCTACTCTTTACCGTGAGATCAAGTATAAATATAATAACAAGATATGCACAGTTAAAGAAGATGAAGAAATTTATGAGTTACAAGTCGAGGCCGAGCATAATACTTCCAACTCTCTTAATACTTTGATTCCAACTTCAAAAGTAGAACCCATGATGAAATCTTTGGATGATGATTGGGGACCATTAGATTTTACACCTTGTTTCAAAGAAGAGCCAAAAATCTCGCCATCAAATTCAAAAGAACTTGATGATAATCTTGAATGCATAACAAAACTCTTAGATGATGATTGGGGTTCATTAGATTTTACATCCTCCTTTATTGGAGAATACAAAATCTCACAATCTAAACCTAAAGAGTCGTGTGTTGTATCTAGTTCTAAATCAACAAATCCAAAAACATCAACCCATGATGGTGATGGGGGATCTTTAACTTCCATCCATCATGAGTGTAAGATTCCTATCTTTAAAAAAATTAAAAAGGATTTGCATGCTCGATAAAATTCTTCTCAGGAGCATGTAGACATGATCTCTTCATCTAAGTTGGAAGAATGCCATGGCCTTGGATACAAAATTCTTTCTAAACATGGATAAAATGCAAACATGGAACAAAATTATAAGAATCAAGGAAAGTCTATACTGTACTTACCAAGTAGTGTCTAGGTTTCCAACCTTCATCTCCATCTTCATCTAATGATTTATCCATCTTATGTATGTATGAAATTTGGTGCTAATAAAGAAATATTTTCTTGGCAAGAGAATGAAATATCTCCTACTTTTGATCAAGAGCGTATTTTGTCAAGGCTTCTCAAAGTTTGTTTGATATCTCTCTCTTTGAAAACATGAAATAAATTTTATAATAAAAACTCATTGTGCACATATTATTGAGTGCATGGACATTCTACCAATGAATGCCAGGCCTTGAGTAATAAAATATAACATCTTAAGGATTGTGGTGCTCTTCCTTGCATTGATACACCTAATTCATCTAATCAATAATGATCTTCATCCTATTGTGTTACTCATCACTATGTGGAATTTGTAGCTTTATTTGTCTTTCTCATTTCCATTCATGGTGGTACAATCTTAAGTGCAACCATACTCTTCATGGAGGCAATATGATAGTAATTGGTTTGGTTGTCCTTATCTCTATGTTTGAGGGGAAAGGATTAATAGTTTTGGGAGGAGTTCATTCTTTTCAAGTATCCCCTTTTCCCCTCTTTCTCCTTAAAATACCAACATAGAAAGAATGTTGAAATTTTAAGGGGGGCATACATTGGCATTATTTGCTTCACTTTGTTCACATGCATTGAACTTAGTGTCATTTTTCCATAGTATCTTGATCATTTTTGTAGCACCTTATCAAGATTATCAAGGAGTACAACTCTTGGTATGGTTATGGGTACACACCTAGTGAATAGTGGACTTCACTAGACCTAGTGTGTTTCTCATTTTTCTACCTTGTTTTAGGGGCTCACCTAATGAATATCAGACTTCACTAGACCATGGTGCCTTTTGTATGTGATTCGCCTATCAAATATCAAACTTTTATATTGTTGTGATTCATGAATGCCTTAACATGGCCACCTAGCATAACACAACTTGGGTAGAAGCACAAACCTGTGTCACACTTTCAACCAAATAAATAGTTTCGAGCGAACTAATTTTGACTAGAAATGTTTCGGTCGAGTACATTTCAGCCAAAACCATGTGGCGTATACGTGGCACACATGGTTTTGGTCGAATAAGTTTCGGCCGAAACGAAAAATAAATAAAAATTCCCCTTTCAACTTTCAAACCGACTTTCAATTTGGCTTATTATATGTGCAGGGTTTCTATCGGAAGGGTTTCGGCCAGAACCCTTTCAGTTGAAACTGTCTAGTTGGCATCCTAGTTGGTAGCCAACTCAACTTTTTTCAAAAATTTCTAAAACTTTCAACTTTAACTAAGTATTTCTCTAGTCATAATTATTTTTCTGCAAAAAATAAAAATACCCTTTTGCAGAGCTTGGAGCAAGGAATCCAGATATATAATTTTTTAAATATTTTGATTAGATTTAATATATGTTATTTTTAAAATAATGCAAGTAGGTTGTTAAAATTAAAAAAGAGGCTGATTAATTTTTTTTTATAAAACAGTAAAACATATTAATTTTTTTTTAAACTTATACGGAGCAGTAGAGGAGAGAGTCTTCTTCAAAAGGGTATAATTGTTTTTTTTGAAAATGATTAAAAAAATTGAAAATAGTTGACGGCCCGTGAAAACTGTCAAATTCTGACATGTTTAACTTTAAAACGTTATTACGAGAAAAATATACATCAAAATTTGATTTATTTTTTTTCCATGTAGTAGCTATTGAAGTTACCTATTTGGAGAAAATAAATTAGGGAGAAATGAATTTTTTTTCAATTTTTTTCTTGATGGCCCATGAAGTCAGTCTTTTCTGAAATTTTCAGCATTCCAAAATTTGTCCTTAAATTGAAAAAATATAATGAAAACACTTTTTAATTTTTTTTAAAAATTACAGGAATAAACTTCATCAAAAGTTATACATTTCATTAGTTTACACCATTTTGAAATTCAAAACATAAAGACCACTTTTATGTGGTCGAAGTTCAATTTTTTGTTGTTGTTGGCCGATTCCTTTATAAAGTGTGACATAGGTTAGTGCTTTTACCCACTTGCTTCCCAGTGGAGCCATGTGTTTCAAGAGTGTCTGGCATAACACACCTTGCTAGCCTTGTGGAACCCATCATATTGCATGGATACCTATCATAACACAACTTGGTAGCTAGTAGATCCATGTAACTCATGAGGGATTTTACATCCTTGCGAGAGCATCATTTTGTTAGACAACACATTCGATGGATGATATTTGGTATTTGAGAAAATTTAAGGCCGAGGTCTCTTTTCCTTACTGAATTGAATCCCTGTAGTACTAACCTTGTGTTTTTGTGTGCCTTTTGTGCGTGTCTTCTTTATGTTTTTATTGTATTTACATTGTGTTTGTGTTCATTTTGTTGTCATTTATATGTTATGTTATGTCATGTGTTTTCATTGTGTATGCTTCATGTTTTTGACATGTATGTTTGTGTATGTTGTCTTGTTGCATTTCACTTCACATGTGTGTGTTCCTTTGTCCCTATGTTGTTTTGTCATAGGATCTTGGATCTTGGGAGGTTGCATAATTCCCCTAGATTCATAGCCACCCCGCCTCTTCAATGTTTGGACAATTGAACCCCTCTTGACACATTATTCCTTTAATCTGAGTATGAGCATAAGTTCATACTCTCACTAAAGTGGGGGCTAAATATAGCATCAAAATGTCACTTCACACTACCTCGACACCCCATTTTTCCCATAACTTTAATTATGATAATAATTTACCAATTTTGCAACCAAATCAATGAAATATTTTAATTCCCTATCATCCCTATAAATTCAGTCTAAAAATTAGGTCAAGGACTCATTCGTCATTTTGGGACACTTCACAATAGTAAATGGTGTTATTGTCCTCAAGGCAAAATTTTGAATGTTTGAAATTTCAATTGGTGGGCTTTATGATTTAAAAATGACCCTAGGTAGGCCCCTACCCAAAAGGATTACTTAAAATGCATATAAAAGCATGTTTTCCTCTCATATTGAGCAATCAAAAGGTGAATTTATGATGAAGGAAGCAATTCATGAAAGGAGAGAAAGTGGAGGATTCTAAGATCAATCAAGGGAAATCAAGGGAAAATTTGTTAATATTATTTCAACAATTCAAGATCCAAAAATCATGTCAAAGTGTATGTAAGTTCATACTGTCATATTATCATTGTTTTGTGAAGGCTACCCCTTTTGTAGGTCTGCAAAGCAGTTCAAGAAAGCAAGCAAGAAAGCAAGATCTAAGACCTTGAGGTGATGTGTACAACTTCAATCCTTCGAGGAAGCCATTGAAGGGTGGTGAGTTGCAACACTTTGTGATTTCATCATTCCTTCCTATCATTGGTGTTTCCATTGGAGAAGTGGAAACACTAATACAGGGTTTGACTAAGGAAAGCCCCTAAATGGCACAACATTTTCCCTCTCTTTGAATGTGCAGGTTTCAGATTTAAAGAGGATTGAAGGAAACTTTCAAATATAAATTATTTTTTGTTTCATTTGAAGCCCTATATTAAGTGTCAACTCATGAAAACTCACCTATAGAATTATCAAATAGTGTTCTAACAACTTTGCAAGAATAAATGGATATCTCGGATCTGTCATCAAAGGACCTTAAAAATAGAGTAGGAAAGGTGTACAAGGACTCATATTCCCTAGGGCAACTCTGTCCTTGTATTCAAATCAATACCAACTTTTCTGGGCAGGTACATAATCCTCTGCACTTCCTAGATCTACCTATAATTGACTATTTTAGTTTATCATTTGTCAAATTATTGCATTTCTCATATTAAGGCACATAGTTTAATTAGGTTAATCATAGTCAATCAATTCCAATCCATTCTAATCTCAAAATTGATGGAGATCCAGGTCTGATTGTCTCACCTTCATGGTTGAAAGTCAATCTATACACATTGTTGATCTCCATCTCAATGAAATCCTACAAAAAGGCCTTGAATCCTATTGTTCTAAGCACTCGGGACTTAGGATCACCTTTGTTTCAATTTCTATCATATCATAATTAGGCTAGATAATTAAGCTTTTTAGGGTAGAAGAAGAGAACTCACCATTGGTTTTTCCTTTATCTTATCATCTACTATTACTCTCATCTCTTCATCTTTAAGTACCAAAATTGCATGGATCAATAGTTTTTGATCCACCAAGGATTTAACACCCATCCTAAGCCATTATGGTAGAAGAAATAGTTGTTGGTCTTAATTCCGATGATGTCTCTTTTTAGTCAACTCTTCTAAGTATTCCTCAACATGCCTTCTTTCTACCTTAATTTATTTGTGTGTGTCAATTGATGGGTCTAGATAATTGCTAGTTTTTCCTTTATAAGTTTATGCTTTTATCAGTTCATTTGCTAGGTTTCATAAATATTTCCAAGACTTCATACATCTTTATATGCCTTTTATACACTTTGACAAACCTAAATATGTGGGAATATAAATATGATATATTGATATATGGTTGTGTGGATTTATGAATGTTCATAAGATTTAGTATGTTTTTATGGATTAATTGTGATTGTTAATGATGTGAATGCCTTGGTAGAAAAACTAGCATCTTGTAGCCAAGAAGATCATGGCCCAGAGCAATTGGATTTCTAGCCTACAACAAAGGATTATGGATGATCGCATGGGAGAAGCTAGAATAATTGGAGAGTGACAATACCAGAAGGAATCAAAGGTGGCTATTGAATGGTCATCCATGAGTCACCACAATTACACTTTTTATCCATCAATAAGGAAACTAGAAGAAGTATGTTCCAAATAGGAATGACCCATGGTGTGATGGTTTCCATGAAACACGTTGTTGTCATGATGATTAACCGTTAGGGGTAGAGTCCTAATTTGGTTTTTCTTCTTTTATTTCATATTTATGGTTTTTTGTTTCAAATACTTTTCCTCTCCCTATCCTTGAGGGAGAGTGGACCTATGCATTAATGTTATGTTTTTATTCCTTAGTGAATAAAACTCCTCCTGAGCCTATATATTGGGATCTATGGTTGAGGAGCAGATCTTGGTTGAGGAGCAGATCTAGTAGTAGCCGTGTGATTGTTTTTATCAGTTAATAGTTAATTGTTGTTAGTTTTCTATTATCAAGTTACAATAGATATATATTGATGAATAAGAAATCTCCAGAGGTTCTTGTTAGACTATAAGAAGTCCAATTTTCATCCAATAAAGGAGTTTAGTTTGTTGTAATGAATTGTTGATCAAGTAGAGCATATTCGATATCTTTTGTGGATGCAACAACTCGAGCAAGGGCCACTCGAGGTACTACCAACCCATCTTATTTGTTTTACTAGATTAGATATTGCATTATTGAATTCACTTGAGATAAGTTTTCAATTATATGCATGTGAATTTCATAAGTAATAATTTTTTGCATGGATTGCATCCTGTAATATTACATTGAGTTATTCTTTGGAGAAGATAGAAGTATTAGTTAGTTACAAGTTCAAATTCAATAGTTAGCAGTTATAGTATTGAGTAATAATTACTCACAGCATAAGCAATAGATTAATGTTAATTCCCCTATTTTGTAATTTCATACTTTATTTCGTTTTCCGATTTTTATTGTTCTTAGTATATGAGTGACAACCTATGTTCCATCGATATAGGGAATAGTTAGGATCCTTGGATGCACATATAATTCCAAAACTGTTAAAAGCTTATGAGCCTTGGTTGATAATTAAATGTACATTTATGAAGGTTTGGTGAACTATTTAGCTAGGAACCCATCCTTTGAATTGTGTGTCTACTTGCAAACACAAAATTTAACTAGACATTATAAAGGCCTTACATTTTTGGCATCCTTGTCAAGGATGGTGCTACATTCAAAATTCTACTATGTATTTTCAAGGTTAACTAGACATTAGAAAGGCCTTATATTTTTGGCATCCTTGTCAAGGATGGTGCTACATTCAAAATTCTACTATGTATTTTCAAGCTTTTATAGTTTAGTTTTTTTATTTTCAGCATTAGGGTAAATAAGGTTTTAGCCATCAACTTAAACATGCTTTACTAACAATGTGCGGGAACCACTGTTCCACAGAGTCATAATCATTATATATGGAGGAAGTGAGACTCTCAGGGAAGATTCTCCCTTTAGCACATGAAACATTGTAGGATACTAGTGAACACAATGAATAGAGTGAGGGAATTCCTAAAAAAGAATCATCCTTGACACCAGTAACTACATCAGAAACAAAGGAAACTACCCACACACACATCAACATCATGGTTGATATAGTAGCTGAGGATCCAACTAAGCATGTTATATTTGAGTTCCCCATTTCCAACCAGGAGAGAGTTACCACTTTGAAGAACATACCTCCTTCAACACTACCTATCTTCTATGGGTTGGTCATAGAGGATCCAAATACCTTTCTTTTTTATTTTGACATGTTAAGTAGAAGTTATGACTATATAAAAAATGCACACAAGCTCAAATTATTTCTAGAAATATTGAATGATGTTTCTCTAAGATGTTTCATAATTCTAATGATATCTCTTGCTAGTCAGCTCTCCTAAGTATTCCTCCACATGCCTTTTTTCTACCTTAACTTTTTTTTGTGTGTCAATTGATGGGTCTAGATAATGGCTAGTTTTTCCTTTATCAATTTATGCTTTTATCAATTCATTTGCTAAGTTTCATAAATACTTCCAAGACTTCACACATCTTTCATATGCCTTTTATACACTTTGAAAGACCTAAACATGTGGGAATATAAATATGATATATTGATATATGCTTGTGTGGATGTATGAATGTTCATAAGATTTAGTATGTTTTTTATAGATTAATTGTGATTGTTAATGATGTGAATGCTTTGGCAAAAAAACTAACATCTTGCAGCCAAGAATACTATAGCCTACAACAATTGGATTTCGAGCACGTAGTAAAGGATTGCAGACGGTTGTAGGGGAGAAGCTAGAATAATTGGAGAATGATAGTTTTAGAAGGAAGCGAAGGTGGCTATTGAATGGTCATCCATGAACCACAACAATGACACTTTTTATCCACTAATAAGTCATTTGGAAGAAGAAGTCTATTCTAAATAGGAGTGACCCATGGTGTGATGGTTTTCATGAAACACATCCCTGTCATTGCGGTTAACCATTAGGGGTAGAGTCCTAGTTTGGTTTTTCTTATTCTATTTCATATTTGTGGTTTTTTGTTTCAAAGAATTATCCTCTCCCTATCCTTTAGGGAGAGTGGACATGTGCATTAATTTTTCTTTTTAGTCCTTAGTGAATAAGACTCCTCCCAAGCCTATATATTAGGATATGTGGTCAAGAAGAAAATATAGCAGTAGCCTTGTGATTGTTTTTACCAGTTAATAGTTGATTGTTGTTAGCTTTTTGTTACCAAGTTACAATAGATATATACTTATGAATGAAAAATATTTAGAGATTCTTGTCAAACTATAAGAAGTCCAATTTTCAAGCAATAAAGAAGTTTAGTTTATTTTCATGACTTGTTGATCAAGTAGCGTATATTTGATATCTTCTATGGGCACAACAACTCAACCAAGGGACGCTCAAGGTACTGCCAACTCATCTTATTTTTTGTTACTATAATAGATGTTGCATTATTGAATTCACTTGAAATAATTTTTCAATTATATCCATATGAATTTCATACTTGTAATACTTTGTAGCATGGATTGCATCCTATAATATTACATTGATTTATTCTCCAGAGAAGTTAGAAGATTTAGTTAGTTGCAAGTTAAAATTCAATACTTAGTAGTTAAAGTATTGAGCAATAAGTACTCGCAACATAAGCAACGAATTTATGTTAATTCCCTTGTTTTGCAATTTCATGCTTTATTTCCTTTTCTAGCTTTTATTGTTCTTAGGTTATGAGTGACCACCTATATTCCATTGATATAGGGCATAGTTAGGATCCTTGGATGCAAATATAGTGCCAACACTATCAAAATATTATGATCCTTGGTTGATAATTAAATGCAACCTTTTGTGAAGGTTTGGTGAACTGTTCAACTAGGAACCCATCCTTTGAATTGTGTGTCTACTTGAAAACACCAAATTTAACCAGAAATTATAAATGCCTTACATTTTAGGTGTCATTTTTGGGGATGGTGCTACATTTAGGATTCTATTGTGTATTTTCAAGATTTTATAGTTTAGTGTTTTTGTTTCAGTATTAGGGTAAATAAGGTTTTAGCCATCAACACAAACATGCTTTACTAACAATGTGTAGGAACCATTGATCCAAACAGTCATAATCATTGTATGCAAAGGAAATGAGACACTCAAGGAATATTTCTCCCTTCAACACACAAAGTATTGCAAGATACTAGTGAACACAGTGAACAGAGGGAGAATACTTCTGAAGAAGAATCATCCCTAACACCAGTACCTACACCAAAAATAGTTGATACATTAGTTGATAATCCACCAGAGCATGTTACATTTGATTTCCCCATTTCCAACCAAGAGAGCTACTGCTTTGAAGAACATACCTCCTTTAGTGCTACCTATCTTCTATGGGTTGGTCATAGAGGATCCAAACACCTTCCTTTTTGAGTTTGATGTGTTATGCAGAAGTTATGACTATACCACAGATGTACACAAGCTCAAATTTTTTCCAACAATACTAAAGGATGTTTCTCTAAGATGGTTCATGATATTGGGAAGATATGTTGTTCCCAATTGGAACACAATGAAAGAAAAATTCCTAGAAAAATACTAGGATCACTACAGAGGCCTAGATAGAAAGAGGGGTGACATCTTTAGGATGTCACAAAAGGAATATGAATCCTTGGAAGGCTATGTAGAGAGGTTCCAATTTTTTTGTAAGAAATACCACCAAAACAAACTCTTTGATGAATCCCTAAAGTTGACATTCTTGAGAGGAGTTAATGAGGATTGCATAGATTCACTTAACCTCATTGGGGTAGGAGATATATCACAAGCACCATTTGAGGAAATTTTCTAAGCATATAGGAACTATTCAAGGTCTTTCACCAAGAGGGTTAGAGGATATAAGACATCTTCCATCAACAAATCAACCACTAGAGTCTCAAGGGTGGAGCTAAGTAATATTCTATCAAAACTGAAAGAAGGTATCATAAGTCACTTAACTACACAATCAAATACTTTTCACATCAAGAAAAAGAAAGAAGAAGCAGAAGAAACCCTTATAGAATATTGCCCACATTGTAGAAAAATAAAGACTAATTGCAAGTGCACGAAGGTGGCAAGTATCTCTTAAGATAAGTGTAGTGTTCTTTAATCAGCTTGATAACTAGGGATATAAATTCCTCAACTTAGGGATTGGACATCACAACAAGCAGCTATAATTTGTTAAAGAACCTCATTTACTTATCAACCCGAGGACGTAGACTTGAAATGGGACAGAAAAATATATGCACTAACCACCCTTCCAGACATGCATGATCTCTAAAATGCTAGAACTCTAAATTCTGGAATTACTTTACTGAATAACTTGCTGGAACAAAAACTGAAAGGTAAAACTACTCTGTTTCTAGTGGCTGTAGGAACAGTCAATAGTGATGTATTTTTGTTGCTGCAGGAACAGACACATTTAACTTTTGCAAAAGAAAGTACAACTATCCTAACCTACAAAATGAAAGTACAAGCAATTTCCTAAGTGGGCCCCCTTAGGTCATGCCAAAGTAATCAACAGATTAGGTGAAAAGCTCCATAACTTTATTGATTTAAAGGGAACAAGTACATAGCACAATCCTTCTTAACTGTATTTTTGATACTGAAAAAAACGTATTACAAATGACAAGATCTTCTAGCTCATTCTTTGAAGAAGTATGGGCTATTTATTGAAAACTAATCCTAACTACTAACTAACCTTCCCTTATAAATCATGAGGTATTTATTACATCCAACTAACTTGATTAAAGAGGCGAACGATAATGCAAGGACCAAGTCAAATTGGTTTGAAAGACTTAAAGCGCCATCATCCTGGATTTGAGCAACAACAGGATGCCTGGCCTAGATTCCTGGAACATTCTTCTTGTTTGGCGGATAAGTTTGAAACTGTCTCCCCATCTTTAGCTGTTGAACCAGTCTTTGTAGATTTGGCCTTCTACTCTTCAAGTGGATTTTAAATTCCTTCCTCTAATCGTGATACCTGCAAAATAACTCGCCACCTTTCCTGGAGAAGAAGGTTAGCTCAACACATTCATCTTTAAGACAATCCATTACTTCATTCATTCATTCATTAAGTATTGAACTAAGGCAAACATCATTTCAGATATGGCTGTAGGAAGTTTGGTAGTGGAGGCTGCAGGAAGGTTTTATGATCACAAAAAGCCATAAAGTATTTATCAGACTAATAAAACATTAAAGATAATAATCATGGGACTTTTCATCATAATATATTCATCATATTAGGTCATAAAAAGGTCTATGTTCTATCCCATAATCAGACTGAATGTTTGTTTTTAGCATAATAAAAATGGAAAAGTATTTATAAAAATATGATCAAAATGCGCCAAAGTATTGGCTCATCAATAAGCAAGGGACATAAAAAAATTCATGCATTAGAAGGCAAAGATGGTTATGTGTTTTGCATAGCTCAATTAAAACCATGGCAACCAAGACAAGGTATGCCCCAAGATCCTTTGAGTTATAACATGTTATTTCCTGGTAATAATGCAAACTTTCCTAGTTGGAACCCTCAATCCTGGGCCAATATGCAAACCTAACAATGGCCAATGCCTTAATCCAATTTTAATCAACAACAAAAAAACATGTGGCCACCTCAAAATTATCAAGGACCTACATATAATTTTAGTGGCCAGCCCAACAAAATCAATGGAAACCTATGTGGAAAAGAGGTCAGTAATGGGAAAATAAAAATCCCAACTATCAACAGCCACAACAACCTTTTCAGCCACAACATCAATCCATAATGCCAAACCCTTCAACAGTTACACCAAATTTACCAAGAGCACTTCAATTTCCTTCACAACCTGCACCTAACCCAAATAATAATCCTTTCCAATAGGTATATGCTACTGACACCATGCAATACCCCACCTATGGGGTTGAGGTGAGTGATGTACACCTCAGATCAGGGAAGATGTTAGTTGGGCCTTCATTTCCTCGTATCACTAAATTAGTTGATGAGGAACTCCTAACTGAGACCATGGACCAAAAAACTAAGGAACCTAACTCAAATCAGGTCAATCCAACAACCAAGAGTCTAGAGCCTCCATTCCTTGAGTGATTAATAATCCAAAGATATTAATCACAAGTTGAAAATGATTTGTTGGGACAACTCAAGGATGTTTGCATCAAAATACCCCTCATGCAGGCTATTAAGGAAGTGTCTATCTATATTAAAATAGTGAGAGAGCTATACCTCAAAAATCCAAGCAGGAAGCAAAAGGATCCTTAGATTTTACATGTCTTAGGACAACTTGCAAGCATTATGTTGGGAAACATAACTATCCCAAAGTATGCAGTTCTTGGGAGCCCTGTAGTGGATGTCAAAATAAATGGCACTCTCATTAAGAACACCTTAATTGACTTAAGAACAACTATTAATATAATGAAAGAAATCATCATATTATTATAGTTAATGGAGATAAAACCTACACCTAATATACTATAGTTGGCAGATAGGTCCACAGTTAAACTTGAGGCAATAATTGAAGACTTGGTAATCACATTAGATTCATGGGAGTACCCTACAGAATTTATGGTATTGCAGCTTAAATATAATCTTGTAGGATATCCCCTCATCTTAGGGATACCTTGGTTGGAAAAAACAAATGCCTTCATAGGTTGCAGGTCTAGAAATATGATAATTCCCAATGGGAATGTGACTAAGAAATTAGTCCTCTATCCACCATCCCAAACCCATACAGACCTAGAACAAACTATTTGGCCAGCCCTAGATGAGGAAGATCGGTACTCCTTACAAACTTTGATGACTATTGAGCACAACCCCTTATTACAAAACCAAGATGAAGGTGAACTTATCACAAACATCATGCAAAAAAACTATGGTAGGGACCTGCAATAACATGATTGTATTATATGTCTGCAAGATCCTCTACACAATAGAATCCTTGTCAATTCATCTAAGTCAGTTTCCCAAATTTTCCACTTTTTTACCACATCATTGTATTCCAAACATAGAAGGACTTGACATTTCATCCATTCAAATATCATCCTTGACTTTAGAGATTATGTCTGGTAAAAAATTGAATGTAAATAGTCAACTGATTGTTGCACAACAAGCCTCACTATTGATTGTGTTGAAGGTACATGCAACAACATTTGCATGGGATTACCATGATATGAAGGGGATATACCCAAAAAATTTCATGCATAGGATTTACATCAATGATGGTTTCAAACCGGTTAGACAACTCCAAAGGAGAATGAAACTTGTAATTAGAGATATGGTCAAGTTAGAATTACAAAAATTATTGGATGCATGATTTATTTAATCCCATCTTTGATAGTCAGTGGCTATCCCCACTAGTGATTGTACCTAAGAAATATGGAAAATTGAGAGTGTGTGTAGACTACCGTGAGTTAAATGTTTCAACTAGGAAAGACCACTTTCCACTTCCTTTCATTGACCAAGTACTTGATTCATTAGCAGGAAAAAAATACTTTTTCTTCTTGGATGGATTTAGTGGCTACAATCAAATTAAGATAGCCCCAAAAGACCAATACAAGAAAAATTTCACACGCCCTTTGGGTACATATTCTTATTTTTTCTTGCCATCTGGATTATGCAATGCATTGACCACCTTCGAGAGGGTAGTACTGAGCATATTCTCAGAATTTGTAATGATTCCATGGAGGTTTACATGGATTATTTCACACAACTTATGGGAATACCTATTATGAAGCACTTGGAAATTTGGAGAATATACTAAAGAGATGTCAAGAAAATAACCTATCCCCGAGTCATGAGAAATGCTTCATGATGATGTCTGAGGGAATTTTTTTGGGATATTTTGTGTCCAACGAAGGAATTCAAGTGGAATCCAACAAAATAGAGGTGATATCAACCCTCCTTGTGCCACAAAGATAAAATTATAATTGAATTTTCCTTGGCCATGCTAGATATTACATAAGATTTATACAAGATTTTAGCAAAATTGTAGCTCCACTATTTGTTCTATTGTCTAAAGATGTAGAGTTTGAATGGACACCTGCTTGTCAAACTGCATATGAATATCTCAAGGAAACACTAACTAAGACACCTATCTTGAGAGGACCAAATCTCCCTTTTCATATTCATACAAATGCTTATGATTTTGCAATAGGAGCAGTGTTGGGATAAAAGGAAGGAAACAAAGAGTATGCCATATGTTATATCAGTAAAAATATTCAAGGGACAAAACTCAGTTATATAGTGATTGAAAAGGAGATGTTAGTAGTGACTCATGCAATAAATAAATTCAGATATTACATTAAAGGGTATTTAGAGTTCATACACACTAATCATGCAATAAGGTATCTCATGGATAAACCAGTGGTTGGTGGCAGGCTTGTCAGGTGGTTACTATTACTTCAAGAATTTGAAATTATCATTATAGATAAGACAGGTAAAGAAAATGTAGTGACAAATTTTCTATCTAGAATACCAATCAAATCAAAAGAAGATGTTGATGACTCATTCCCAGATGATCATTTATTTGATCTATCTTTGCATACACCCTGGTATGTAGATATTTCCAATTATCTTGTAGCAGGAAAGACACCACCCCATTTCTCACCAAGGGAAAAGAGGCAATTAGTTTAGAAGAGTTTTCCCTACTCATGGATAGTTGAATACTTATTCTACATAGACCCAAACAACATAACGAGAAGATGCATCTGAGAAGATGAGGTATATGATATCCTTAGAGTATGTCATGATGAACCTTATGGGGGACACTTTGCAGCAAAGAGGATCTCTTAAAATTTTAAATACTAGCTATTATTGTCCAACTCCTCATAAAGAAGCAGTAAAATATACCAAAAGTTGTAATATATGTCAAAGATTGGGAAGGCCAACAAAAGTAGATGAAATTCCATTACAGACACAACTAGCAATAACACCATTCGACAAATGGGGATTATAATTTATTGGCCTTATCTCACTAACATCAAACAAAAAATAATACATACTGGTTTGCACATATTACCTTACAAAATGGGTAGAGATTAAGGTTTTACAGCTTGCACAAGATGGTAATGTGACAAAGTTTCTCTATGAAGACATATTCACAAGATATGGAGTTCCAAGAGAAATTGTCATAGACCAAGGACCTCAATTTACATAAGATCTGATCACAAAATTAGTTCAAGAATATGAGATTAGACAAAGAAAGTCTACACCTTATCACCCTCCAGTAAATGGAAAAGTGGAAGTCGCCAATAGGGAAATTGAAAATATCCTCACAAAGATAGTGCAACTTCATAGGAGAGATTGGGCAGCCATGTTACTTGAGGCAATTTGGGCTTACATGACAACTTGGAAGACCGCAATAGGCTTTACACCATATGAATTGGTGTATGGTAAAAAGGCAATAATTCCTATAGAGTTTGAGTATAAAATTGAGGACAATAATCAAATTGGGCATGAACTTGTCCATAACATAGCAAGAGAGGTTACACAAATTGAATGTATTGGATGAAATAAGGATGGAATTCATACACCACACTGAAGTTATCCAAAATCAAAGGATTTGTTGGCATGACCAATTTATTAAGACAAAGGAATTCAGTGTAAGTGATTGAGCTCTACTTTATGACTCTAGATACAAATACTACAAAGGGAAATTACAAACTAAATGGATTGGGCCATATGAAATAAAGATAGTCTTTCTAAATGGACCAGTGCAACTACAAACAATTTATGAAGTAAGGTTCTCATTAATAGTTAATGGTCATAGATTGAAACTTTATAAGAAACCATTACAGAAGGATGACTTCCTTCTTACATTACAACAACAATTTGAACCTGACATGGACAATTCAACAATAGAAATAATCAGCTCTAAAAATGTATCAATAGACAAGATACACAACTTGCCTACTAATGTTTCATAGGTATAATTTCTTCACTTATTTCATGTGCACACATTGTATAGGTGACAATCGACAATCTTCATTTCTTCAAATAGTAATCAAATGCAAAAGAAAATTGCAACAATGTGAACGAAAATAATAATAAAAAAGGGACGTGTTGTTACATACACCCATAGCATCATTATATCCTACACAATCAAATCCAGAAATCATCTAACAATAATCATTATATCCATCATAATATACACCCATTCATATTGCATATCCATCATATTTTTTTCACATATAGTAATAGACATGTCCACTTTATTATATACAACCAATTCCATCACATCACCTTTTCATCTCTATCATACCCCATAATAACTATCACTTCAACCAGAGTGTACTTTGTGCAACCTTTTATTTTCATCCATTACTCCAACCTAATTCCCACATGTCACACATACACTACATATCATAACTGCATGCAACTCATATCCATCACAACAAGTCTTTTCAAATTTGCTTGCATGGCATAATCCAACTTCTACACATGAGTTGTAAATCATTTCAAGTATTAACTCCAGGTACACTTCACCTTAGAAGTCATTATTATGATTTAAGCTTACTAATTTTATGTATCTTTATTATTCATTCAAGCATATCAAATAACATATTTTAAATTTCCGCTACTTTCTATTTATATATCCACCCTATTCATACAAGCTAAGTGTGGAAACAAAGTAGGATTAGTTGGGGGAGGGTATTCAAGATTATTCCTCAATTTTTTTGTCATTTCAAAATTATTTTTCTCTCATTCTATTTTCCACCATCACCAAGATATAGAGAGCTTAGTAGAGGAATTAAGAGGTGTATTTGGGTGTTATAGCATACAACAAAGCACAAGAAGTGTAATTGGAATGATAGAAGGAGAATAAAACATAGCAAAATGGTGAAGTACCTCTAAAACCATAGAGAGTTATAATGGGGGTGATATAATATGCAGAGAACTAGCAACACATAATAAACAACTAGATGACAAGCTATGTTTTCCCATTTTCCATTAAGCTAGTTGGTTAAAATATTTTTTGAGGCTCATAGAATTTAATGAGGTAATGACCCAACAATTTATAACCACATTGTAAAATGATGAGGTAGTAATTAGGGGTTTAAAGGTAGATGCCTCAAAAGAATATATAGCTGAAATATCTAGATTGCCAAGGATAGGGGAGGAGTTTCCAGTTAGGGCAGATGTCATTGTAGCAAGAAATGAATTCTCCCAACTAGGAGATAAACTGTATTCTTCTTCGCAAGGTACTAAACGATTTTCTTTACCTTGGCTTTGGGCTTCAATTGCTTCTTATATAGTTAAGTACTTAAAATGTGATGGGAGACAATCATTACTATACATATTTCATTTCAAATTGTGAAGTCATCTATGCCATAACAGGTATGTAAATGTTCCTAATTTCTTGTACAATTTATTAAAGAGAATGTATTTTGAATACAAAAGGAAAAGAAACAACTCACTATTGTCTCATTTTTGTTTGGTTACATTGTTGATAAAGAGGACTCTTCGGGCTTAGTTTCCAAATTTTTATTGGGAAAAAATTCTTAATTGTAGCAATATCAACAATATCTTTCAAATGCCTAATGAGGGAAACAAAGG
Source organism: Sequoiadendron giganteum (assembly GCA_007115665.2). Taxonomy (NCBI): domain Eukaryota; kingdom Viridiplantae; phylum Streptophyta; class Pinopsida; order Cupressales; family Cupressaceae; genus Sequoiadendron; species Sequoiadendron giganteum. Next base: position 597,401,402 of record CM021109.1, read on the forward strand.
CCAAGTAAAAATAATAGAAGATCCTATTGTTTCTCCTGAGGGAAAAATTCCCTCTAGTTCCCCTACTGCAACACCTACCCGCAACATGAAGGAACCATAAGAGGAGGGTTTTCAAGAAACCCAATTTGTAGCCTCTGATGAGCAACCTATAATAGAAGGTAATTAGGAAGCCCCTATTTCTAAGAAGCAACCAAGGGGTAAAAAGAGAAATAGTGAAGCCTCTACCTCTACACCTGTAAAGGGGAAAAAGAAAGGACAGAAAGCAAAGGGAAGAATAGGGCTTCTAGCTCTCCACTCGTAAGGGAGCAAAAGAGGCCCACACAATCCAAGAGGCATTCACTATGCCTAAAGAAGAAGGGGATCATAAGAGGATCAATTGAAAAGAAAAAATAATATGTTCTAATAGAAGAAACAAAAGGAAAGTAGGAATAAAATGTTGTTATGGTAGAAACAAATAAAAATTTAGAAGGGAATACCCCTGATCATGAAACAAAAATAGATGAAAATTTGGAGGGGAATGCCCCTGGTGATGAAATGAAACCACCAATTGTGCAACCAACATATTTTTCTAGCACTTCTGAGTCATATTTAGAAGATATTTTTGTAGCTAAGAGGAAAAGGAAAAGGTCTCCAAAAATCCTTGTTTCAGAGGGTTGTGAATACACAAGTGCAATGGGAGATGAGCAAATTTTGGAAAAATATGAAGAATGTTTTATTGAAGAAATAAATATTGGCAAGGAATTGCAAGAAGCAATGTAAAGAATAAAACAATTGTAAGAATTGATAAATATACATCAACAAAAGGATAGTGACAGGGATGCAATAATTAAAGAATTAGAGGAGGAGCTCTATAAGTTTGAGAATGGGTCAAAATTAGAGATATTAGCGCAGCTAGCCATGGTGGAAGCAGAAGGAAAAGAACCAATATCCCAAGGCCCAATTCCTTAGATCAAATCCCCCATTGGGCCAACTGTAGTGTCCTTGGGTGTGGAGATTTGGAGAAAAACATGAGAATTCTCCCAAAAAGAAAAGAATGGGCAAGGGACAAAAATGAAATGATTTCCAATCATACCAAGGCATTGGAGAAACAAGAAATAGAAGAAAATATTAAAGGTGAAAATTGAAAAGCTAGCAAGAAAAACTACACAATTACTGATGTGTAGGCCACCTGCTAGGGTTTATGATTTATTTTTGTGTTTTCAGTTTAGCCAATTAATTAGTGATCTTCTTGTAGAAATGAACAAGAAATTCTTGTTTTTAGAAACTTTTCATGATTCCACACTAGAAATGCAAGATCAGTTATGTGAATTCTACCTGCATAATTATATTCTCTCAGATGAAACTACTTGGAATCCTTTGATTTTTGTAGGAGACCTACAAATCAGATATTTGGCCTCTTGTATCAGAAATGAACAAAAAAGGGGAATTGTTTTACAAGAATACAATGAAAAGGAGTAATCTATTGCTTTACAACTCGGAAAAGATTCAGTCGATCCCAATGCAGTCATAGACTAGTGGTTAGAACTTATGGATTATAGAGGTGTGGGAAGGAAGATAACAAATATCAAAGAATAGGATTATATGAGGATGAAGAGATTAGATACATGACCTATTGATGAAGCCTTCAATTTTGTGCAGAAAATGTGCTGAAGAGGAAGGAGCCATGCTCCCTTTATAATTTTGTAGCCATCATCCTAAGGTCTCATAAGTACATATATATTGCAATGGGAAATGGAATTAAATGGTTTCCACTCATCTTTCATCCACCTATTCTCCTCTTTCCAATACCATGCTAGATAGGGAAGAAATGTGGGAAGGAAGAAGCAACAAAAAATACAAGATTAGTAAAGCTCTCAGATCAAAGAGGCTATTATTTGAAGCTGAAGAGAGTTGACATTGTAGTTGATTTCAGGAAATAACGCTACAGTATAACCTTCAATCTTAAAAGTTGCTTGAGGACAAGAAAATACTTTAGTTGGGGGGAATGATGGGTCTAGATAATGGCTAGTTTTTCCTCTATTAGTTTGTGCTTTTATCAGTTTATTTGCTAAGTTTCACAAATATTTCTAAGACTTCATACATCTTTCATATGCCTTTTATACACTTTCACAAACCTAAATATGTGGGAATATAAATATGATATATCGATATATACTTATGTGGATGTATGAATGTTCATAATATTTAGTATATTTTTATGGATTAATTATTATTATTAATGATGTGAATGCCTCGGTAGCAAAACTAACATCTTGCAACCAAGAAGACCATAGCCCACAACAACTAGATTTCCAACCCACAACAAAAGACTATGGATGGTTGTAGGGGAGAAGGCAAAATAATTGGAGAATGACAATTACTGAAGGAATTGAAGGCTATTGAATGCTCAACCATGAGTCGCCACAATTACACTTTTTATCCACCAATAAGGCAACTGGAAGAAGAAGTCTATTCCAAATAGGAATGACCCATGACGTGACAGTTTCCATGAAACACATTCTTATCATGGTGGTTAACTGTTAGGGGTAGAGTCCTAGTTTGGTTTTTCTTCTTCTATTTCATATTTATGGTTTTTTATTTCAAAGACTTGTCCTATCCCTATCCTTGAAAGAGAGTGGATGTATGCATTAATGTTCCATTTTTAGTCCTTAGAGAATAAGACTCCTCCCGAGCCTATATAATGGGATCTATGGTCGAGGATTAGATCTAGTAGTAGTCATGTGATTGTTTTTACCAGATAATAGTTAATTATTGTTAGTTTTCTATTATCAAGTTACAATAGATATGTACTGATGAACGAGAAATCTTTAGGTATTCTTTTCAGACTGTAAGAAGTCCAATTTTCAAGCAATAAAGGAGTTTAGTTTGTTGGAATGACTTGTTGATCAAGTAGTGCATATTTGATATCTTCTATGGGTACAACAACTCGAGCAAGGACCACTTGAGGTACTGCCAACCCATATTATTTTTTCTTACTAGATTAGATGTTGTATTATTAAATTCACTTGAGATAAGTTTCCAATTATATGCATGTGAATTTCATAAGCAATACTCTATAGCATGGATTGCATCTTATGATATTACATTGAGTATTCTTTGGAGAAGTAAGAAGTTAGAATTTAGACGTATTAGTTAGTTTCAAGTTCATATTCAATAATTAGTAGTTACATTATTGAGCAGTAAGTACCTACAGTATAAGCAACAAATTTATGTTAATTCCCATATTTTGTAATATCATGTTATTTCCTTTTCCATTTTTTACCATTCTCAATACATGAGTGACCAGCTATGCTCCATTGATATAGGGTGTAGTTAGGATCCTTGGATGCACATGTAGTGCTAGCACTGTCAAAATCTTATGAGCCTTAGTTGATAATTAAATGCAACCTTTTGTGAAAGTTTGGTGAACTATTCAGATAGGAACCCATCCTTTGAATTGTGTGTCTACTTGCAAACACCAAAGTTAACCAGACATTAGAAAGGCCTTACATAAAATTTGGCCAAAGGCTATCATTTCTCAATCAACTAACTTGGGGTAGGTATCTAAATTTTCTTCACTATTTTTAATATGATTTTTGCTTTATTTTTTTCAATAAGGTTGAAATTGAATCAATAGTTGTAAAAATGCCATGATAAATTCATAGTTATCATGGTATTTTTAAAACCATCATGATGGTTTTTCCTTTGGACCAGTGGTTTCATCAATGCCTTGGTGATTTCACAACTTCTATTTATTGGAAGTGATGGTTTCACTCAACTAACCAAAATAGAAATTTGAACCATCATAATTAAAAAAATTCTTAACTTTCTTCTTATGGGTTTTATATTCCTTCTTGGTCCAATTTGTTGTGATTTTTTATGTAGACATGTTTTGATAGCCAGAGGATGCCATTAATGCCAATTTTTCATTCAATTTAACAATTTATCTTGTAAACAAACTAAGAGTTGAGGAGAGTAGCTAATTTACTCTACCTCTCCTTTGTTGTGATCTATTATTTAACAACTCTTAACACTCTAACCTCCACCATTCTAAAAAGAAAAAGAAAAATATTTTTTATTGTTAATCATACTAAGAGAGATGTCACAAGTTATCTAAACTATACAAATTGGTGAGATCATTGTAGTTTCATAATTACTCATCATTTAATTTAATTAATCTAGGTTGGTGTCCAAAGATGGTATACAAGAGGGTTCTAAATTCTTAGGGTAATATCTTCTTCTCAATTAACTCTATTCTATCCTAAAAACATATTGGAATTGAAATTAGATCTAGATTTTCTAGAATTTGAACCCACTAAATTTCTTCTCCTTCAAGTAGAGCGGGCCCTACTCCCTATCAGGATCAATTCCTTGGGTCTATGAATGCATTAAATTGGATTCTCATTTAAAGACAATATAATTGATTCATACCCTTTTTTTATACTACTAAAATATAATTATTATTTACTCTATATTGATCTCTTTACTAAATAACTAACTAAAGATTGATAAAAAATATATATGGAATTCTAACATATACAAGACTACTAGATTGCAAATCATGCAATTGTCTTTTGTTCCTAAATCTAAAGCATAACCTATTTTTATTTTTTTTAACCTGGAATGCTTCCTTGATTTTAGATATGATACAACACTTTATTCTTGACTTGAAATATTCCTAAATTGTAAGTAGAAAATTGAAGTAGCTACTTCAATTATTGTTATGAAAATTTTCCCCCAAAGTGAAAATAAAGTCATAAAAGCATTAAAAGGAGAGAAAAAAATAAAGGAAAATATGATCATTTGGTTAAAATGGAGGTTAATGAAGAATATTTATGAAAAATCTTTTAAAAGAGGAATAATTATATTTTTTAATAATAATTAAAGACAACCCTTGTGAAAGGGTATGACGGTTTGAAAAGCAACCCGTAAGGCTTATGTAATTCATTTATGTGAGATTTGGAAAGGACATGGAGATCACTTAAAGAAGAAGAAGATGGTTTGGTTGGCTATGGATATTTGAGGAGGGGGCACATAGAGTGTGTCTAACTCAGGCTATAGAGTACACTTAGAATTGTCTTGGCTAGGGCTTTGATGTATTTGCATAGTGCGTAAGCATACTTTGTGTTTTTACACATGTTCTTTGATGTGTGTCATAACTATGAGGACCAATACCACTGAAATCTTCCTAGAGTGATAATGAGCTTTCCAAGTGCTATGATTCAAATAAGTACTAAACTTATTTAAAGATATTTTAATTATGAATGAGATGGAGTTGATTCAATTAAATTTTTTAATGATGTCATTTATTTCTTTTGATCATACTTTTATTGTTAGATGACAATTTATATATTAATGATGGCAATCTTAATGTACTCAAATATTAAGTTAGTTAACATTGATAAATATGCATTTTATGTATTTGTATTTAAACTATAGGTATACTTTACAATATTTAAAACTTAGATAATAACACTAATAAATCCGTTGCCACATAAAATTAACTCTAATATATTAAATCTATCCAATTTTATACATAGGGAAAATTTGTTTTACATTTTGGTATCAAAGTCAACTAGAAATGGTAATAATTCTAAATTCCATTCATTTTAGTTTTGATTGCAAGTCATAAGTTCAATCACTAGTAAATTTTAAAAATTTATTGTATTTCCATTAGCAATATGAATGATTGGTAAGTTAGCAACATTAATAAAATTCAAAAGCTTTCATTATGTATCTATGCTAAATATAGACTAATTTATTGAGGTCCTTGTAATTTCTAACATGAACATATAAATAAACACATATTAGACACCCACTGATATTTAAAATTATAATAAATTTCACACCCTACCTACTACATTTGAACGTCTCTTTAATTTTTTTTATGCTAGATATCCAAATGGCCACACATTTTCATCACCAATGAGTGAAAGCTTTAAAGTAGCATTATTGACCTGCATAAGACTTTTAGTTAGTAATAATAGATCAAACTAAGAAGCCATAAATTATATAAATACCTATAGAGTTTTCTTGAGGAGGAAATTTGTTGTAGTATTGCTCCCAAGATTTCAATATTGTTCTCACTCATAGCTCTTCAAGAAAAGTTGATTCATTTAATATATATGAGAAATCTTCCCATACAGATGAACACTTTATTCATTTTATTTCTAAACCAACTATGTGCTTGAAAATAGAGGTATATCTTCCAATTCTATGACTCATCTCATTGCCCCTCATTTTCACCTTCGACTTAAAACACAAGGAAAAGGAGAATAATTTTTTTTACATTTTTGGAGGAAAGAACTACGTGACACACTGACAAGTATTGCACTTTCCTTAAAAAAAATTACTTCCTACTACTTCTACCCAATATTTTCACACCTGCTGTTAACATCCTCTTACAACTACACCATCAAATGGTGCTCTAGAATAGGGTATGGACATCCTTGAAAGAATAAAGGACAATATAATTTTGTCTAAAGTTGTAGTTGTAATTGCCCTAGTAGACTTGTATGCAATATAGCAAAAGAGACAAGGCACATGAATTATTTGACTTAATGTATTGGAAATTGTGATGCATTTGACAAGTGTCAAATTGTAATGCCAAAAATTGCATCCTATGCAATTTCACATTACATAAACCTCCCCTTTAGCTTAATTAAATTTGATAATGAATTGTCCCCTTCACCTAACCTTAATATTTTCATTAACCCTTTCATTTTCAACCATTTAATGAAACTTTTATCATGAATGACTGTGTGTCGTGCAAACGTCTACGCACCACACAAATGTCCCAAAAATATTCTTTCCTACATAGTTGTTGAGGCATTACATTTCCTGTCTGCTCATGAATTGTAGCATCCTTGCAACTTGTAGGCACATAAAAAATATCCATTTACATTCCTTTTCTCCTTTCAAACCTCTTATTCTCTCATTCATTCACTCTATTCGATCTATCTCATTTTCTTCTTCATTCTTAAGCATTCTTCTCTCATTCTTGGAAGCTCTATCACGTCTTGGCTCTCTACACCAGCAATTTGGTTCTCTTGGCACATATTTGGTGTTGCATACTCTTCCTTTTGACATCACCACCTTGCTAAAGGGAGAGTAACTACATTCTTTTCATATTGCATTATTATTTTCACGTCATATAGCATATTTTTATTCCAACTTGTCTATTATATTTATCTTGTCTATCTATTCTTCTGTCTACTATCTTTCTATCTGTCTATTTGGTTGTTCATGGAGGTGGGAAAATCTACGTGGGTGTTTTACTGAGGCAAGCCCCTAAAATAGCCTCAACAATTTTCTCATTTCCGTGTGTGCAGGTATTGTAGTTGGAGCATTGCAAGAGGCTTCATTCATGAACTTCTTGTGAGTATTCTTTATTTTAATTTCTATCATTTCCTTTAAATCCTTATTTAGTTTATGTTTATTTTCATTATTTTGTTATTTCTATTATTTTGTTACTTTAACATATTTCTAAGATTTTTGTTGTCAAATAAATAGTAGGTTCTTTGTGCTTTTTTGTGATAAACTCTAATTTTGGTCCATACAACATTGTAGTGCACCACGAGGATGTATGTGTGTCACACTGTCGTCCTTGGCCAAGAGCTTGTTGGTTTGTCCAAAGAACCTCTACAACCTACTCTTTTGGTTTTTGAATCTCTTATAATTTTATTCAACATAAAATATAAAATATAAGTAATCTCCCTTGTCTTACCATTTTTTCACTTGAGCTTTGGTCCTTGAGGTAGTTGAGGAACATTTTCCTTTGATGGGGGGTGTCAATATTCCTCTATATTTTGGTGAAATCAACATGAATCTATTGTTACCTTATCCTTTTGTCCAAAACAATTCTTCTCTCTTGTTTGGACATCTGTTGGATCGAGCATTGTGACACTTTTATGAGTTTCACAACCTAGTCCACTACCTTCAAGCACGTAGCTAGAAGAATATTTCGATAGATATGGGTTTAAGAAGATAGTTTAGTCCACCCCATTTTGGTGCTAAGTTTGATAAATTCACTACATGGTTGTCACCTGGTTATTCTCCCCCTTTTTATTTCATTCATCCATTAATATAAGTTCAAGAAAACCCTCAACCAAGCACTCCTTATAGCTCCACTTCTCCCATATATCATGAGTTTGATCTTGGGGTCTCCTTTGATCAAGTACAATCTTTGGATGAGAGTTTAAAAGAGTTCAAATATTTTTTAAGCAAAAATGACACATACACTCAAGCTGCTCCTATCGTTTGTGGTTTGAGGGACCTACTTATCTCATACCAACAAAGGTCTATAACCTCTTCAAGGGAGAGCTAAATTGGTAAAGACCAATGTCCCCTCATACACTTCAGCCTTGGGTAATCCTCAGGATGTCCAATTAGAAATCACCGGTACATAGTTGTATGTTTTGATTTTGGGAGTGTTCATGCATATGGTAGACACTACTCCTTTCGTAATTATTTTCACTACTATCGATAATACCAAAATTGTGCCTTTGGATGATCCTGGAGTCAAAGTGAATCGTCTCCCTTTGGGATATGATATCCCTATATTTGGAACCCGAGCCTCCACCACCTCAACTAGTCTAGCTCTATCAACTGATCCCATCTTGAATAATTTATTACAAAACATGGGATGGATGCAATCACAATTGGCTAACTTGGATAGCTCTACATCTCAATCTATATTGCAACCATACTATCACCATAATCCTTTAGCCATCACCATTCTAAATGTTCCCATCCCTCAAGGAATGGAAATCCTAAAGTTTGATAAATAGAGTGGCAAATGTGACTTGCAAACCCATGTCTCATACTTTACTACCATGTGTATTGATTTCCTCTATCAGGATGCTTTGTTAGAAAATCCATTCCCATGATCCCTCGATAATTTTGCATGAGAGTGGTTATGCTTACTTCTTGAAAACTTTATCTTCTCCTTCAATCAATTGATTAATCAATTCTTACAACAAATTCTAGGTGAACATCAGACAAAAGATCAATTTTATTGATCTTGTTGATGTAAGCAAGGGACTCACAAAAAGGTAATTGATTTCATTACTTGATACTGTTACAAAGACAATTTATGTTGCACCAAAAGATCAACCTATTAATGCCTGATACAACCGCCAGAGTTAATGAATTCATGGGAGGTGGTTAATCCATGTCACAAACCTGAGCGTTGTGTTTCACAACACAAGGAGACCAAGGGCACACACCTTGCAACAATCCCCCCAACACAAGCGGGGGGTTCAAACCCATGACCCAATATTTGATACCAATTGTTGCAAAGAAGGTTGACATTGCACCAAAAGATCAACCTATTAATGCCTGATACAACAACTAGATTTAATGAATCCACAGGAGGTGGTTAAGCCATGTCACGAATCTGAGTTTTGCGCTGCACAACATAAGGATATCAAAATTATGAACATGAAAATAGAAGCTACAATAATAAAATAGAAAATAATATAGGATTCCTTAATTTCCATTTAATACATATTACATATATATAGGAGGATGTATCCTATATTCTAGGATATTAGCTCAACTGAAATATCCTCCAAGCCTATTATAATAACAATATGTTAATCATATTGTTATGCTAACTATATGTTAATTCTATTATATAAGTTTTTTATAGCAACTAATTTACATCCTCACACTAATGTAATATTATAAATATTACATTTACACATAATAATTACTACCATAATGTGAAGCACTAATGATATTTCCTAACAAAGGAGACCAAGGGTGCACACCTTGCAACAAATACCAATCCTTATTTTCTTGAATCTCTTATGCCCTACCGGATTCTGATGTTCAACATTTGTCATTGAAATTTGTTGTTGGAATTGAGAGAAAAATTCCTCCTAATGAAATAGCCTTCTTTCCCCCATATGTGTGCTACTTTAAGAGAATACTAGCAAATGGTGATACAGTACGAGGATTCCTTGTCCTCCTATCTTGATAATCGGTTAGTCGTGTCTATTCCTAGGGAACCTAAGAGAAATAAAGCAGTAGAAAATGTAGTTTTCATTCCTATAAAAAAGAACTATGTGGGATGAAATAGAATCTTCACAAAAATATCTAAGTCTTACACTAATGTTCTTCAAAATTTATTAAAATATGGTTTAATCTCTCTCCCACAAATAAGATCATTGTTTGAACCTTATCCTAACTGTTATGATGCATAATTTTTTTATCAATACTACCGAGTCCTTGGCCATGATATTGAAGATTGGGTGCAGCTTAGAGATTCCATCCAAGACCACATAGATAGTTATACCATCTGACTCAATGGTATGAAACAAAATTCTAATAAATCTTTAGCCAAGCCTAACAACCAACTGCATATATACACAAACCCTTTCCCTTCTCATTCTGTTAATCTGATAACACTTGTTTCTTCATCTACTGATCCTAGCCCTTCTGAGTACATGAAAGTGGTCTTGTTCACTTCTAATCCTCCTTCAGGTCGTGTGAAAAAACTCCTGACATATTCTTCACACCACATGAATTTCCTTTTAATAGGGAACCTTCTCCACTTTACATCTAAACTCGGGTCAACGATATAATCATAACCAGTTTTATGGTTAACCTTGCTAGTCAGGTCAATGCCATCACGAAGGAGACCATATTCATCAAAAATTTACATAAAGATAAATATGAGCAGTCGAAGACCACAATCCATACTCATGATGGCTTTTGCATGCCTCCTATTGGTTCCACTTCTTTTTCGGTCCTTGTTGGGCCTAAGTTCATTGATGTCCCATTTGTCGTGATCCCTAAATCCAACCTATTTAGAGTGGGACTAGGCATTCCTTGGCTATTCTCCATGAATGTGGTTGCTTTAGTTGTCCACAAATGTTTAAGATTCCCCCATGATGATATAGTGCATACTATTTAAGATACTTGATATAAACCACTTGTGTCATGTGGGGGATTTTCTTTAGATCATTTTTGGTCCGCCACTATCAGACCTTTACCACCCCATGGAAACTTATTTTTCAAGGCCTATTATAGATACAAGATGGGATTTGAGGCCCCTAATGTTGTTTTTTCACCTTCTTCTCATGTAATTTTTGTGAAGGCCTCCATGCATGCGCAACAACGTGCCTTATCCTCTACACCTTCCTCTTCAAAGGCTAAGGAAAAACATGATCCCACCCATAGACCATCTTCTTCTATTACTTCACAATCCTTAATAGTATCATTAATTCCTTCTATTGTGCCCAACACAATAAAAGTAAAGGCACCTGTGTTTTGGAGTTCTAAGCCTCAAGTCTTCCAACTCTTGGTTTTAACCACTACACCTCGACCCAACCTCTATGGTAAGGGGAAGAATACATTCAAAGTTGTTCCTTCTTATGTTGTTCTAGTATCTCGACCTCTGAGGCCTCCTCTTATTCCTCCAACTACCTCTAAAGTAGCAAAAGGAAAGGAGCCTATCATCGAGAACCTCATCTTTATCTCTGCTCCTCCTCTTGTTCCTCCTTAGGAACCTAATCTTCCATTGACAATGATCGTGGAGACTACTCCTCTAGTGGAACAAGATCCCCCAAAGTCTTCTCAACCTATTATTCTTGGTATCCATAGATGCCACAATTGAATTTTGTGTGAACATAAACGTTGTCGATGAGCATTGACTTGAGAACGTGAGGCCTCACAAAAGACTAAGGGGGAACCTTTTGTTCCTACTACTTTTTCTTCTATTCCTAATTTTGTTTTTCTTTCCACTCCTTCCATTGTCTCTACTTCTATTTCCATCACCTTTGTCTTGCTTTCGAATTCCTCGATGGATCCTGATGAACCTCACCCTAAGTAGGTGCAAGTGTTCATCGCTCCTTCTTTGTAGCCTCCCCTAATCACCTCTTTACCAGATCTTCCTCCTTTCCCTAAGGCCATTGCCATGCCTCATATGAAGGTTGTGTCTACTATGGCTCCTTCTCCTTCTCTTTCTACTTCTTATTCTAATGCGAGGATTTTACATCCTCCACTTAAGCACAAGTTAGAGCATGACCTCATTCCAAAGGATGGTCGCAAGAAATCTTATTTGTCTTCTTCATCTTGTTCTACTTTGGCTTGTAGCATTCTTGTGACAGATAAAGCCCCTCCTTCCCTAGATTTTGTTACTACCTCTCTTCTAGAGGTAAGCAATGAATCTCTAATTTCTCATCCTCCTTTTTCCAGTGAAAACACTTCACTTTAGAGAAGTATATGTCCGACTCATTGGAGGATATACCAAATTTTTCATCTATCTTTGCTAGATCAATGACGTTAACCTCGCATGAGATTACTAATGAGGAGATTGAGGCAACCTCCTCCTTGGCTCTTGTTATCCTCCCTCTATAGGCTCATCTTCCTTCCCCCTATGATGATCTAAACTGGGAGCAAGATGATGTGTTAGAGGTGTCAAACTAGAGTGGTACCTCTTCTTTATATCTAGATTAGATTTGTGTGTTTTTTTGTCTTCCCTTGTGCTTGTATGTTAGTATTTGTGCTCTCACCTAGAGGACCCTTGATACCCTTTGTAGGTACTGGGATACAAGACAGAAAATTTTTCATACAACTTCTTCTATTTGTCTGATCATTCTTCTATGTATCGTAAAATTTTGGCTTTCACGTAAGGGATGATGCAAAGTGTCAGAACATTTATGCCTCTTCCATGTTGAGCCAAATTTTTATTTGTCTTCATTTTCTCTTCTTCCCATTCCAATTTATTTGGGGGTGATGTAAATTCATATACTTCATACTATATTTATCTATATAAATTTATGATCAATTTTGACCCCAAATAATTGGATTCCCCTATATTCTTGATTTCTTTGTCTCTACTTTCTTTGATGTTGTGGATTATGTGTTATCCCTTGCGTGATAACATCGCATGAATACATCTCACCATGTACATCTCGCTCTGTCTTTCTTCTCCTTAGAATGACATGTGCTCCTCTACGTAGCACACATCATTGTAAGGGGGGATATCATATCTAGATCATCTTTATTTTTCAAAAATGCATGTCTTAAAAAATCTTGATGTCTCTTGATCTCGTCGTCTTGATTGGGGGCAACCTGACTAGACTTTTCTTATGATCTCATCTTTTTGTGATAGGGGTTCCCCTCCTTGCGAGGTTTGTTTCTATCACTCATCTTTTTGTGATAGGGGTTCTCCTCCTTTGTGGGGTTTATTTCTATCATGCATATTTATATCTACTTTTCATATGGTCTCTAGCATAGTGCAGCTTGCTAGCCATACCTATTAGTGTTGTCATTTTTTTGATCAAATTTTATCATTTTTATTTTTCACTTTTTTTCCTAATGTGTTTGTCTATATATAGCTAGCATGTTTGTGGTGAGATTGCAATCAGATTTGTAGGATTGAAGACCCATGTTCTCTTCATGTCATGTCCCAGCCTTTCAATTGCATATACTAGATTGAATACCTGCATCCTCTTCATCATGGGTATATTCTCTTCAACCTCTTTATTTCTACTTTAGCTCACATTTGTTAGAATACATATGCTCTCTAAAGTGGGGGAAAATGTAATGTCGAAAATTTTATCCTATACAATTTTACATTACATAAACCTCCCCTTCAACTCAATTAAATTTGATAATGCAATGTCCCCTTCCCCTAACCATAATCTTGTCATTAACCACTTCATTTTCAACCATTAAAGGAAACTTTTGTTGTGGATGACTGCATGTCGTGCAAATGTTCTCATGTTGCATGAATGTCCTAAAAAGATTCATGCCTACATTATCATCAAGGCATTACATTTCTTGCCCATCCACAAATTGTAACATCCATGTAGCTTATAGGCATACTGAAAACATCCCTTTGCATGCCTTTTCTCCTTTCAAACCTCATATTCTCTCATTCACTCACTCTCTCATTCATTTTATTCAATCTATTCGATCTATCTCAATTTCTTCTTCATTCTCAAGCATTCTCCTCTCATTATTGCAAGCTTTATCACATCTTGGCTCTCTTCAACAAAACTTTGGTTCTCTTGGCACATCTTGGGTGTGGGATGCTCTTCCTTTCAACATCATCACCTTGCTAAAGGGAGAGTAACTACATTATTTTTGTATTGCATTATCATTTTCATTTTCATGTCAGATAACATATTGTTATTCCAACTTGTCTATTATCTTTATCTTGTCTATCTATTATCTTGTCTACTATATTTTCTATTTGTCTATTTGGTTGTTCATGGAGGTGGGAACACCTATGCAGGGTTTTGACTGAGGCAAGCCCCTAAAATAACCCCAATAATTTTCTCATTTTTATGTGTGCAGGTATTGAAGTTGGAGCATTGTGGGAGGCTTCATTGGTGGACTTCTTGTGAGTCTCCTTTCTTTCTTTTCATTTTTATCATTTTCTTTAAAACCTTATTTAGTTTATGTTTATTGTTATTATTTTGTTATTTTTGTTATTATGTTAATTTAAGCATATTTTTGAGATTTTAGTTATCGAATAGATAGTAGGTTCTTAGTGCTTTTCTGTGATAAACTCTTTTTTTGGTCCATATGAGAGTACAATATGTCATGGGGACGTCCACATGCCATGCTATTATCCTTGGGTGAGAGCTTGCTGGTTTGTCCAAAGAACCTTTGCAATCTGCTCTTTTGGCTTATGAAACATATTTTTATTCAACATAAAATACAAAATATAAGCAATCTCCCTTGTGTTCTCATTTTATCACTTGAGATTTGGTCCTTGAGGTATTCGAGGAAAGTTAACCCTTGATGAGGGGTGTCAATTTTCCTCCTCTACAAAAATCAAATTCCATGACCTTTATAAACTTCCTTCTTTCTTATGTTTAAATGGTATTTCTAGTGCCTCTAAAATCTACTTAAGAGCTATGCATTGGCTAACTAACATGATTTCCCAACAAATATATGGTAGCTATTGCAAATAAATCTCTTTTTGAACAAGCAAAAGAAACTAGGGAATGTAGCATACACCTTACCATTTATAACAAGGAAATATTATAGCTTGAAGGTGTGTAATGCATATTTCTATCTGTCACCAAAGATGGTAATGCACCAAAACATCTACTGACATATATGATTGATCATGTTGTTGAGTACAATTCTAATTGTTACATACTATTCTTAAATAATTTTGACAACAACTATACCAATATAAGACTAAACACATTGTTGAAAAATTAAAAAAAAAGTCTATTTATAGAAGTTTTTTTGAAATCCTAAATAAGAAAAGTATGTTAAATGAACCAACTTCAAAAAATATTCACTAAGTAGTGTCCCTCACAAGGAAACTTTTGTGGTGAATCTTCGCCAATTGGCGAATTCTAGGAATCAGCCAAGTCAAAACTGATGAATTAATCATACCCAACAGGGTGTCTAAATTGCCCGGATTTTATGAACTATCGGTCCAATGCATGTCCATTCGCCGATGATTTTTTTTATGAGGCATATTTAAGCAATAAATTCACCATAACAGACTACATGTTTCAAATGGACTGATTAATATTTTTGCTTGGAATCCCGGGAGCATGTAATAAATCACCTACATATTCGCCAATACTATTAAAAGAACATTATATGAGGACCCATTTTTCCAATTAAAATTTACAAATACTTGCTTGTGAAGACCCATTTTACCAATTAAAATTTATAAATAGTTTCTTATGAGAACCTATTTTTCTAATAACATTTAAAAATAATTACATTTGAGGACACATTTCACCTTGAAAATTACAACGTATCATTGTTTAAGCACGCAGAAGAATTCACCAAATTTTTAATATACCATTTAAAAATCTTGTGGAATTCTCCAAATATGGATTGATATAAATACAATCAGAACTATCATTTATTCTTACACATTTTGTTCGGTTCTGAGGTTCTACTTCTTGATTCAAAAGTCACTACCAGTGAAAGCCAAAAATGTAGACTTATTAGTTATAATAATAAGATTTCTTTATCTCTTTTCCATTCTTTCTTCAGTCTTAAAGATGATTTTGAGTAGGGAATGGGATCTATATTCTCTATCCTTCTTAAATAAGAAGACATTTTTTCCAGCTTTTATTCGAAGTGAGAGATCAATATGTCCAGCAGCAAGGGTAAGCCTCCTCAGGGTAATGAAGAGATTGGGAGGCCATCAAAAATACCAAAATTTAGAGGTAACATACAATCTTACTGTGGAATTGGAAATATTATGATCCATTAGATCAAGATGGAGCTACATCATCAACTCTTCCACCAAACATTAATTAAGAAGGCATTCATAATACCTCACCGCCACAAGAAGGTCAAGGTGATATTGCCATTGAGTTAAATCAAAATGTATCACATGAGGATGGAAATACCATAGAAGATGTTCCAAGGGATACCCTATTTAGCCAAAATGATATAATTGACTTGGATGAGGATGATGTTGGTAGCAAGAAAATAAAAGGCAAATCAAAATTGGGGCGCGAGTGGGAAATGACAAGGAATTTTCAACTTGGTCGGTTGTCGAAGTACCCATTCATTGTACCAGTGGGGATAGAAAATGAAAATGATAATGAAAAAGAAACACTATGCAAGTGTACGATTTTTAGTTGGAAATGTGGAAGAGCCAAGACGTTGCAACTAAAGCTTGATACTATAGAAAATCATATCGGTAAAGTTTATGAAAAACAAATCATAGACGAAAAGGAACAATTAATCGTACGATGGAAATCAAAGGAAGAATGTCTTCATGTTAAGTATGTCGCAGAATATGAAGATAATAACCATAGAATGTTGAAGCTTGATGAATGTCAAGGTACACTTGAGGCTCATTTTGGAAAAGCAATGGAAGCAAAAAATCTGTCAAAAACTATTCAGATGAGTGTTGTTTTTCATATTTTGTCCAGAGGTTGTCTTATGATAGACTACCCAGAATATTCTAGTTTATTATCTTATTTGAGTGTTCCTCACTTTCCCTTCTCACACTGGTCAGTAACGTTGGATGGGAATGGGCAAACTGTCTTGCTGCGGTGGAAAAGGAAGATTTAAAGGAGAAAATAAAAGAGTCAAATTTCATTGAATTATCTTTAGATGAAGTTACTGCGGTAGACAATACTTCTTGGGTTTGTATGCATTTGTATATTGTAGAAAAAAATGTTCTCCAAACTCATCTTCTTTGTGTTCATAAAATGAAGGATATTTCAACATCACACAAAATCTATTTGAACTAGTCAAGAAATCTTTGAATGAAATTGACAATTGCCAAAAAGTTGGTGTGTAGGAGTTGATAGAGTTGCAGTGATGCAAGGTCAAAGGATCGGTGTTTGCACAAAGTTACAAACTACTTGTGCACCATACATGCTTGGCATTCACTGCATAGCCCACATAATGAATTTAGAATTCAAAATTGTAAGCAAGTTTCCTACAGTATCAAAAGTTGAAAATCTAGTCCGCCAGATCCACACATACTTTTGCTGAAGTCCCTAACGTTTCCAAGAATTTCAACATTTTGCTGAGGGAATAAAACCAAGAAAAAATATTCTCAAGGATGTCGATACTAGATGGATCTCCCTGCATGGACCAACACATCGAGTTCTTTCAGAATATCAATCCTTGATTGGAGTGATGTATGAGCATCACAACACAATAGACAAAGATCCTAACCTATTTAATAGGTTAAGTGATATAGAGACGCTCTTGACGTTAGCTAGTATTCTCCCCATGCTGGATGTGATAAAAAATCTTGTGAAGAAAGCCCAAGAAAAAACTATGTATATTTATGAATATTCCAATCTACATAAACATACATATTTGGCCCTCGATCATCTATATCTAGATCTAACACAAGAAGGTGCAAATTATCTCATGTGGCAAAAAATTACTGATTTGAATAATCTTGATAATTATTTACAGTTTAATGCAAGTGGGAACTTATGTATATGTGTATGTGGATATGAGATACGAATGTACCACTGTAAGACAACCAGACGCTCTAGCAGAGAAGTAGTTGTTAACGAGGAAGATTTTAACGACATTGTTAAATTTATTAGTGACAATTTGAAGGAAATTGCAAAATCTCTTTCCTCAGATATTTGTGAAAGATTCCTTCAACATGAAATACTTCAAGCCATGGGTATTGTGTATCCTCAATTTTGGGTAAACTGAGATAACCCAAAATATTTTCATGATAAAGTAAAAATATTGATCGAACAATTTTTGAAAAGGGTAACATATAATGAGCAGACAATAGAAGGAATTTTAAATGAAAATAAGCTTACACAAAAATGTAGAATTTTTGCAACAATTATGAAAGACCAGTATAAATCTATGGGCATAGAGAAGGCCTTTGAATCGGGATCAATAAAAAAGGTTTGGACAAACTTAGGTCAGAGTGAAATATTGCATGATTCGATATCAAAATATTTCAAACTTGTTGATTTATGTCAAACAATGATATTGGGGTCGATGGAGGATGAGAGAGTTTTCAGCACATTGGGGTTTTTGAAATCAAGGTTAAGAAACAAACTAGACAAGAATTTGGAAAATTGCTTGAGGATGAAAGGAACTACGTATAATGTAAAAAAAATACTTTTTAAAGGGCACTCGCAATTTGGAGGTCCACATGTGAAAGAAGAGGGACTAGGTTGTGCAACATAGATACTCCAATTCTAAACACTGGTACTGGTGGCACTGGTAGTGGTTGTGGGACTGAGACATATGACATTGACATAAATCACACAATGAATGTTGAATTTGAGACACAGGCCGAAGAAAATGAAGAGCGGACTCATAATCAAGATGACTCTTTTACTTTACCTCAAGATGAGCATCAGTTTGAGGACCTTGACTCCATTTGGGAAATGGAAGAGAATTAGCAGCTTTTAGGTATTTATACTACACTTCAAGAATCAGTTTCCATTGTTCCAAAGTCCAAACTATAGTTAATGATATTTTATATTGTATTCAATGAAATTGTGAATCATTGCACTTCATGATATTTTATTTTATATTGCACTTCATGAATAATATTCCAAATTGTATTTGACGATATTTTATATTGTATTCCATGAAATTGTGATATTTTATATTGTATTCCGTGAAATTGTGGTATTTTATATTTTATATTGTATTCCATGGTATTGAATTTGATATGTGATTCTGCATCATTTTTAAAGAACAAAACTTATCACACTACTTATAAATTCCTATTGCGTTGTCATTCACATAATCTTTGATAAATAATTGAAAGGAATATTAAACCATTCCTTGAACAAAAGCTAACAGTTCAACATTCGTAACTTAGAAGTTAGAAGCTCTACCAAACTGATTACAAAAAGAGTTTTCGATACTCCAACATTAGAAGCAGTTGGCATGACCATAAACATTGCTAAGCTCACAAAAGCAATAGTTGAGAGCCTTACTAAAGATAGAGACACACATAGAAGTGTTGGTTAATAGATTTGTCACCTAACTCTATATTCTTATGCCCACGGAGGTGAAAAATGTAACAACAGTTGAATCAGCCATAATAGTATTTTAGACTGATTCTCTACTTATTTTAAAAGGTGGCAGCTACCTTCTTCAGATATTCAATGAATAATTTTTAACTAATATCGCTTTTAACCAGAAATAAAATGAAAGAAAATAATTTTAACTAGAAAGATTTGAAAGGCATCCACACAACTTAAACAATAAAAGCTTAAACTACCAAATAACCTAAATTATACTGAGAAATCCTTACGCATCCATCACCATAAAGTCTGTATTCACATATAAAAATTCCACAACAATGAAACTAACCAAACATATATCATTCCAATAATAGATAACCACTAGAAAAATACTCAAAAAAAGGAGAATAAATCCACACACCATAACTCAAATATTACGCATGCATGAACTTCACCATTGTCTTTCTATATTGAAATAATGGAAAAGCAGTAAAAATAGTAGAGTCTTGATAACGGTTTAAGACAACCGTTTTAGAAATTAAAATAAAAAGTCTTTGAAGTATCGAGAGATCCAAATTAAAGAAAATAACATAAAAACTAAAAACTAATTAGGTCCCAGCACTGACTCCTTCGCTTCCAATTATTTCCACCTCCTGCTGCTCCAGTAATGCCTCTTGTGCCTTTACTCTTTGATTGTACTCCCGGTACTTGGTGACAATTGCGGTGATGTTTTTGCTTCCTAGAGTTGTGGTGATTTGCAACCTTGTCCTCCATTTTGAAAGTGCACGGTCCAACTCAACTAGCATTTCATAGATCTTGTCACTTTCTGCCTTAAATGAACTCATATAGGTTTGCAAGTTACTCAATTTTCTGAACAAGTCTCTAGTGGATGTCTCAGGATCACCTACTTATTTATGATTCACCTCTTTAAACTCCCTCGTTACGTCTACAACATCTAGTACCTTTTCATCAAACTCATATGTGAACTCCACTTCAAGAGCATTGGAGTTCTCCTTGATCTTCACCAATATGTCAAAGTATTTTTCTAACACTTTATTGATTTCCTTGATATAATCTTCATATATTGAAAAATTTCCAATCCAAGGAATCAAACCAACTAGGATCAATTTCTCTAGGGTCATCCACCAATTTTTCTTTTATTAACAAAGTGTGCTCCATGGAGAGTAATTCCGCAATTTCCCTTGAAACAAAAATTGTGCTACCATGTTCTCTCCTAATCTCTTGGAGCTCAACTACCAATTCCTTTATTTTATCAGACACATTAACATAGAATTTCATAAATTTACGAATGTAGAAAAGGCCATCCTGATAAAGCCCTTCTATCCATTCACTAGAAGCTTTAGCATAACCTAAATTTTTCCTGACCCATTGCATAGTGTCAGAATCAATACCTTGAACATTTGAGCTTGAGGCTTCCATAGTGGTTGGAGTCACAATTGATGAAATAAAATTTCATAAAGAAAGAATATTAGATTGCAACTGGAGGTTCTCCTTTTTCTGTTATTTTTCTCTTTTGATCAATGCATTAATAGAGTAATCAAAATGATATACATCACCTTCTAAATTAGATGACCCTATATTAACATGATTAACCTTGTATTCGGCTTCCATTATCTCATTTTTGTTTAGGTCCTTTTCTGGATCAACAATCTCCAACAGTTGATGCCCAAAAGTGGAATTGATGATAATTCATGACATCCTCTTAGCCTTTTTGGGCTTCTGATGACCCTATAGCAGCATGGCAACTGTATCTACTTCAAATTTCATTGCGGGAATATTATTTCTTTTCTTCTCGACTACTTTCTTTAACCATACTGGGGAAGATTCCACTAATCCAGTGTCTCTACTTTCAACACTTACATTTTCTTTCTTTTCAATTGATTGAACATAAACAAAAGTATCTCGTACTAGAGAAGGGTGATCTTCAAAGAATGTGGGGAAAGAATTATCATCAATTATTTGTTGAAAAATTCCCTCAGAGTTTGTAGGCATTGTCTTTTCTTGACTAGCCTTTTTCGTAGGTACCGAAGGTAGACTATCCTGTTCACAAATTGATTTTAGCTTGGCTCAAGTGTCTTTTGGCTTCTCACCATCTCCTCCTGACTGTGAGCCAGTGCCAGATGGCTTAACTGACTGCTTTCCAGCTGATATATTTATGCTAGAGGCTTGTACAGTCCCTTGTTCTTTTCTCTACGAAACTCTTTGCTTTTGGGGAGAACCCGCACTTTGGCACCATTTTCTATTCAACCAGTCTAAAGTTCTTCTCAAAATAGGGGAAGAAAGGACCATTAAGTCTAAAAATTCATCCTATGATCAATTAATTATATACAAGGGCTTAGCAATAGGGGCCCGACATTCGAGATCAATGATCACCAAATCTTCTTGTGCATCTTTTGGACTATTGAAAGAAATACCAAAAGCTTGTATTTGCCTTAGGGTCAATCTCATGAAATTTATTCTATGCACCTTGCCTTCATCTATACAGTCTTCCCAAAAATCTTCAATATGAGGGAAATGTTCATAGTTGCTAGCTCCATACAAATTTTTCTTAACATAACCCTTGCTATCAAAATTAGTTCTCATGGGAAAACACTGAAAATTGAATTCATTCAGGGCTTTCTATACACCCCTAGCAATATTATTAATTTTACAAGAAAATGAAGGCATGGAAAATGGAAAAGCATACCCCTTCTTTCCCATGTTTGCATATTTAACATTTGCAACGACTATCTGCTACAAAACTTCAAGAAAAACTAGGAAATCACTTGGGTAAAGGGGAAATTTCATTGGAGCCTTCTCAAAACCTCCAATTCTAAGATAAGTGAATTTGTTGAACTAAATGTAGAAACTTCCAAACCTCAATACTAGAGCAACCACTCCAGGTCAAACCCTAAGCTCAGGTTTTCCATCAATTCTTCTCACAATATCCATTAAAAATGCATCATAAATGCGACAAAAAATCCTCATTCCAACCTCCTTAGTGAGTTGTGGAAACCTTCTATACACAAGCGTGTCTAGTGTCAAAGAACTTTATGGTTCCAACCCTTCCTAGACAGCCTCTTGACTGGCTAGAATGTAAACTAGGTATGAGCACAGGTGGAAGGCAACAATTTTTTGAAAATTTATCAATTTCTCATTTAAATGATAACTAATTATCTCAGCCCAATCAATGAATTTATTTTCACTACAAATCACCAGAACAAAATGGCACATCCAAATTTCAAAATAATCTAAACATGCATTACCAATTACATGATGTAGCAACGTGATAACATCTAAAATTTCATCCTTAAAATGAACCCTTTTAAGCTTTGAGGGCAACTGAGACTTACCCTTTTTCTCGAACTTCAACCAATTCTTCACAATGGAAGTTTTGCACCATTCCTCATTCATTTTGAAAAACTCATCACCAACGGCTACAAATATTTCCTCTATATTTTCCCTCTTTGGAATGCTTAATGTGCAGGAATTGACTTCAAAAGCAATTCTTGCAATGAATGACCCGTCCACAACTCTAATTTCTCGAGTCTTTGGAATGTAGCCCCTTGCGCACACATTCACCAGGTTGATGCTTTGTACAGCCTCAGGAAAACCTCTCACATGCGCCAAAATGATCTACAAAAATTTATCTTCCAGTGGTGTTCTCTTCCTTTGCTCCAGGTGCACCAAAAACTCCTCCAAATAGAGGTGGCCAATTTCATTGTCCCTCGCGCCAAACCAGTGATTTTGAATTCCACTCTGCATGAGCACAAATTCATGGAGATAGAATGTTTGCAATTGAAAAGTACTAGCATGGGAAAATAATGAGAATGCATGCTAAATGACATAGTAAAAATTTGCCGCCCACTAGCACTTATGTCATTAATTTTGATAGGACATGCATTAAATGTGGCATTCAATTTCATTCCTCAAAAAGATAGCCTTTAAACCTGAATACTTTTTCAAATTCCTGAAAAGACAACTCAAGGTTATTCCGTACATATCATTCAATGATATGACGGTTCCTTTCAAAGCCAAGATAATTCCATAATGTCATGTGGTCGCGGAAACTTGGAACCTTATAACCAAACTCGTAAGTTTTGAAGTTTTGGAAACCTCTGACTCACTGACTACAAAGATTTCTTTGACCAACAAAGACTTACAACTCAACAAAGTGAACCAAGTTGGGGAATTTGGAAGTTATAAAAATTTAGAACTCCACGACAAGGTTATAAAACTCTGAGGACTAGTGACTAAGGTTAGGAAAAGCACAAAAAATGTGACTTGTTTAACAAAGTGAACCAAGTCGGGGAATCTGGAAGTTATGAAATTTTAGAACTCCACGATAAGGTTATAAAAATTTGAGGACTAGCAACTAAGGTTAGGAAAAGCATAAAACCCATGACTTTGAGCATTCACCAAGAGAAATAAATAACAATGAATTGAAAATTAATGAGGTAAAAGACCCAAAGGACCCAAAATACCAAAGGAGGGGAAGTTTAAAATTGCTGACAGTAGTTTAAAAGTTACGGATAACAAGAAGTAAATATAATGAGATTATTGATGAATATAATAAGATTATGGAAACAACAAGCGGAAATATTAAGGTCTCAAGGACTAGCTAGTTCAAGTCATTTTGTAATCAGGGAGTGGAAGATTGCTCATGAAAATATATTTTGGTTTGTTGTAACCATTTCTTAAGGAAATGATCAGTATAATATGTCAAATGAAAATGTGACATGTGTACATCTCAGCCTAAAGCTTGTTTTGATCCCGTATTTTGAGTCTATCGTCTCTCCAGTTGTAACATTTTACATGAATTATTAATGAAATTTGATCAACGATCTTTCATTAATCTTCTTTGTCATTATGCATTGATGTATGTTTTAATTTCAGCTCTGGTTTAATGAACCACTTAAAGTACCTTGATTAAAACACGAATTCACATAAATGTTTAGTGGATCTGATAAATTATTAAGTAGTCATGGAGTTTGAGTATTAATGTGTGAATACTGAATTGTAATATAGTTTCACTAAGATTATGGAAGCCTGGAATTTAAATCACCTTATAGTTCATATTTTAATTGTGTTAAAAGTAAAACTTAAACATGTACTCAGTGATTCATGACTCAAATCAATGGTTAATAACATATTAACAATAGTATTAGTAGCATATACAACAATGAACACCAACAATTGTTTAATGTGTATCTAGTATTTGAAACCACATACTTTTTCTTCAAATGATAAAATAAATAATATAGATAATTGAACATCAACACATTACTGAAATATGAATTTGAGATTTTTTATTGATTTTCACATGGAGTGCATAGAGGCATTGGCAATGAAAAATCTTGCCCAAAGACTATTGATGAGCCTAGTTTTTGGCATATTTAGATTATGTTTTTAAAACACTTTTCTAAATTTTTTTATTATGCTGAGACAAACATTTAGTGGTAGTTATGGGAACAAGACTGGAATTTTATGCTTAAATACAATAAGTTTATTATGACAAGTCTTTCCATGATTATTGCCTGAATGTGTTATTAGTTTGATAGAATAGGTATGCCTTGTGACCTTTTGTGATGACAAGCCTTTCCTATAGCCTCTACTGTTGAACTTCTTGCAACCATATCTGAAATATTGTTTGTTTTGAATTAATGTTTAATGAATGTATAAATGAGGTGATGGATCGTCTTAATGGTTGAATGTGTTGAGCTAAATTTTTGCCACAGGAATAGCTGTTAAGTTATTTGCAGGTACCACATCTTAAGGAGGAAATTCAGTTTCCACTTGATTGTTGGAAGACTGATTCAACAACAAAGATTAAGGAGGAAACTTCAAGTCATCCACCATGCATGGAGAGTGTTCCAAGAATCCAGCTTAGGCGTCTTGATGGTGCAAAAATCTAGGATGGTGGTGCTTTAAATCTTCAGAATTGATTCGACTCAATTCTTCCTTTTTGTATCCACCTCTTCACTTAGTTAGTTATGATGTAATAAAGACTTCCCATCTTATGAGGGAAGGGTTAGTTAGTCGTTAGATTCATTTTTTAATAAATAGCCCATTCTCCTTCAGAGAAAGGGCCGGAAGATTACTGTTGTAATAAATTTTAGTTTTCAGAAATACAGTTGAAGATTGTGAGCCATGTACTTGTTCATCTCAAATCAATAAAGGTGTTTATGAAGTTTAGAGTCTAATCTGTTGTTTATCTTTGGCACTACCTAAGGGGGCCCACTTAGGGAGTTGTCTATCTTTTTATTCTGCAAGTTAAAATAGTTGCACTTCCTTTTATAGAACTTAGTGTGACTGTTCCTGCAGTTGGCAGAAACACAAAACTGTCAACTGTTCCTGCAGCCACTAGATGCAAAATAGTTTTGTCTTTCAATTTTCATTCCAAGCAAATTTAGTTAGTTAGAATCTGTTCCGGTAATTCCAATTCGAGTATAATGTTTTCAATAGATAATACATGTCTGAAATAGGTGATTAGTGCATATACTTTGCAGACCCATTTCAAGTCTTATGTCCCTAGGTTGATAATTAAATGAGGTCCTTTAGCAAGTTATGACTGCTGGTTGTGAAGTCCAATCCCCGAGTAGAGGAATTCATGTTCCTAGTTATTAAGCTGATTAAAGGATACTACATTTTTGGCGTCATTGCCGAGGATGGTGTCAAACTAAGAATCTGTTGCAGACATGCTAGTAGAAAGTTTGAAATTTTATTCCTAGTATTTAGATCAAAATTCACCATTCCAACATTTTTCCATAATTTAGACTTATTTTTTGTTGGATGCTTAGAAGAAGAGACCAATTTGGAAGATTCCTTCCTAGAAGTTAAATATCCAAGAAATTGATTGAGAAAATATCCTAGAAGAACCATATTTGGATGCTAGTAAGGACCTAGTTACTTCATCCTCTTCCTCAGAGATAAGTTTAAACCTGTTTGATGAGCCTGAAAACCTTGATCCACTCACCGAGCAATTGAATAATTTGCACACTTCCAATAAATAGGACCCACATAATAACCCGCTTGCCCTTGTAGTCTATTAGCCAGGAGCTAACCCACGAACACCACCAAGGATGGCAAGACCTAATTTTCCATTCCCATTCCCTGAACTCCATGACAATAATAACCTCAAGAATATCCCTGCCTCATTACTCCCAAAATTCTATGGACTTATTATAGAAGACCCTCATACCATCTGGTTTGAGTTTAACATCCTATGTAGGAGTTATGATTACACTACTGAAGCACATAAGATGAAATTGTTTCCCTCTACCTTAAAGGAGTTAGCCTTAAGATGGTTTATGGGATTAGGAGGTAATGCAACGACTACTTAGGATGAATTAAAGGAGTTATTCTTGGGAAAGTATAAAGAATATTGTCGAGGGAATGATATGAGAGGAGATGACATCTTCGAGATGTCACAAAAAGAGGATCAAACCTTGGAAGACTATGTGTCCAGGTTTTTGTTCAGTGTGCAGAAAACACACAACATCAGTTGAATGAAGAGTCTAAAAAACTTCTCTTTCTAAGAGGAGTTAATGATACTTGCATGGAATCACTAGACCTCATGGAAGGAGGAGATATCACCCAAATTGATTGGGATGATATCAAGAAGATTTGTCTCAATTACTCTAGAGAAAATGTGAAGAAAGGCAGAGCGTTCAGACCCTCCATTGCAAAAGGAAGTGGTTCAGGCGTGTCAAAGGGGGAGATTTATAATCTCTTGTCCGACTTCAAGCAGGATATTATCAATGATGTAGCTACTCAACTAGAAACTATGCAAGCTAGGAGGAAGAAATATGAAGCTGAGGCAATGCTAGTTGAATATTTCCCCCACTATAGACAAAGGAAGAAGGATTGTAGATGCAAGGAGGTGGCTAATTTGGAGGTGCAACACCTTCCCACTGAGTTCAAACCAATAGAAGGAGATGAAGAAGTGTTCTTCATTGGTGAACACAGGCCTTGGACCCCAAGATAAGGTATGCCTCAAGACCCTTTGCAAAATTTTGGTTCATACAATAATCAGTGGTAGAACTAGTACCCTCAAAATTATGGCCCATATTCCCAACCTCAATGGAATAATCCTTGGCCAAATGCTCAAAAAAACCATTAGAAACCTCCACAAGGGAAGTGGTAGTCACCATAGAAAAATCAGTGGCAGCCTCCACAAGGGAATTGGCAGCAGTCTAACTAGTGGAGAGGAGGCCAACAATGGTCAAATCAACCCACTAGTTTCCTACAACAACCCCAACAGTAGTAATCATGCCACTTCTTACAGCTAATCAGAGCCAAAATCCTAAGCCAACCCAGTTACCTGCTCAAGCAACACCAAATCCCAATAATCAGCCTCAATAACAACAAGAAGTTTATTTCGTTGATCCCAACCAGCAGCCTGCATATGCTCTCAACTTGAACAATATTAACTTATGGTCAGGAACAGTGTTACCTACACCATCTCCTCCCATAATCTCAAAATTTCCATCTGAGGAGAATGAGCAAGAAGATATTAATGGCCAAGTTCAATCCGATGAGCCCATGCAAAATCCATCATTGCCTAAAGTATCCAATAAGCCCCCACTTCATTTTACACAAAGGTTGGAAGGTGAAGTTGTTCAAAAGAAAGAAGAGCATACCTTTGACATTCTTGACCAGCTAAAGCACATATGTGTAAAAATTCCTTTGTTCCAAGCAATTAAAGAAGTACCTATCTATAGCAAGGCTATCAAAGAATCATGTTTAAAGAAGCTGGTTAGAAAGAAGAATGACCCTCCAACTGTTCATGTCTTAGTTCAACTCTCTGATTTGATACTAGAGATGATTACCATCCCAAAATATTCAGACCTTGGCACACCTATTGTTGAAATCATTATTAATGGGGTTCAGATCAAAAATGCTTTAGTAGATCTTGGAGCAACTATCAATGTCATGAAAAAAGACCTTGTACTAAAACTAAGTATTTCAAACCTAAGGCCTACACCTACAGTCTTGCAACTCACTGATAGCTCAACTGTCAAACCTGATGGAGTAGTTGAAGACCTAGTAGTCACCCTAGATTCATGGGAATATCATTGATTTTATGATTTTATCTCCAAAAGCATCACTAGGAGGTTATCTTGTAATTCTAGGAAGGCCTTGGTTAGCCACTGCAGATGCTTATATAGGATGTGGGCCTGGTAACATGACTATCTCTAATGGGTATAGAACTAAGAAGCTCAACCTTTATGCTCCAACCCAGCCTCAACTTGAGTTAGGACAAGCAGTCTGTCCAAATTTGGGAGAAGATGTGAAAGATATGAATTATGTGGCAAATTTGATGATGATCACAAGAGAGCCTTTTATTGCAAAACAAGAAGAGGAAGAGATAATGTCTAATTTCTTTCTGAACAATTATGGTATTGAATACCCCCTTTGTGAAAAAGTTCCATGTTCTTTACAGACAATTCTTTCTCTGCCCACTTCAGCTCATTATCCTGCAACAACTGACTGTTTGCACACATTATTTCCCCATGAGGTAGAAATGCCTTTTCTGTTTGAAATATCCATGCTTGAACTGACTTCCCAAGTAGAAGTGGTTGCAGGAAAAACTTTGAATATCAATAACAAACTTACCAGTAAGCAACATGAGTTAATGGTCCAAATGCGTACTACCCACAAACTAGCTTTTGCTTGGGATTATAGTGACATGAAAGGACTTGATCCAAAGCTATGTACACACCAAATTTTCATCAATAGTGAGTTCAAACCTGTTAGATAGCCCTAGAGGAGAATCAACCCAGCCTTGAGAGAAATTGTTAAAGAGGAATTGTAGAAGATGTTGAATGCTGGCTTTATCTACCCGATCTTAGATAGCCAGTGGGTTTCACCACTAGTTATTGTTCTTAAGAAAGGAGGAAAATGGAGAGTGTGTGTGGATTATAGGGAGCTTAACTCAACAACAAAGATAGATTACTTTCCTCTTCCCTTCATTGATCAAGTCCTGGATAATCTATTAGGGAAAAAGTATTTCTTCTTCCTTGATGGGTTCAGTGGATATAATCAAAAAAAGATTGCTTCTGAGGACCAGGAAAAGACTACTTTCACATGCCCTTGGGGAACATTTTCCTATTCAGTCTTGCCTTTCAGTCTATATAATGCACCTGTAACCTCTCGAAGGGCTGTTATTAGTATTTTCTCAGATATCTCTTACGATTGTATGAAAACATACATGGATGACTTTATTGTGTATGGTGCAACATTTGAGGAGGCCTAGGACAATTTGAAAAAGGTGCCACAGATGTGTGAAGATCATAAATTTTCACTAAATATTCAAAAGTTCTTCATGATGATGCAAGAAGGAATTGTGCTTGGTCACTCTATTTCTGCTGCAGGAATATAGGTAGATCCCTCTAAAATTGAAGTCATCTATAGTCTACCCTTTCCTACCAAGCAAAAGGAACTTAGAAGCTTTCTAGGAGATGTTGGTTATTATAGAAGATTCATTAAGGATTTCAATCAGATAGCAGGGCCCCTCTACAACTTACTAAAGAAAGATACAGAGCTTGCCTGGATAGCGGAATGTGAAAAAGCATTCCTTGATCTGAAAATTTCCCTTACACAAGTACCTGTTTTGAAAGGACCTGATTGGTCACTTCCCTTCCATATTCATACAAATGCATCAGATTATGCTATTGGTGTTGTTCTAGGACAAAAGGGTGGTTCAACTGAGCATGCACTGTACTATATCAGCAAGAAATTGCAAGGATTTGAACTCAACTACACTGTTACAGAAAAAGAAATGTTAGCAATAATCTATGCCCTAGACAAGTTCAAGAATTATGTCACAGGCTATCAGATATTTGTCCATACTGATCATGCAACAATCAAGTATCTTATGAACAAGAGCTCAATTACAGGGAGACTAGCTAGGTGGTTGTTGCTGATGCAAGAATTTTATATTACAATCGTAGACAAGCCAGGTATAGCCAATGTGGTTGCTGATTTCCTATCTAGAATTCAAAGGCAAGATGATTTTGCACTCATAGAGGACTCCTTTCCTGATGAATATTTGTTTGCCATCAAATTCATTCACCCATGGTATGTAGATATAGCAAATTATCTGGTTGCAGGAAGAACTCCTCACTTCTCACCTAAGGAAAAGAGATTGTTAGTAGAGAAAAGCTTTAACTTCTCTTGGATTGTAGATTTCATGTTTTATACATTTCTAGATCAAGTAATGAGGATATGGGTACGTGAGGAGGACACTCATGACATACCGCATGCAAGCCATGATGAACCTTGCGGAGGACATTTTGCTGCTAAGAGGACAACAATGAAAATTTTAAATATTGGCTATTATTGGCCAATGTTACATAGAGATGTAGCCAAAAATAACAAGAGGTGTGACAGATGCCAAAGGATGGGGAGGCCGACCAGATCAGATGAAATGCCTCTATTTCTACAAGTTATTGTTACACCCTTTGACAAATGGGGATTGGACTTTGTAGGCCCAATTGATCTGCCTTCAAATGGTAAGTCTTATATTCTTGTATGCACAGATTATGTAACAAAATGGGTAGAGGCTAGACCTATGAAGTATGCTAGGGATAATAAAGTAGCAAAGTTCCTCTATGAAGAAATATTCACCATATTTGGTGTTCCTAGGAAAATAGTGACAGATCAAGGAGCACAGTTAACCTCTACTCTAATTACAACCCTAGTAAACGAATACAACATAAGGCACATAAAATCAACCCCTTATCATCCATAGGATAATGTCCAGGTTGAGATCACTAACAGAGACATAAAGGCAATTTTGACAAAAAAATGTAGATCTGCATAGAAAGGATTGGGCTGCAAGGTTACCTGAGGCTATGTGGGCCTATAAAACTACATGGAAGACTACGACAGGATATACACCTTTTGAAATGGTGTATGGTAAGAAAGTTGTGATGCCAATAGATTTTGAACATAAGACTCTCAGAACGACTTTGGACATGAACATGGAGTTAACAACTACATAGAGGGAAAGAGTCGTGCAACTGAATGCCTTGGATGAGCTTAGGAAGAATTCCCTGCAGCATACTGAAATGATACAAAACCAGCAAATTAGGTGGCATGATAAGTATATCAAGGAGAAGAAATTTAAAGCAGGAGATTGTGCTCTGCTTTATGACTCAAGGTATAAAGACATTCAAGGAAAATTGTAGACTAATTGCAGACTAGATGGTTGGGCCCATACAAAATAGAAGAGGTATTTGACAATGGTGTCGTACAGTTGAGGACCATTGATGAGGTTAGGTTTAAGTTATTGGTCAATGGGCATCACCTAAAGCTTTACTTCAAGCCTATTGACAAGGGATAATTTTTGAAACAATTTCAATTCGAGTAGGAAACTATTGATCGTGCAGCTGAAGGAATTGAGTCTCAGCTTGATTCCCTAGGCCATGCATGAAAGTGCATAAAAATGTCATAATAAAGGAGTTATCCACAAGGGTTCCCATTCCATCCAATCATCTCATCTGCAATCCGTACAATCTCTTTTTTTGCCACCTCATCCACTTGTCATACACGCACCATCCACATTTTTTAGGATCACCAGTTACAATTAGGAAGATGGGTCACATCAAGCAATCGCAGCGGATTGTCCCAGGTAAGCTCCACTTCACTTAAATATTGATTAGTTATTTCATTCATTACATTTATTTAAGTATTAATTATGACAAACAAAATGTCCTATATGGGTGCAATATCCTTTGAATTTTTTCACACGTTTGAGCATATTTTCTAATTCATGACTGTTAGCCACACCATTGTTTCTACCGCCACAAGGCCTTGTCACATCAACTATTACTGTCCTTTCGGCATAAGCTCCAAATTTTTGAAAATTTGCAATAAATAAACAAACACCCATTACTTCCTGCAATAATGCCTAGGCATGTCTTTCGCTCTTCCATAATTAAAATTTCTTTCTATTTTGCCACTTAAGTTATGGTGTCTGAATTCATTGTTTCTATTTTTCTGCATCTTTCGAAAGTGGTTCAAAAGTTTCGGTTGAGGGGAGAGAAATTAGAGAGGTTTGTTTGAAGTTGCAGGAAGTCAAATTTGGGGGTATAAATTGAAATAGCCAAGTTGAATTCTCGCCTGAAGTGTTGAGTTGCAGAAACAATAAGCAAAATGGGAGGCCAGCCAATTTGGCATGAAACAACAGACCATACCATCCTGTTACAGGATGTGCAACACTTTCCGCTGTTTAGACAGTACAGGTGGCTTAATTATTTTCTTAAGCTTGTAAATTTTGACGAGAACATTGCAGAAGAGTTCATAAGGACATTTCATGAAGGAAAGGCAAAAGTTAGGGGAGTAAAAATTGATGCATCAGTAGATGGAATTGTAGAAATCACAGGGTTGCCACAAGTTGGTGAGCTATTTCCTCAAGCCAGGGATGCACGGAGTGCTAGGGAAGAGTTTACTCAGCCTAATGATCCTCCTTTATGTGTGGATAAGCAAGGCACCCAAAGAATGAGTTTTCTGCAGGATTGGATACCACAGGCAAGTTATATAATCAAATATATAACATGTGAAGGTTGGTTTTCCATGTTACATTCTCATCATTTTAAACTCTTATCTCATTTATGCCATGGCCTGTTAATGAACATTCCTAATTTCCTATACAATCTGCTCTCTAATAGTTTTGCTGAGTTTAAAAAGGGTAGAATTAACTTTGTCTCCCACCATTGCCTTATAAAGTTGCTTGTTGAAAAATTTGTTAAGGATGTATCAAGGATGACCCAGGAAGAGTTTGTTGTTAACTTTAACCCTAGGGTTCAAAATGTTGGACCCAGAGGGCGGCCTCTCACCTTCAAACAATAAGCCTCTTAGTCCATAGGTCAGTCCTCTACTGTCGCATCTCCTATTCTAGAGTCATTTGATTCACAGGACAAAGTTCCTCTTTCTGAGAAATTTTCCAAACAACCAGTACAAACTCCTGTTTTAGACCCTGAGCCTTCCTCCAAAAATATAAAGGGGAAGTCACCCATGGTGGTGCCTACTCCTAAATTTATTAAAATGAAGCAAACAAGGGAATCACCTATTCCTGCAACCAAAACCCCAAAGAAACATAAATAAATTCCCACTCCCTTGCGAAGAAGCTCTAGACTCCAAAATCAGGCAACTCAACAATCACTCGATGCCTCTCAGGTCACAACATCAACCTCATACCCTTCTAGTCCTGTACTTGTGGAGGAGGAACTTATTTTTGATGAGACTGAGAGTATTCCTCATGGAACTGGCCTTGATGAGCTAGCGGCTATTGTGGAACAAATGCAAGAGGGGATGGTAGATCATCTGTAGAAAGAAGAGGAATGTACTGAGAAGGAGGAAATAATAATTGTAATTCAATCAGAAGGAGAAAGTGAAAAAAATGAAATGACAGATGCAATGCCTACTATTCAGGAAGACATACTAGAGCATCATGTGCCTCAGGAAGAACAGGAAAACTAGCAACTGGATGATGAAATAGAACAAGAAATATTTGGGCAATCCAATAAAACAAAAATAATTGAGGAAGGAGAGCAAGAAAAAGTTGATACACCTAAGGAAATTTAGAGGCCACCTGCAGCAAGTTATAACCATAAGCCTCTGCTCCATGTTACAAATTTTGTTGCACGAATGACATGTTTTACATAACTTCAACATCAACGAACTACTTATGAACTGGAAATTGAGAGATTGTAGAGGATAATCCAGAACAAGAATTTGGAAATTGCTAATTTAACAGACACTCTCAACCAAGTAGTCAAACTTGTTCCACAACTAATGCAATGAAGATCACCCTCACCTGTTTACACAATGTACCTAAAAGAGTTATATCTGAACTTCCAATTGATCGAGATCTAGCAAAGTAAAAACCCTTCCTTGAATACCCCAGAAGAATTTTATGATGCGTATTGGGACTCACCTCAACATGTCAGATATCTTTTGTGTGAATTTTATTTACACAGTTTAGTTGTCCCTCATGATAAAGAATGGAATCCCTTGTGCTATGTTGGGGACATACACATCACTGCTCTGATCTCCTGGATCAAAAATGAAATAAGAAGGGGAGATCAGTTTGATGGATACAAGCATGATGATGTTAACATGCCACTGACAGTGAGGAATGAGTCCAAAAATGGGATGGGTATTGTGAACCCCAATTTCATACCTGCACAAACAAGGAAAACAAGCACAATGTTAGATCAATATGCAAGCAAGAAACAAGGATTCCCCATGAAATCCATTTACAATGCTTAAAATAGGAAAAACGAAGAAATAAATAAGAAAGCAATGAAATTCTAATTTAAACAATCCAAACTCTTGATCCCATGGGGGAGTTGGTGCCATTTGGTATATCGAAATCAACCCTTTCCCAACTCCTTTGTAAGCTTTGTTGATGGTTTGATGAGTGATCCACCTTGATGAAGATTCAATCAAGCTTCATGATAAAAATTTGCATAACCTAGCTAAGAATATGAAGAAATGGATGAAACTAGACATGCTTGAGGAAGAAGTTGAGTATAGTAAGTTTACTCAAATTGTGGATGTTTGAATGAGAGGAAGAGTCTCTCATTTATAGATTTCCAAGTTGGAAGGATGAATGAAATTGAGCAATGTGGGATCATTCAACATCTAATGGCCAAGTGCCACTTGTCAAGATGTGAATGGTTGGGGAATGAGCACATTTTGGTCAATGTGCCAAAGAGGGGGAGATGAATACATGTAAGAGGCATTCAATACCTTGTTGGAAGTACCCTTCTCACTCGAATTTGAGGGAATATTCCTTCTTTATTCCATGTTGAGAGAAAATAGGCAATTAAATAAATCAAAGTAATTGATTTATTGTGCAAGTTGCATTCTCTAGAGGATGTGACATAGATTAGGATTAAATTAATCAAAGCTTAATTAATTTAATGAGGAATTAGGAGATGTGACAACTTTGACTTGAATTTATGAGTTAATTTAAATCAAGAATTAAGGAGAAAGATTTAATTAAATAAATGATTTGATTTATTTAATTAAAGGGAATAATGTTAGATTAAATTAAATAAGGTTTAATTTATTCAATATAATAAGAGGACTTTAGAGACTTAATCAAATAAGATAAATTATTTAATTAAAGAGGGATTGAGGATTAATTAAATTAAATTGATTAATTTAATAAGTAGAGGAGAAAGACCTAATTAAATAAATAATGATTTATTTAATTAAGGGATGAAAGGTGTTGATAAGCTGAGAGTATGATTCAAGATGAAATAATGTTAATATGATCAAAATCAGGTGCATGTATATTTTACGTGTCTATAGGTATCTATTTTGATTGGAAGAAGCTTTGGGCAGATGAGAGGGCTAGGCCACTAATTGAACCATTGAGACAAGAGGTATTTACTCAATACTCCCAGATTGCAAATAAGGATCTTGATGCTGCCATCCAACATATTCAAACAAGATGGGAGCACTTACCATTTTAGTTTAGAAAGGCAGAACTGCACACCTTGAATACCCTGCATGCAACCATTCAGAGGGAAAAAAGATATATGAGAAATACCAAAACAAATAAAGAGATTTGGTTGCCATTAGTCATGCAACCACCCATTCTCTTATGGCCACTGTTGGCCATGCAAGGGGAAAACAACACTTACAACAGGAACTATGAGGATAGTAGATGGCAATGACTAGAAGCTATGAGAGCTCACTTTTGGAGTTTTCAGCATGGGGAATGTGGATAGCAGCAGAATGCTGATTTGAGGGAATTTTCTTGAAGAAAGATTGTCAGACTTGCTGAAGGGTCCAACAAGTAGTCGGTTGAGGGGAAATGATGAGCCTAGTTTTTGGCATATTTAAATTATGTTTTTAAAACACTTTTGTAATTTTTTATTATGTTGAGACAAACATTTAGTGGTAGTTATGGGAACAAGACTGGACTTTTATGCTTAAATACAATAAGTTTATTATGACAAGTCTTTCCATGATTATTGCATGAATGTTTTATTAGTTTGATAGAATAGGTATGCCTTGTGACTTTTTGTGATGAAAAGCCTTTCTTGCAACCTCTACTGTTGAGCTTCCTACAACCATATCTAAAATACTATTTGTTCTGAATTAATGCTTAATGAATGTATAAATGTATAAATGAGGTGATGGATCATCTTAATGGTTGAATGTGTTGAGCTAAATTTCTACCATAGGAATAGCTGCTAAGTTATTTGTAGGTACCACGTCTTAAGGAGGAAATTCAGTTTCCACTTGATTGTTGGAAGACTGATTCAACAACAAAGATTAAGGAGGCAGATTCAAGTCATCCACCATGCAAGGAGAGTGTTCCAAGAATCCATCTTAGGCATCTTGATAGCGCATAAATCTAGGATGGTGGTGCTTTAAATCTTCAGAACTGATTTGACTCAGTTCTTCCTTTTTGTATCCACCTCTTCACTTAGTTAGTTATGATGTAATAAAGATTTCTCATCTTATGAGGGAAGGGTTAGTTAGTCGTTAGATTTAGTTTTTAATAAATATCCCATTCTCCTTCAAAGAAAGGGCCGAAAGATTAATGTTGTAATACATTTTAGTTTTCAGAAATACAATTGAAGATTGTGAGCCATGTACTTGTTCATCTCAAATCAATAAAGGTGTTTATGAATTTTAGAGTCTAATCTGTTGTTTATCTTTGGCACTACCTAAGGGGGCCCACTTAGGGAGTTGTCTATCTTTTTATTCTGCAAGTTAAAATAGCTGCACTTCCTTTTATAGAGCTTAGTGTGACTGTTCCTGCAGCTGGCAGAAACACAAAACTGTCAACTATTCCTGCAACCACTAGATGCAAAATAGTTTTGTCTTTCAATTTTCATTCCAAGCAAGTTTAGTCAGTTAGAATTTGTTCTAGTAATTCCAATTCCAGTATAATGTTTTCAGTAGATAATACATGTCTAAAATAGGTGATTAGTGCATATACTTTGCAGACCCATTTAAAGTCTTATGTCCCTAGGTTGATAATTAAATGAGGTCCTTTAGTAGGTTATGACTGTCGGTTGTGATGTTCAATCCCTAAGTAGAGGAATTCATGTTCCTAGTTATTAAGTTGATTAAAGGATACTACAACAACTCTGCATAGAGCTGAGTTGGAACTTGGAAACTCATATTATCAAAGATTCAAAAATAAAATCATCGTATCACCTTTTCTAGCAACTTCCACTCTTTAGGTGGTGGAATTGCTATTTGTTCTAACTGATGTTGTTTCACTTGAATTTTTGTTAATATTTCATGATTATAATTGGAAATTGTCTTGAATTCTTCAGTCAGTTTTGCATTCAAGGTTATCAGTGTTCTGATGAAATCCAAATAGTTCACCACATTTGGGTTCTAAGGAAACTAGTCCAAACCAATCTTCCTTGCACCCTCCATCTTCTTTTTGAAATCATTGTTTCCAATGAATCGCTCAATTGTGTCAAAAGCCTCTAGAAAACCAAGCTCTATGAAGTTCCTTACCTTTTCATCCACCTTCTTCATCGTGTTTGCAGCCAAATACAAATATTCCTTTGTTTCATGCATTATCAAACACTTTTCAATGATAGATGACAACTTCATTGAGGTAGTGTGTCGCCAAAAAGTGTAGACTTTGACACTTTTTCACTCGTTTTGGCCTTTTCCATTGGATTTTGGCCTTGTTTTACCTTGATTCAACCTCGTAGGCTTGCAATTCAACAATAGCATACCAATGTTTTACTAAGGTGTTGTGAAGTGTTGTAACACATTTCTTCACTTTTCTAAGACCCTTTCAACACAATTCACCTAAAAAACATAATTTTACCCCTTTCCAAACCTTGTGCCAGGGTGTTGTAAAGAGTTGTAAGAATTTTTCACACTTTCCTAGGCTCGTCATCCATTAATTAACCCTTTTCTTATGCTAATTTATCCCCTTAATGTATTTTTAGGCCCAACTTAAGTGTGTTTCAGAAGGCAAAGCTAATTAAACTCATTAAACATCATTTTATTCTCGACCACCACTTGAAATTGCCCAAGTGGACTAGGTCGCCACCTTGGGTGACCTAGTCCCTTTCAAAATAAAATTTAAAATTAAAATAAAATCTAACGGGAATCTTGCCTCCTAAACCCTAGTGTCGGCCTATCATGTTGCATTTCGAGAAGATTAGGGTTTAAAATGTACAAATAAGGGTTTCCATCCTCATTTTGACCTCTCCTTAGATCATTTTTCACCTTCACTCACTCTTCACAAGTACTCTTGCACTCAAGACTTCACAAGAAAGTAATCAAGCATAAGGGCATCACAAGCAACCTCCATTGGAGTTGTTCTTGCATGTTGTAGACTTCAACAACAAAGGATTTGGTGAGAATTTACATTGTTTATCTTACAAACATCTTTCCTTTGATTTGTTTCTCATTTGGGTTTAGTTACCATTAAAGGGTTTGACTTAGGCAAACCCCTATTCCCTAACCCCACCTTTTTCTTGGTCTTTGCATGTGTTTGCAGGTTTGTATTCAGATTTGGTGAAGTATAAAGTGCTGGAGAGAGTACAAACATTCCTTCCAAGTCACATCAAGGTATCTAACCCTAGAAGGATAAAAAGGACAAGCTACATGTCATTTTTCGGGAGTTTCAGACACAGACTATTGCACAAAAAGGAAGCATCAACTAAGACCCACAAAATTAGAACCTGAATTTTCTGAAAGCATCAAGAGGACCAGGTCACCACTATTGGCGACCCAGTCCCTATGCTAAGCTTGGAAAAGGTTTTTTTCATTTTTGGGTACCTTTTCCCTGAAACATGGTCCGACATAATTTCTTGAGAGGAGGACTAGGTCGCCCAACTTGGCGTAAATGTCCCTCTACTGATTTTAGTCAATTTCTACAGCATTCTAGTGCCTCTCGTCTGAAACATATCATCTCCAGGTGAAGAATTTTTTAATCCTCCAATTTACTTTTTGTCTTGCATATATTTAGGTCATTTTAGGTTAGTTTGCATTACTTTACATTTACTTTGTTACATTAGATTACTATCATTTCATTTTCAGCCACACTACACACACATATCACAACCTTCATCAATCAACCCTCCCTTTGAATGCAACCACCAAAATACACATATCACCAAGTGGAAAGAGTGTCATTCCTACACACCAAGTGCTTCTAGGGTGAAAAACCCTAGGATCCAAGTAAAGGGAATCCTCTTTCCCTTCTTTGCATATGTTTTTGGTGGTTCATTTTGGTGAACCCAACCGTAAACCACTTGCTAAATTTCTGATTTTGCATTCTATCTTAGGAGATAGCTTGCATTGCATTGAAATTTTTTTATTGTTTGCATCCTAAGGTTTGTAGAAAAAGTGCATTAGTGAAAGTTCATGCTAGAATTGCATTGTGCATTACATTTTCAGTACGAAAATACAAAAATATTTGCATTTCCAATCTTTGTTTGTATCAACAAATCAGAAAAAGAATTAAAAGAAGTTGAAAACTTAGAAATTAGTTAAAAGAAACACTATTGGGACTAAGTCGCCACAGTGGGCGACCTAGTCCTCTTGCAAAAAATTCCTCATAGTTTCTGTCATTTTCAACATTTTATCTACATTTCTGCTTGCTATATTTGTCCCTCGGTTTTCATTTTTGGATTGTCTCTTTTAGCCCATTTCTTGTCGTTACTTAGCTTCCATCATGGCCATGTCCTTCAAAAAGTTGTGGACATCCCTCAAATCCTTAATGGATATGTCAAGCTGCACCTTTTTCATTGATCCTAATGATCTTGAACCCACTCCTGATCAACCAACTCCCAATGAATGTCCTCCTTCTGAAGTAGACATTATTGGAGATGATGATGCTAGCATGTATCGGCTCCTTAATGACTGCCTTGACAACCTTGAAGAAAATGCTTATTTTTACCCCTCTATGAATCATCCAATGATGCCTAGCATATCATCCCTTGACACATTTTCTTACCTCCATCCAGAAACACACAATGTATCTAAGTTACCTACTCAAGGTGAGCCTAGTTACTCTCACCCTATTCCTCCTCAACCCTTTTACCATAATCCAGTCACCTACCCTCCCATTAATCTTCAAAAAACTAATGGAAAAGGGTTTACCATCCTAAGTAAACAAGGTGGTGATCTCACAAATGAACATGAAATTCATAAATTTTATGAACAATTGTCACCTAATGAACATACAATGGGAATTGGTTATCGAGATCCCCCTCGTGGTAGGGTGCCTCCTAGAGAATCTCTTTGGCTCTATGGCAATGGCACGGTGATCTTTGATTCCCCTTTCGACTTGGATGTTCTTCCTCAGGAGAGGTCACCATACCCTCATAACAACAATACTACACCTCCAGTCATCTCAGGACCTCCTGCTCCCATACCCTCCTTTACAGTTGGCGAATCCAGTCGACGCAAGAGGCCATATAAATTATAGAAACTTAAGTTTCCCCTCCATCCACCACCTGAATGTGAGAGAAAATTATACATCCTCTTAAACAAAGGGCTCATCACTTTACCTCATCGTAATCAATTGGTCATTTTTCCTAAAGATGCTAATGTACCTCATTGTGCTTATCATCGTGTTCTTGGCCATAGAAGCAATGAATGTTGCCATCTGTGAGAGATCCTGAGTAAGTATCACTTTGTTGGCACCAAGTGTTACCCTATTGATCCCTAACCTACTCTCATGCACCCTTCTCATGTAATAGTTGCAGAACATGTCCTTCTCACTCTTACATGCCCCTTCCCATCGCCTATCTCGGCTTACTCTAGCGCTGCACCTAGTGGGGGCAAGAGGTTGCTAGCCTTGTCCTATTAATGCATTTGTTCTTGTCCCTTATCTTTGTTATTCACCTCCCACTTCTACCCACCGAGACAGGGTGGTGGATGACTTGTTTCAAGGTTGACTTACGCTTGCCTTACTAGTATTGTGTTTATCTATTTGTAATGTGCTCCCCATCCTGTTTTGTTTGATGTTGTCGTTTCTCTTTGTCACATTCTTCTATATGTCTCTCACTTCTTCTATGTGTCGTGCACTCCTTTTTGCTTCCGCTTTTCATTTATCCTTTCATTTGGGGATGATGCAAGGCATTAAGACCGCAATGTATCCTTCATGTTGACCCAAATGAACCTCTTATTTCCTTTCGCCTTTCATTTGGGGATGATGCAAGGCATTGAGACTATAATGTATCCTTCATGTTGACCCAAATGAACCTCTTTTCCTTTTGATTTCCTTTTGGCCTTTCATTTGGGGATGATGCAAGGAATTGAGACCACAATATCTCCTTCATGTTGACCCAAATGGACCCCTTCTCCTTTTTATTTTTCTCCTTTTTCCTTTCGTTTGGGGATTATGCAAGGCATTGAGACCGCAATGTCTCCTTCATGTTGACCCAAATGAACCTCTTATTTCCTTTCGCCTTTCATTTGAGGATGATGCAAGACATTGAGACCGCAATGTCTCCTTCATGTTGACTCAAAAATAAGGAACCTTTTCATTTGTCTTTTTCTTTTGCTTTTGTTGTCCTTTTAGGGACAATGGAAAGTGTCGAGACATCCTATGTCTCTTCCATGTTGACCCAAACTAACTTTTCTTTTTCATTTTTTTTTGCTCTCTTTGTGACCTTCTTCCAGTTCTATGTATTTGGGGGAATACTGATAGTTTTGCGCTCTCTAAACAACAATTACAGCAATGAACATTCTAACTCCAAATCCATAGATCCCTTATGTGTTTGGTATTTTTCATTTTGGGGGAAACCCCTTTTCTCTTTCTTTTCTCTTCTTCTTTTGCATGATGCAACCTCTCTTGGACACCTATTACTCGACATAGGGCTTTTCAAGCAGGCTCCCATGTCCTTTTCTTCCTTTTCTCATTTTACCTTTCTCTAATTTAAAGCAATTACTCACAAAACAGTGCGTAGAAATCCCTTTAAAGTGGGGGCATACATTCGCACTATTTCATTTTGCATTTGCATTTGTTTGTCCTTGGTTCCTAGTGCAGCCTTACCACTTCACATGATGTGTTTTATCAATTTTTGGATGACATTCGGTGTAACATCTTGATGAGCTCGAAATGTGCTCATAATTTGAATATTATAATGTATTTTTAATACTCTTACTCTTTTACTAATGGTTGTTTAAACTCTTTGATTAAAGACT
Source organism: Sequoiadendron giganteum (assembly GCA_007115665.2). Lineage (NCBI taxonomy): Eukaryota > Viridiplantae > Streptophyta > Pinopsida > Cupressales > Cupressaceae > Sequoiadendron > Sequoiadendron giganteum. The sequence continues at coordinate 597,443,977 of CM021109.1, forward strand.
TTTTATCTAAAAAGTGGGTAGTATCCTGTGGCAACACATTCCTATATTCCTACAACTTAACGTCCATGTGTGTTTATATTTATTGCCCTGTTTGACCTCCCAAATGACTGATATAATGCATGTGGTTTTTGGATAATGAAATGAATTTAATGAGTGATTAATGAATGTGTATCGTGTTATTGTGTACATGCTTTCTTTCTCCTTTTCTGTCACCATGTGTGTCGTAGGTTGTTGAAAGAGACATGAATGAGTCAAAGTGCAACAGATCTTGGCCTTGCAGTAAAGTCCATTTCTAGCACGACATCAAGGAATTTTTTCCAACAAAGACTCTCTGACCGGGTCATTGGGAGGAAATCTAAATGATCATTAATCTAGGAAGAGTGGAATGCTAGATTCTCTCTGAATCAGTTGAACAAAAATGCTTTCATTTATGAGAAGTTTGTTCCTCGGTATCAAGAGGCATTTATGTCCATGTATTTCTCTGTTAGAGTTAGGTAGTTAATTGTTTTACTATAAATAAGTGTTCCTCCTGCGTGAGTGAACAAAGTAGATGAGATTAGACTAGACTGGAGAGTGGAACACAACAGAGTGTGTTAAGATTAGTGTAATAATGAGAAACAGAGTTTTGTGTTAGTTTTCTTACAAGAAGAATGATCATGTATATGATTCCAAGTTTATGAATAAAAGTTGATGAAGTTTTGAGTTCAATTCTTGCATAAATTGGTTGATTCTTGCTAAGGGGGCCCACTTAGTGAGTATCTGTAGTTAGTTGTTTATTTCCCATTGATTATAAGTTAGAATTTCATTTTCAAAATTTTCAGCGCAAACTCAGTCTTATATTGTTCCTACAGCATAAGGAATCCATCCCTATGTTTGTTCCTGCAGCATAAGACCGGTTAATGGTTTGTTTCTCAGTAATAGTTGTCATGATTTCTGCTTTGGTTAAGTAATGGTTAGGTTAAGAAGACTTTACATTACGTTCCTGCATCTTAAATAGAATTCCTTTCAATAATTTATTTTTAGTAAATTGTGGCTAAAACTGGTTCTTAGTGCACATACAGTGCCGCTCCATTTCAAGTATACATTCCCTGGTTTGACAATGTAAATGAATGACCATAAGAAGATGTTAGTCACCTGTTGGAATGTCCAATTCCCAGGTTAGGTTTTTCCATGACTTTTATATCCTTTTATGGGCGACAACCATTTTTGGTGTCATTGTCGGGGATGGTGTCAAGCTAAGAACCTATCATAGTCATTGTTAGCAGTAGTTTAGCGTGATTATTCAAGAATTTTCAAATTCCTTCAATTTTCAGTTAAGTCTATTACATGCATAGAAGAAGAGACGCTCTAGGAAGATTCCTCCCTAACCTTCCATTCATTGATAACAATTTTGAACCAGCTTATAATCTATTTGAGGAAGAAGGAGGCCAAGATATCAATCCATTTGTTGTTGCTGAAGACCTATTTGCTGAATTTCCCTTTGCCCTAGCTGATGAAGAACCTCAAGAAAATCCATTTGCTTTGATACTTTATCAAGAAAATATGGCACAAAATCCACCTAATCGACCTCCTACTTTTGAATTCCCCATCATCGCCCAACAATATAATGATAACCTTAAAAATATTCCTTCTTCATTGCTTCCCAAGTTCTATGGACTAGTTACAAAGGACCCAGACACTTTCTTGTTTGAGTTTGATAACCTCTATCGCAGCTATTATTATACTTCAGATGCTCACAAGCTGAAGTTGTTTCCTGCTACTTTGAAGGAGGGAGCTCTTAGATGGTTATGATTTTGGGAAGGGATGTTGTTGATAGTTGGGAAGTCATGCAAACAAAATTTCTTGAGAAATACAAGGAATATTGTAAGAGTGGTAGTAAGGGTGATGATATATTCTGAATTCAGCAAAAGGAGGATGAAATCCTGGAAGACTATATCTCAAGGTTCTTGTTTTCCTTGAGAAAGAATTTAGACCATACTCTCAATGAAGAATCTCATAAACTACTTTTTTTGAGGGGAATCAATGATACCTGTATAGATGCCCTGGATCTGATGGGAGGAGGTGATATAACCCAAATGCCTTGGGATGATATTAAGACCATATGTCGCAACTACTCTCAAGAAAATGTTAAGAAGGGTAGAGGTCATCAAGCCACAGTGGGAAATTCTTCTACTAATGGAGTTTCACGGATGGAGATTTCAAATTTGCTATATGATTTCAAGCAAGATATCATAAACAACATGGCTACACAATTGGATACTATGCAAGCTCGGAAGAAACATGAGGAAGCTGAAGCAATATTGGTTGAGTTTTGTCCACATTGCAGATAGAAGAAATGTGACTGCAGATGTAAGATGGTGGCTAACATAGAGGCTAAGCAATTACCTACTGATTTTAAGGCAGTAGAGGGTGAGAATGATCAAGTATTCTATGTTGCACAAAGGCACCCATGGGCTCCAAGACAAGGTATGCCTCAAGACCCTTCAACTTTTGGTAATTCTTATTCTAATTACAATAACCAATGGCAACCTACATATGGCCCATCACCACCTTGGAATAATTCTCAACCACACTGGCTTAACTATCAGAGTCCTCAATGGAAATATCCTCAAGGAGGTTGGTAGCAGCCACAAGGACAATGGACTCCACCCCAGGATAACTGGCAGCAAAATATTCAATGGAGAGGTTCTGAGCAATGGCAGAATCAATCCCCTGGATTCTTGCAGCTTCAACAACCACAACCTTCGGCCCTCATGCCACCTCCTGCAACCCCTGCAGCAAATATTGGCCCTCCAAAACAAACGCCTATGTCTTCTCAACCATTGCAAAATCCTAATAATAAATAGCAGCAAAAAAAACAGGCTATGTATTTTGTAGAAGCCAATCAGTATCCAACTTATGCCTTGAATATTAGATAACCATCTCAGGTCTGGAACTACTCTCCATGCTCCATAGCCGCCAGTAATTACTGAGATTCCAGACTCTGCTTCTGAACAACCAACTGATCCTGCAGAACATATACCTATATCAGAAATAGTTTCTAAAGAACTTGTCCTGCAACATCAAGCCAAACCGCCTTTTCCTCAGAGATTACAAGTCACTACACCCAAGTCTATGGAAGAGCCTATCTTTGATATTTTGGATCAGCTAAAAAATGTACACATTCAAACTCCCCTCCTTCAAGCCATTAAAGATGTCCCAATTTATGGAAAAGCCATTAAGGAGGCTTGTTTGAAGAAACCAGGAAGAAGGAAAAAGGATCCCCAAACTATCCATGTTCTAGGACAGTTGGTGGATATTATGTTAGGGAAGGTAGTCATGCCAAAATATGTTGATCTTGGGAGTCCTGTGGTACAAATAAATATTAATGGCCAGTTAGTAAAGAATGTTTTTATTGACCTTGGTGCAACCATCAATGTAATGACCAAGCATACTATGGAATATTTGAATATCCTAACCATTAGGACTACACCTACCATCCTACAACTTGCTGACAGTTCCACTATAACACCTGATGGCATGGTAGAAGATATAATTGCCAACCTTGAGTCTTGGGAATACCCAACAAATTTCACCATATTGTCCACTAAGGCAACTTTGGGAGGATATCTTATAATCCTAGATAGACCATGGTTAGCCATAGCTGATGCTTTTATAGGATGTTGTTTAAGGGACATGACAATTTTTGATGGTCAATCAACAAAAAAATTGGCTTTATATCCACCTGCCCAACCTTAGCCAGACTTGTCTCAACCAATTTGGCCAGATTTAGGAGAGAAAATTGAAGAAGTCAATTCATTGGCTCAACTAATGATGTTGCAAACTAATCCATTTTCCCAACTTCAGAGTGAAGATGGCTTGCTTTTACACATTTTACAGTCCAACTCTGATAAGAGTAGCCTACTTGCCCCAGATAACTGCCCTCAATGGTGCTTCCTGCACCAACTGAATCCTGAGAACCTGCCACCTAAATTTCCTGCAGTTTATCAACATTTGCTTCCACAAGAAATACATACACCACCTTTATTAGTAGCCTCCATGAATGATCTTACCAAGCAAATAGAACTGTCTCTAGGCCACTGTCTGAATATCAATAATAAGTTGCCTCAATCTCAACAAACTGACCTAGTCACAATGCTGCAAGATCAACATAGAGCTTTTGCATGGGACTATGGGGATATGAAGGGAATAGATCCTCAGCTATGTACTCATAGGATCTACATTAAAGAAGACTGTTCACCTGTTAGACAGCCTCAAAGAAGGATAAACCCAGCACTCAGGGAAATAGTTAAAAAATGAGCTCCAAAAATTGTTTGATGTTGGTTTGATCTACCCAATTTCAGACAGTCAATGAGTATCTCCATTAGTGAACGTTCCTAAAAAAGGTGAAAAATGGAGAGTTTGTGTAGACTATAGGGAGCTGAACACAACAACTAAAAATGATCACTTTCCACTGCCATTTGTTGACCAAGTGCTAGACTCATTGTTTGGTAAAAATTATTTCTCCTTTTTGGATGGATATAGTGGGTATAATCAAATTAGAATTGCCCCTGGGGATCAAGACAAGACAACCTTTACCTGTCCATGGGGAAATTTTGCCTAACTTGTCTTACCTTTTGGCCCGTGTAATGCACCTACAACGTTTCAAAGGGCAGTAATTAATATTTTTGCTGATATTTCTCATGATTCTATGGAGATCTACATGGATGACTTCACCACTTATGGAGTCACTTATGAAGAAGCATTAGCAAATTTGGAGAAAGTGTTGAAAAGATGTAAGAAGCACAATTTGTCTTTGAATAGTGAGAAGTATTTTATGATGATGCAAGAAGGAATTGTTTTACGTCATCATATCTCTCAAGCTGGAATTCAAGTTGATCCTACAAAAATAGAAGTCATTCTAACCTTGCAAAAACCTATGAAACAAAAGGATGTTAGAAGCTTCCTAAGACATGTTGGATATTATAGAAGATTTATCAAATATTTCAGCAAAATAGCCAGTCCGTTATATGCCTTATTGACTAAGGATTGTGAATTTAACTGGATTGAGGCCTGTGAAAAATCTTTCCTACAGCTTAAGAACTTACTTACTCAGGCACCTGTTCTACAAGGACTAAAGTGGAGTTTGCTGTTTCATATTCATACACAGATGCTTTTGATTATGCCATAGGGGAAGTTTTAGGACAGAAAGAGAATTCCATAGAGCAAGCCATATACTTAATTAGCAAAAACCTTCAAGGCCCTCAATTAAATTATACTATCACAGAGAAAGAATTGCTAGCAGTTGTGTATGCCCTAAACAAGTTTCGGCATTATGTCACTGGTTACCAAATATTTGTTCATACAGATCATGCAACAATAAGGTACCTCATGAATAAGCCTGTCATATCTGGTAGATTAACAAGATGGCTCCTATTGTTGCAGGAATTGGATATCACAGTTATTAATAAGCTAGGAAGGGCTAATGTGGTGGTTGATTTCTTGTCAAGACTTCAAACAACTACACCTGCCACCTCTGAGGTAATTAATGATAGCTTTCCTGATGAACATCTATTTTCTATTGCTTCTCAAACCCCATGGTATGCAGATATTGCAAATTATTTAGTAGCCAACAAGATCCCAGCTCACTTCTCACCAAAGGACAAAAAATTGTTGATTGAGAAAAGTTTTAACTTTTCATGGATTGCAGACTGCTTATTTTACACAGGACCTGACCAAGTCATGCGAAGGTGTGTTAGGGAAGATGAGACCTATGACATTTTGCATGCTTGTCATGATGAGCCATGTGGTGGGCACTTTGCATCCAAGAGAACATCAATGAAAGTGCTTAATATAGGGTACTATTGACCCACACTACACAAGGATGTTGTAGCCTACACCAGAAAATGTGATAGATGTCAATGCATGGGGAGACCACCAAGGTCTGATGAAATGCCCCTGTATCCTCAAGTGGTATTCAATTCCTTTGACAAATGGGGCATGGATTTTGTTGGACCTATTGATCCTCCATCCAATGGGAAATCCTACATTTTGGTTTGCACTAATTATGTAACCAAGTGGGTGGAAGTGAAAGCAATGACACATGCCTGTGATAATAAAGTTGTTGAGTTCCTGTATGAGCAGATTTTTACTCAGTTTGGAGTCCCAAGGGAACTTGTTACTAATCAAGGAGCTCAATTTACATCAAACTTAATCACTGCATTGATGAATGATTAAAAGATCAGACACATAAAGTCTAGCCCCTATCACCCTCAAGCCAATGGTCAGGATGAGGTTACTAATAGAGAATTAGAGGAAATCCTTACTAAAATAGTACAGTTACACAAGAAAGATTGGAGCAGTCGCATTCCTAAAGCAGTCTGGGCCTATAGGACAACATGGAAAACAACTACGGGGTTTACCCCTTTTGAGTTACTTTATGGAAAAACTACCATGTTGTCAATAGAGTTTGAGCATAAGACCTTAAGGACTGCTCTTCAGCTTAACATTGATCTTTCAGAAGCCCAAAAGGAATGCCTCCTATAGTTGAATGTATTAGATGAGATAAGGAAAGTTTCCCTCCAACATACTGAAGATATCCAACAACAAAGAAAGAAATGGCATGACCACCATATCAGAACTAAGCAATTTTCTGTCGGTGATTGGGCACTACTTTATGACTCCAGGTACAAGGAAAATCAAGGTAAAATCACCACAAGATGGCTTGGTCCTTATGAAATAGAAAATGTGTTTGATAATGGTTCAATTCAGTTGGCTACAATAGATCCTGTCCGATTCAAGCTACTGGTTAATGGACACCGTCTTAGGTTGTATCATAAGCCAACATCCAAAGAAGAATTTATGAAGCAATTTGTTCCTGATGCAGCCACTAATCTTCCTGCAGCAAAAAGCTGCAGCCTTTTTCCTGCATCATCTCTTTAAATCCTATGTTGCATGCCCATAATAAAGGTTTCTTTTTTAAGGAAGCCACTTTCTCTGTTTTTTATCCATCACCATCATTCATTCCATCTTTTTCCACATCACCCATCCATGTCATCCATCCTGTCGTACCACCTTCCTTTATGGTTTCTATTTCAGTAGTCATTTCAAGCTAAGCTACGATCTTTCCCAACATCTATGAGCACTTATTATAAGGTGCACGATATCTTTTATTGTCACATCGTTTATTTATTTCATTTATTCATTAATTGCTATGCATCTATCAGTCATTACTGCCTATTTTTTGCCTATCCTTTCACACATGTGTGGACACATGCCAAATTTTAAGTAGGGGGTGGGAATAATCCATTTCAAAACTTTTCTTGTACCATTGCCACGTCTGTCAAAGACAATTTAATTTTCTTGTACTTACCAAATATGACTGCATGCTTTTATCTTGATCAACAATTTAACTGCTTAATTTGAGTAGTTTCTAATAATTATTGCATGAAATTATCCTTTGTATCATTCTTGGTAAGTAAAGAAAGGTAACAACCGAAAAGAAAGAAGCAGGGCGAAGAAAAATATTTTCCAAAATTTTCAGAAAAAGTTTGAGTTTCAGGAATTTCAGCTGGGATAATTTGTGAATATGGGTGGCCAGCTAGTGAGACATGAGCCAGCAGCTCATGAATTTTTAACGCAAGATCCTCAAGTGGTTTAGGCATTCAACAATTGCGGATGGCTGAATTATTTTATGGGGATAGATTCCTTTGATGAGGAAGCTGCAGGTGAGTTTTTGAGAACTCTTTCAGAGGGAGAAGCTACAATGTGGGGTTTGATGGTAGTCATTACAGAGGAACGGATTGCTGAAGTAACTGGGCTTCCAGCGGTAGGAGAAAACTTTCCTTCAGGAAGGGATGTTGTCTCTCCTAGGGCAGAATTCACAATACCAACTGATGGACCTTTAAAGGTTTCCAAGCAAGGATGCAAACGGGTGTCACTGCCTTAACTATACTCAGAATATGCCTCCTTTATAATTAGGAATTTGACTTGTGAGAGACATTTTTCCTATTTTCATTCTTATCATTTTAAACTATTGAGTCATATGAGACACGATTTAGTTGTCAATATCCCAAACTTTTTGTTAAACCTTTTAGAACGTAGTGCCCATGAAACCCAGAAAGGTAAAGACAACTCTATCACCCATCATGCCCTTATTAAAATCTTGACTGAGCATTGCCTAAGGGATGTATCACCCCTTTCTTGGAAATAATTTGTTGCCCAGAAGGGTGTGCAACCTCCACAACCTCCTAGAGCACTCCCTACACAACGCAAGAAAAAGAAAAAGAGTAGAATCTACGAGTAGGGAAGTAGAGCAAGAATCATTTGCTCCTGCAACACCTAGTACTGCAACCTCCACACCAGAGCCCTCTACTCGGGTAAAAAATAGGTCTATTGTTAGAAAAGAAAAAGGGAAAAAAAAGATAACAGAGTCATCTAGGATTGAACAAACCCCAGAATCAAGCCCTCATGTTCAAAAGCTAAAACGCTCTACTCCACTTTCTCTTGCAGCAACACCTGTTGCCATCACTGTTTCACCATCACCTTCTCCTATGAGTTTGAATCCTCTAGGCAACCTAGAAAGAGGAAAACTGCAAAAGAACCTCCTACAATTGAAAGAATTTCATCAAGAAAACAGCGCAAAGTTGCCTCAACCTCCGCTCAACCATAAATTATAGTCATTTCTGAGGAATCTGATGAGGACAGTCATGATGATTCTCAGAGTGTATTTGAGAATGTTACACAAAGTACAACAATTATTCCTGAGGAACTACAAACTGAGATAGTGGAAGTTGAGGAGGCACAACATGATAGTAGTAATAAAAGGAGGATGCCAAGTCTTGATGACTTGGCGGAAGCAGTTGAGAAAATTTCAGAAGAAACACAATCTCCTCCTGGGCAGCAACAGGAATCTTCCCTGCAGCAAGAAGAAGAACAATTTGAACAAACTGAGGTGTCCAATGAAACACCATTTCCCTCTGAAACTTGTCGAGCCTTGATTGTTTATAGAAGGAAATTACTGATTAAGTATTTGGAATATTTAAGGATTACATGGAGGCCTGTTACACTTCAGACTTTAAGTTTTTGCCATTTAGCTAGAACTGAATTTCAACAAAGTCTTTGGGAAGAAGAAAAGAAGAAGTTGAAAAAGGAAATTGAAAGACAAAGACAGGAAATTCAAGAAATGAAAGAGAAAATGGAAGAAATGATGAAGGTAACTAGTAAAATTATGGAATGTAGACCACCACCTAGGGTTTATGCTATGTGCCTTAAGGAGCAAGTCCTATGGTTCCAATTGATGAGAATTTCCAAAAATTTGGATCCTGACATTCACACAGCTAAGGAATTTTATGATGCATATCAAATGGCACCAAATTGGCTGAGAAATTCTTTATGTGAATTTTATTTGCATGGTTTTCTAATTCCCTTTGAAACATAATGGAATTTGCTTCTCTACATTGGTGACATTCATCTGAGGTCACTCATGTCTTGGGAAGCCAATGAAACTAATTATGGGAAGCAATTAGAGGCTTATGAGGAGGCTGAAAGGAAAGAACCTATTCCCCTATGACCTGAAAGCTCAGATCCCCAAACAGTTCTGAGAACTTGGCTTACTATTGCATATAGATTCTATGATCCTGTATCAAGAATAAAAAATATTTGATATCAGGAAGCAGGTGTATGATGAATTTAAAGACCAAACATATCTATTTTGGAAGGTTTCATCTTCTAGAATTAAAACAAGATGGGAAAAATTAACTATTGGTCTGAGGAAATCTGAGCCTCACAGCCCTCTGAATTTTAAAGCAACCATCAGAAGATCGGAGAAATATATACAGTCAGGTCTCCAGAAAAGGTTTGAATTATGGTTACCCTTAACATTTCGACCTCCAGTTTTGATATGGCCACTGTACCCTTATTTGGCTACATATTTTAATGAGGATACAAAAACCCGTAGGTATGAGAGATGGAAAAATTTCAGAAGTTTCTACTACAAGTTTGAAACTTCAATGCAGGGCCATGCTACTCCTACTGATTTCAGAGAAACAACCAGAAAGCTTAATGCTAGAGGACCATCATTAGGATAAGTAGGGGGAAAATGATGAGCTCAAAATGTGCTCATAATTTGAATATTATAATGTATTTTTAATACTCTTACTCTTTTACTGATGGTTGTTTAAACTCTTTGATTAAAGACTTTTTATCTAAAAAGTGGGTAGTATCTTGTGGCAACACATTCCTATATTCCTGCAGCTTAACGTCCATGTGTGTCTATATTTATTGCCCTGTTTGACCTCCGAAATTACTGATATAATGCATGTGGCTTTTGGATAATGAAATGAATTTAATGAGTGATTAATGAATGTGTATCGTGTTATTGTGTACGTGCTTTCTTTCTCCTTTTCTGTCACCATGTGTGTCGCAGGTTGTTGAAAGAGAAATGAATGATTCAAAGTGCAACAGATCTTGGCCTTGCAGTAAAATCCATTTCTAGCATGACATCGAGGAATTTGTTCCAGCAAAGACTCTCTGACCGGGTCATTGGGAGGAAATATATATGATCATTAATCTAGGAAGAGTGGAATGCTAGATTCTCTTTGAATCGGTTGAACAGATATGCTTTTATTTATGAGAAGTTTGTTCCTTGGTATCAGGAGGCATTTATGTCCACGTCTTTCTTTGTTAGAGTTAGGTAGTTAGTTGTTTTTCTATAAATAAGTGTTCCTCCTGCGTGAGTGAGTAGATTAGATGAGATTAGACTAGACTGGAGAGTGGAACACAACAAAGTGTGTTAAGATTAGTGTTATAATGACAAACAAATTTTTGTGTTAGTTTTCCTACAAGTAGAATGATCATGTATATGATTCCAAGTTTATGAATAAAAGTTGATGAAGTTTTGAGTTCAATTCTTGCATAAATTGGTTGATTCTTGCTAAGGGGGCCCACTTAGTGAGTATCTGTAGTTAGTTGTTTATTTCCTGTTGATTATAAGTTAGAATTTAATTTTTGAAAGTTTCAGCGCAAACTCAGTCTTATATTGTTCCTGTAGCATAAGGAATCCATCCCTGTGTTTGTTCCTGCAGCATAAGACTAGTTCATGGTTTTTCTCAGTAATAGTTGTCATGATTTCTGCTTTGGTTAAGTTATGCTTAGGTTAAGAAGACTTTACATTACGTTCTTTCATCTTAAGTATAATTCCTTCCAAGCATTTATTTTTAGTAAATTGTGGCTAAAACTAGTTCTTAGTGCACATACAGTGCCGCTCCATTTCAAGTATACGTTCCCTAGTTTGACAATGTAAATGAATGACCATAAGAAGATGTTAGTCACTTGCTGGAATGTCCAATTCCTAGGTTAGGTTTTTCCATGACTTTTATATCCTTTTGTGAGCGATAACCACATCCTTCATAAGTGTGACTTATCTTAGCATATTACATTCCTCTTAGTGGCCTGATGTGACGCACTGCATTCCCTAAGTTGTGAATATTCTATCCTTTGATAGGTCCTCTTCCAAGAGACATTAGATGCAATGTTACCTAAGTCAAAGAACTCATATGAACTAAACAAGACTCCTTGGAACACTCTTTTTACATTTTCATTTTTTGTATTTTTCAATTTTCATTTTGTTGAACTTTCCTATTTGTGCATACATGGCCACCTTGCATAACACAACTTTCATGCCTATGGTGCCATCTTGCACTTGTTCATGAGTTCTAAGCATCCAAGGCTTTTCTTGTCTCATGAATTGCACCCTTGTCTTTTTGGTGCCTTATCAAAGTTATCAGGAGGTATAACTATGGTATGGTTGAGCGGGAAGCCCAACTAGCGACATGAATTTCCCCATAGCCACCTTTTTGTGTGTGAGTGCATACCAGCCGTGTGTATATATCTCACCACCTTTTGGCATTCTCACCTAACGAACAACTAAAAGTCTCGTCAGCCCAGAGTGAGTACATCCTTTTCTTTCGGACAAACAACCTAGATCTAATCCACAACTAGTTGGACAAATGGTCGAAGCTTGATCCAACTTTTCTCCACCCTTTCACATCACTCCTTGTGTGATATTTTGTACTTATGATTGGTTTTCCATGGTATCTTGATCTTGGGGGCTTGATCACCTCTCTTGATCATAGTCATCTCACCTTACTAGCATGATTACATTAGACCCCGCTCGACACACGTGATCCAGCTACTTTAGTGTGAGGTTGAAGCAAGTTCATCCTCTCACTAAAGTGGGGGCTAAATGTGTCACCAAAAAGTGTAGTATTTGGAACTTTTCACTCATTTTGGCCTTTTCCCTTGGATTTTGGCCTTGTTTTACCTTGTTTCAGCCTTGTAAGCTTGCAATTCAACAATAGCATAACGGTGTTTTACTAAGGTGTTGTGAAGTGTTGTAACACATTTCCTCAATTTTCTAAGACCTTTTCAACATAATTCAACTAAACAACACCCTTTTACCCCTTTCCAAACCTTGTGCCAAGGTGTTGTAAAGTGTTGTAAGGATTTTTCACACTTTCCTAGGCTCATCATCCATTAATTAACCATTTGCTTATGCTAATTTGTCCCCTTAATGTACTTTTAGGCCTGAGTTAAGTGTGTTTTGGGAGGCAAAGCTAATAAAATTCATTAAACATCATTTTATTCTCGACCATCACTTGAATTTTCCCAAGTGGACTAGGTCGCCACCTTGGGTGGCCTAGTCCCTTTTGGCATAAAATTCAAAATTAAAATAAAATCTAATGGGAATCTTGCCTCCTAAACCCTAGTGTTGGCCTATCATGTTGCATTTCAAGAAGATTAGGGTTTATCATGTACAAATAAGGGTTTTCATCCTAATTTTGACCTCTCCTTAGATCATTTTTCACCTTCACTCACTCTTCACAAGTACTCTTGCACTCAAGAATTCACAAGCAAGCAATCAAGCACAAGGGCATCACAAGCAACCTCCATTGGAGTTGTTCTTACATGTTGCAGACTTCAACAATAAAGGATTTGATGAGAATTTACATTGTTTATCATTCAAACATCTTTCCTTTGACTTGTTTCTCATTTGGATTTAGTTACCATCAAAGGGGTTTGACTTAGGCAAACCCCTATTCCCTAACCCCAACATTTTCTTGGTCTTTGCATGTGTTTGCAGGTTTGTATTCAGATTTGGTGAATTACAAAGTGTTGGAGAGAGTAAAAACATTCCTTCCAAGTCACATCAAGGTATCTAACCCTAGAATGAGCAAAAGGACAAGCTACAGGTTATTTTTTGGGAGTTTCAGACACAGACTGCTGCAGAAAAAGGAAGCATCAATCGGGACCCACAAAATTAGAACCTGAATCCTCTAAAGGCATCAAGAAGACTAGGTCACCACTATTAGCAACTTGGCCCCTATGCTAAGCCTAGAAAAGGGTTTTTGCATTTTTGGGTACCCTTTTCCCTGAAACTTGGTCCAGAAAAATTTCCCGACAAGAGGACTAGGTCGCCCAACTTGGTGTAAATGTCCCTCTACTTATTTCAATTAATTTCCAAAGTATTATGGGGCCTCTCATCTCCAAGTGCACAAGTTATAAATCCTCCAGTTTACTTTTTATCTTGCATACATTTAGGTCATTTTAGGTTAGTTTGCATTAGTTTACATTTACTTTGTTACATTAGATTACTATCATTTCATTTTCAGCCACACTACACACACATATCACAACCTTCATCAATCAACCTTCCCATTGAATGCAACCGCCAAAATACACATATCACCAAGTGGAAAGAGTGTCATTCCTACACACCAAGTGCTTCTAGGGTGAAAACCCTAGGAGCCTAGTAAAGGGAATCATATTTCCCTTCTCTGCATATGTTTTTGGTGGTTCAGGTAGCAATCTAATTAGTAATCCCTTTTGATTTCAAATCATTGTCACTGTATTTGTAGACTATTTGTAGAACTTGATTTTCAGATTTCTCTAATGCCAACACATTTTTGTTGTCCACTAAATATTTGTTGAGCTTCTTATAATGTTGTTTGATAGCATCAATCAATTGAAACATGTCACACAAATGATCAATCCTCTACATTATTTCATCTCGGATCTTTTGTTTCATATGCCTCATTGTATCTCTACAAAATGCAGATAACTTATTTTGACAAGAGTTAATTTATTTTTTTGCTTCCATCAACTTCGCCTCCAATCTTTCATTTATTTTTCTCTCTTTCTCCATTTTTTGTTCCCACTATGCATTTCCATTCACAATGCTTAGTCTTAATTTTAATGAAGTGGATTTTTCCTCATCATATTTCTTGTTGCTCTCATCTAGCCTTTGCTTCATTTCATTCACTTCTCTCTCATTTTGTTTATCCTCTTTGCTTGTTGATGTAGAGGTAGATTTTTTTATTCTTTTTTCTAATTCATTACTCTTGTTATCTATTGTTTTCCTCTTTGCTTTCTTATTTGCTAGGTCTACTTGTAAATTTTATATTTGATTCTACAACCTTTTATTCTCTCTATCTTGCTTTAGTAATGATGTGTACACCAATTCATTATTCTTCTTTGATACATTAATTTTGTCAGTAACTTTGAGTCCAAAAAAAATTAATTGAAAATTGGTCACCTAGTATTCAAATCGATCCATTTGATTTCTTGGTTTGTTTTGAACTATGTGAACAACAATTGTGTAATCCATAATTTCTTTATTTGTGTCAAATGTGGGTAATACCATGGTTGTTGTAGGCTCTAAAGTTACAACGGATTCACTCTCCATCAGTTGCTTCTTTTATTTTTTATACAAGTCTTATTTATTTTTGAACTCTTCAAGGAAATCAAAACTTGGGGACACAGGAACAATGGAATGCTTGAATGGTGAAGGAATAGCAGTACTTACAGTTGCTAATGATATTGCAAACACACTAACTAGAAATGGGGGAGTGTCTGGAAATAAATCCTTTGTGGTGGATCCACTGATAGTGTGACTTGGCCCTGTCAAAATCCTTTGCCTCTTTTGTATGCCTTGATCACTTGGTGTTTTTGTGGTTTCTTGTATTGTTTTCCTCTTGTGTGACTATTGAATTTGTTTTTGTAGCACATGTTGACCACTACTAGTACTACTACCCATACCATCGCCACCAGAGGTAGTGTCAGTTGCACTAAGCTCTCCACCATGGGCATGTCCTAGTTGTGATTGTATCTGACCATGAGGATGAGGATTAGAAGCTCTAACAAATTGAATTATTTCAGCTCTACTTGTATGCCCTTGGTCTACTATATTAGCTCTAAGGCCAGATTTATCAACTGGTTTTCTATGTTGTACATATATTACTATAGGAATTCCTTGTCCTTGGGACCCCAAACCACCACCTTTATAACCCATTTTTTCAACTACGGTTGCTCCTGAAGTATATGCTTTTTTTTTGGCCTCACTTAAATCAACTTTGATATGGATTTTTTCTAATTCTTCCCTATCATCATTAGATTCATCATCAATTTATTTGTTTTCATTTTCATCAGGATGCTCTATATTCCACAATTTTACAAACTCAAGATCTTCTTTGTTATCTCCATACTCTGAAAGAGCTCTTGGATCACCTAGCTCCTTCCTCATAGACCAAAAGGCAATAATTTTTTATCATGACCAATTTTTATCTGTAACTTATTTCTCTAGAGAACCTAGTATTTTTACTCTATTAGATGGTTTATCACTTTTTTCATAAAAATTGTTGTATGTCCTGATTGTCTTTCAGTGCAATACCATAATTTTTGCTGACAATTGTTCAAAAGAAATACCATTCTCAGCAACACTTTTCTCCATTGCTATTTTGACCTCATCCCAAGAATCCTTGTTTCTCAAGTTTTCAAGCAAAGGTTTACTTTGATGTTGAATTCTACTTGCAACATTCTTATTGGCCACAATCATTGATTTAATGATGCCACATGGACCATACTACCAGTGACAGATAGCATCAAAATTTAAAAAAATCAAAAGATTATGTGCCACACTAAATGATTTTCTTTCGAATGTGAACCCTCCACATGAAAAATGTAAAGAAGGAAATAAGGTCTTCTTTTGTTAATTGAGAAAGTGTAGTTCATAAACACTTTGCATCTTTCTTACATATTTCAATACAAAAACCCTTTTTGTCACATGTATTGGAAGTTTGTATGGTTGTACTCCTGATCCATAAAATATTAGCATAGTATATTCTTCCATTAAGTACCAATCAACCAATTGTATTTCTTTTCGTAGTTGAATGCAGTTTCTACATGACATAGGCAATCTAGGCATTGGAGTATTTTTAATTGCTTGATGAAATGAAGCCAAAAATTAGTCTACAAAATTATTGTAGTTCCTTCGAGAATCATGCATCCCTATCTCAATGGTCAATTTATAAAGTAGATCCATTTTCTTTTCCTCAACATTACTATAGGGTTTAATCTAAAGCTTGTTGGTCTAAAACATTCCTCTAAATTTGAATAGAAAAAGATAGCACAAGTAGGTTGTGAACCTAAATGTCTTGGTGGAACCTCCTTTAATCATTAAAAATTATTTATGCATGGATTCTACAATGTGTTGAATTAAATTATATCTGACATGTTGAAAACCATAATGGATATTATATAACATTTCAAGGAGGCTTGCACCCACTTCCAAATTGCTTTCTAGACCGAGGCAAAATGCTAGCATGGAAATAATATCCTAAGCCCATGGTTTAAAAATATCCAAATCATAAGGAGGCTTATGATCACCTTTCAATTTGTTTCTATCCTGAACTATTTTATTTAAGAAAGCATTTATCTCTCTTTCTTCCACTGCTTCATAATCACTAGCAATATTTTCTAGGTCAATGTGGATGTTTCCAAATTCTTCGGTTGTAAACCCCAACACTTTTCAGAGTTATTTTGCATTAATGGATAACAATTCTTCTTTTCTATCTTTATTAACAATTTCTCTTTTGTTATCATCATAATTTTGGGCACAAACCATGATAAATTCTAGGCAAGGGAAAACCTCATGTAACATCATGCACCCTAATCTAGTTACCCACGGTGCACTGATACTATTAACCTGAATTTTTCTTTGCAACCTTATTCTGAGATGAAAATCTAAGTTTTGAGGTATGCCTACAATAGATTTTAGGATCACAAATATCATTGTAACCATTAGTGAAACCTGGGGTTTTAAGCAATTCTGCATAATGTATTTTTTTATCGGACATTGCTCTAGTGGTACTAGTGGTAGACATGCTTATACAATGTGAAATTGTGAATTCCTTAATACCTATTAGTCCTCCTTAATTTTTATTAATTCTTAAGTCTCTAAACCCTAAACCCAAACTTGAAAGTTTGACAAAATAAGATTTAAAGAAACATCAAATGATGAAACGTAGCCGCAAGAATTATTTCACTTACCCAGATTTTGACTCTTGAAAATATTAATGTCGACTATGGAAACTGGAATGGCTTTGTTGGAAATGGAACTGTGGAACCCAAAATAGGGTGGTGCACTACAATGATCAATCTGAAGACTGAAATATCCCTATGTGCTGACCCTCTCACTTAAAAACATCACTTGACACTTAGCAATACAAAGTGCTTTTTTTTCTTCTCAAAATTGGAACATTAAAGTGAATGAAACGTCTTAGGTATAAATGTTGCAAATTATAAACCATTGATCTTTACAAATCTAACGGTTATGGGTGATTTTGGAGCTTTAAGTTTGCATGCCTATCACTCTGTGCATTTCATTCTTGAATGCAGCTACAACCATACATCAAATGTTCATCGAACGCTTGAAACTTGAGTAATTTATGATATGAACTTAAAACAATAAACATGTGTTTTAAAGTTGTTTTATACTTTAGTGTGCTAGGATTGACATCAATTCCAAGGGGCCGATAACTTAACGTTGCAAAGGAATTAAAAAAAAATGAATAATGATATCAAGAACTGAGGGACAAGGTTAACGACAAATTAGAAATCAATAAAATTTCGGTAAACCCTAACAAGAGTGACAACTTTTAGTGTTTATAATATTTTTTGTCAATTTGATGGCAACTTTCTTTTTTCATTTGTATTGCTTTATGTTTTACTTTTAAATTTGCATGCAATTATTTCATAAATAGATAATACTTAATTTCTTAAAGGAAAAAATTTGATTTGAATAGATTCATAGAAACTAAATTCCTGAACTCAAAAAATAACTCTTCATTGTAAGTGTAAATGAATAACAAAGAATAACACAACACAACCATTTATTTTATTACAACTGAATTACAATGTCACATTATTACATATCTTTTTAAAGACAAGTAGATATAGAGGAGACAAGCTTCTATTTTGTATAAATAACATATGTCACTTTACATAGACACAATTTATTCCAAGTTTTTTCTTATGACAATGGATTACAAATTGATTCTAATTTCAAATATTCTATTGGTGACAACTTAATACAAACATAACTCTAAAAATAAATGCATGATTCCAAGCTTCTAATGGTGACAATGTAATACAAATGTGGCTCTGAAAATAAATGCAAGGGATTTTCCAACCATGTTGGGGAAAACGGGGCTCCAATCATGCTGGGGAAAGGGGAGTTGTGAAGATACAAAATGTACTTATCCCCTTTGAGAACCAGAGGCATGCAAAATATGAGGGGTTGTAAAACTACTCTCATATTTTACCTACAACCTTGATGCACTGGGATAGAACTTATCTCCATCAGAGCTCCTCATCTTGGTTCAAAACCTATCTGAGAAGTCAAACTAAACAAATCAACTTCTTTCCAATTCCACCCATTCTAAACTTAAAGGAAATTGGTCTTTTACTCTGTAACTACATAACTGGAAGCAAGAGAATTTATAGTATCCCAATAATACCACATCATCTTCTTCATGAATCCTTATTAACCCTAGAAAATGAAAACCCTTATGACACTATCCACTATAACTATCCCTATTTATGGGCAACCAGTGCTACTACCAAACTGATCCCTATTTACTTTTGAGTCTGTGACTCGTGCCATCGTGCGTGTGAGGTTGGGTATAATGATAATCGTGATTCGTGAAAACCAAAAAAGTAACTCAATCGATTCATGTAACTTAAGCCTTACGTGTATAATTAAAATGTTCAATAATTAAACTTTAATTTGATTGACGTTTGGCTACATGCCAACTGTACCTCAAGCTAACAAGCTATCAAAATCACTAGTACCACTCAAACAATATGAAATCTTTACAAATATTATTTCATTAAAGCTATGAGCTATCCAACAAATTGCTTTGGATATTCATATGGCATTCATCAATGCCAGCAGTACGACTACCACACTTTCTTCAAAAATATTGAGAATTTCAATTAAATGAAATGTAGAACGTCGAGGCATTGAAAAGACAGAATGAGTGATGAGCCTTGATATCACCACATGTTTGCATCTAATGGTTCTAGTGTTATTCCAAAGGTTTCAATTCATAAGTCTAGTGCTTCAGAGACTTACTTCCAGAATGCAACTACAATCGTCCATCAAAAATTCATCGAACGATCGTGGTTATATTGATTTGCACTGACATTTGGCTTCAGTTATGGAATATCATTCACACTATTATAAATTATTTTATAAGGTTGATAATTCAACCTTGTTTGGCCTTTACATCCTTTGTGTCAAACACTCTTATGTTTTTAAGCCCTGGTCCTACATTCTTCCTAGGCAGGCCATCTTTTAAAACAAATATTTAATTCACCACTTGAATCTTGGTATGGTCGCCATAAGGCCGCGGGAGGTTTTTCTAAAAATAGGGGTTGTTGTGCTCATTTTTCTCAAATTGGCTTAACTCTCTCAACAAACACTAAGGGGCAATGGAGACTCCTCTATTTCTGAATTCCACGAAGCAACGAAACACTTTACATGGTGAAATCATTGAGAAACGACTGAAAGAGATAATGGTGTCCAAGCACCCACTGGTGCTCCAAGCAGTGAAGGGTGTTTTGGGCCCATAATTTCTATTGGCTAGCCACAAGTTCAAGGGAAATTAAGAAATACTCACCATGTTTCTGGCAATGATCATGTACATGGGTGTCTTGAAAACTCAGAGGAAGAAGCTATGCCAAATGATTTTTCCACACTCTCTGTTGGAAAATATCGACACGACACTACATAACATCGACGAAAATTTGCCATTGCACTACTATAGGGCTCATGGGAATGAATGGTCAGTACCAAAGTTTCCACTAGTGTGCTCACTGGATGATGCAACACTCAAAAACCAGTGGGGGAGATGGACGAGTGTATTGAATTTCTTCTATGTGCGACTAACATTCTCAAAGACTGACCTAAGGGTTGGGTGAAGGCATTTGCAGTGGCAGAAGCTCTCGATGGGGAAAGGTGGTCTTCAAACGAGGAGGATTGGGATCTAGGAACTGGTGAAGAATGGGTAGCAAATGACACCAGGAGCTGGGAGGAACGATCAAACAATCCTACCCATAATGCTTGCGGTGGTGATTGTCTGGTGATTTTGAATACAATCAAAGCCAAGAAGACCAACGAGGTTGGCTACAACAATGCATAATTTGGTGTCTTTGGAAGGTCGTTTTGGTTTGTGATGGTTTGTTTGTTGTTCTTATAAGTGTCCATGTCAATATGTTCAATATTTGGGTTGTTATGACTAAGTGATTTAATAAATAATAAAATATCAACCATTGATTTCGAGAAATCTAACTGTTCTAGAGTTATTCCAAAGTTTTAAATTTGCAATTCTAGTGCTTCAGAGATTTACTTCTGAAATGCAACTACAGTCGTCCATCAAAAATTCATCGAACGGTCATGGATTATATTAATTTGCACTGACATCTAGCTTCAGAAATAATAAATATGTTGACACTTGTCCACATTCCAAACCCTTTATGAAGGAATTTGAATATGCAGAAAATTTGTCCCGAAATTTGATATTTTTGCCAACCACACTATGATTTTTTATTGGCATATTTGTTTATTTCACCACTGAATTTTTTTATTAGTTTGAGATTATGTTTAATTCGCCAATGAAAATATTTTTTTTTTGCTTTGAAAAAAGGTTTTAATCACCAACAATTTTTGTTGTTGTTTTGAAAACAGGATTAATTCGCCAATGGAAAAAAAAATGGTCTGAAAAAAGGTTTTAATCGCCAATGAAAAATATATTATTCGTTTAAAAAAAATTGCAATTCGCCATGATTTTCCACAAACTTCTAGCGATTATAAAAGTTCACCAATTGGGATTTGTTTTTCCTGAAAAACGAAAAAATTCACCAATAAAATTAATATTTTTATCAGGAAGTATACAAGATTCGCCAAGATTTTACACCTTCGTTGAGGGGGGGTTTCTTAAAGTTTTTCCTGGTCCCTCAAGGTGGTAGGAGTCTTTTGTGATTATCACAATGTATTCAAGTAGCAACTATAATTATCAAATGTTTCATTACAAGATCCAGGGAAACAACATCACAACAAAAGGATACTACTAAAAATAAACCCCTACTCTAATGTTAAGAGTCAAAAGAAACAAAAAAATTACGGATCTTCCCATAGTACTCATGTGATCACAACCCATAAGACCATTAGGTCTCTTAAGAATTTTATTGGCCTTTCACCTTAAATATATGACACCACTCATTTCAAAAGGGGAATATGAAGGAAAAATGAATGGTAGATTTTAATTATGAAATGATGGATTTTAATTATGAAACAATAATATTTAATATTATTGAGAGAAAATAATTTAAAGTTAGAAGATGAATCTAACCTTGTGAGGTTCTTGCATAATTGTCCATGGAGGTTGTAATCTTGAACTTAAGATGTAAAATATTATTATAAGGAGATATAGCTATTAATCTCCTTTTCTCTTTCAATATTGGTAAATAATGTTTGATTATTTTCAACCTTGATTCATTTAGGAGATAAATAAAATAATGTGATTATTTAACATATCTTATTATAAATATATATTTAATTTATGATGGATAGTCTATTTTGAGACATACTAAATAATAATTTATTTCTATAAGGATGGTTAGAATGAGTGATTGAATAAAGTTGAGTTATTAAGTATGTTGTAGGTTATGGGAATACCTAGTATTTAACTACCTAATGACGATTCAAAATTGGAAATGAAACATTTAAGATTTAGAAATAGGAACTAGATAATGTCGACTAATTTGATAAAATAATATTTTTAGGAGAACTACTTGACCCTAATTTCCACATTGGTAAAGTTGGCATTTTTTTAATCTTTGTGATTGTTTATAAAATCCTTAAGCTCTTTTGGATTCTCATATATGCATAAAATATATTTTAGTATAACATTTTTATTGAAAAGAGTAAATTTTTTATTGAAGTTAGAAAGCAATAAGTACAAAAAAATTAGGGTCTAGACAGGCACCCAAAAAGAGCTAGAGACACACCCCTAGCAAGAATTCACCCAAATTAAAAGACCACCACAAACCCAACCAATAACCAACATCAACCTCCCACATCCTCTAAAATAAATTTCTCCAAATCTTGGACAAGCACAAGAGGTAACTTATCTAGGCCATCAATCTACCAACTACCATCATGCTCGAAATCCCATTTTGCCAAATAATCAACAACCCTATTCCACTCTCAAGGAATGTGAGTAAAAGAAACATAATTAAAATAGGAATACAACCATATAATTTGTCTAGAAATAAAGGTAAGTTTCTAGCTAATCCCATTCAAAATTTTCCCCATCAACAGGTTAACCAGGACAAGAGAATCAGATTCATAGATAATCCTACACCAACCAAGAGCACAAGCTTTCTCCAAGGCCTAGAGGATTACAAGACCTTCCATTAATTTATTGGTTTTCTACCCCTTTATGAATAGAGAATAAAAAAAAACCTTACCAAAGCTATCTTTACCAATTCCACCAATCCCAGCAGGTCCAGGATTACCCCTGGAGAAGCCATCAGTTTTGATCTTTAAAACATTCACCGAAGGAAGAGACCAACCTCCAACTCTTAGAACCTTGTTTTTAGCACACCTACCTCTTTTAACACAAAATGAATCAAAATCCAAACCTTTCAAACCCAATCTATTAACGATCTCTTCATCTCCCCTTTCCAAAGGGAAAGTCACTTCACACTTGGCTTCTATAGTCTCCTAAATCATACGAACAACTCTCTACCAAACTTTTTGGATCAACAGATTAACACCTCAAAAAATCCTACAGTTCTTTCAAGCCATATTTGCCAAAGAATGAAAGTTGGGCCAATAGTCCACACAATCTAAAGAAAAGAAGCTTGTATCGGAGATCTCCCCAAGCTGCTCCAAAATTCAATCGGTGAGGAAGCATGAACACAAGGATGTCCCCAAATTCCCCACAAAAAATTCCAAATAAGCATAGAAAAAGGACAATGAAAGAATAATTGGGACGAATCCTCCTCATTGCACCCATAGAGAACACAAACAAAAGGGCCCTAAAAGCGATGTTTATGAAGATTTTACCAAGTCAAGCACCTATTCCAAGCAAGAGCCCACAAGAAACAATTACACTTAGGCCAAGAAAACTTATTTTGGACATTTTTCCTCCAAGAAACTTTTGTCCCACTATACTTCCAAAAGATCAACTCACGATAGCCACTAGCCATTGTAAAAACCCCTTAGGATCATGGATCCAATCCAAGATATCCCTCTTCCTAAGAGAGAAACGATCTCTATCCATAAGAATATTAAAAATCTCAACCCGATCATCCTCGCACCTACTAGCAGACCACTCACACAGGTCTTTCAATCTAAACACATCAACTGGCCCACAAGGATAAGAGATTTTCAAGTTCACCACCCTGGACCAGCCAACTTCCAAGAAGCATTGAAAAAGGCCCTACAGATTAGGGTGTCAATCCATGATAGGAGGAAACCCGTTCCAGGAATCATACCAGAAAAGAGCATTAGTCCCCCTATTATAGATCTAGAACAAACCATCCTTGATCAGCTTAGTGCCTTTCTTAAGTGTATTCTAGATCACAAAGCCTTTCCCCAAAAGTGGATACCTAGGAACCTCCTCCTTTGGAACCCCCTTCATATACTTGTGCAAAATAATCCTGGCCCAAACATGGTCCTACTCAATGCACCATCTCCAATATAGCTTAGCATCCAAAGCCAAACTAGAAAAGGTTGGTTGTCACAGACCAAGGCCACCCAACTGTTTCAAGTGACAAACAATTTCCCACTTCACCAAACTCCACTTGGAGGATGACAAGTTGCCAGCCCATAAAAATTGCCTAGCAAGAGAGTCTAGATCTTTGATAAAGCCCGAAGAGCCACTTGAAGTATACATTTTAGTATAGCAATTTATATATGCATCAAATTTTTTATTCTCCACCATGGCTACCTCTATGTGAATGTTTTCATAATTCAACTTAGATTTAACTTCCTTATAAGGGTAACCTTGATGATTCACTCATGTAAGTCCAATAGTTTGATAATTCATGAAGCTCTAGACCAATTTATGCACCATAAGATCTCAAAATGTGAATTTTTAATTTCAAATTTGTTCATATTTCCATTCAATTAGTACACTCATATACAAGGAAGTCGTCCTTGAAATAGAATTACTCAAATAGTATTTATAATGGTGAGGTTTATCTATGTGTACTAATTTTCATTTGGTTTTATATATATTTGAGAAAGTGTCTTTACTATTCTTATTATCTCTATCTAAAACTGGCACCTAGATTTGTTACTTAAGTCTAATATAGGTTACATTGTGGGCCCTTAACACACAAGTCTTAACATCATTTTTCACATCTTTAATTTTAGAAAATATGATTTTATTTGAATTAATAGTATATTTTGGCATCGTACACGGGGAAATGTCAAACTTTACAAGGAGAGAGATAAACTCTAAATTCTAGATATATATGTATATATATATATTGAATAAATATTTGTTCTTAAATTAAAATGAAATCAAATTACCTTAATTCTTAAACAAAAGAAAGATAGGAACTTGTATTTTTATGAAGTACTCTATGGGTATTCATAACATATTGTTGTTTTCTTTTTCTTGAGACATGCTTAATGGATTTTTTTTAGTACCATATTTATCTATTGTACTTTGTTATTGGACTTGATCAATCCAATAACCTTGTACATGTGTTTTATTGTATAGGAGTAAGATTCTTTGATACTCATGTAGTCTATAATGCATGAATATCATCTTAGGATGTTTTTAATTTTTAGCAATAAGTGACTTCATAACACATGTCATGAATATCATCTTATGCAATAATATTATAATGTTTTTATTAAATTTTTAGTGAAGACATATTTGTAAAATAAGAGTTTATATGAATGAGTGAATTGTAAGATTTTCAAGATGGAAGATTTAATATATAAACTTGCATTAACTCCTTGTAAAATCATGATTTACTTCATATAATTTTTTATTTATTAGAAATTAAATTAAAAGAATTGATAAGATCTATAAGTTATGAAATGATAAAATAATAGACAAAATTAAAGTGATAGATTTACTAATATCTTGATTATTTATTTTTCGTGAGTTATGATCTAGATTCAATTTAAGATTTTGAGGACAACAACTAAATTATAGGGCGAGAAATGTTACAACTTTTTTTCTCAAAAGTGAAAATAAAGTCATAAAAGCATTAAAAGGAGAACAAAATAAAGGAAAATATGATCATTTGGTTAAAATCGAGATTAATGAATAATATTTGTGAAAACTCTCTTAAAAGAGAGGAATAATTGTATTTTTTAATAATAATTAAATCAACCCTTGTGAAAGGGTATGATGGCTTGAAAAACAACCCATAAGGCTTATATAATTCATGTATGTGAGACATGGAAAGGACATGGAGATCACTCAAAGAATAAGAAGATGGTTTAGTTGGCTATGGATATTTGAGGAGGGGGCACATATAGTGTGTCCAACTCAGGGTACAAAGTACACTTGGGATTGTCCCTACCAAGGCTTTATTGCATTTGTATGGTGTGTAAGCACACTTTGTGTTTTTACACATGTTCTCCAGTGTGTGCCATAGCTATGAGGACCAATACCATTGAAATCTTACTAGAGTGAGAATGAGATTTCCAAGTGTTATGATTCAAATAAGTACTAAACTTATTAAAAATATTTTAATTATGAATGAGATGGATTTGATTCCATTAAATCATTTTATGATGTTATTTGTTTCTTTTGATCATACTCATATTGTTAGATGTTAATTTATATATTAGTGATGGTAATCTTAATGTACTCAAGTATTAAGTTAGTTAACATTGATAAATATGAATTTTATGTATTTGTATTTAAATTATAGGTATACTTTACAATATTTAAAACTTAGATAATAACACTAATAAATATGTTTCTATATAAAATTAACTCTAATATATTAAATCTATCCAATTCTATACTTGAGGAAAAGTAGTATTATAATTATGCAGTTAAGTAGAGTAATTTATTATTTTGAAATAGGGTGTGCATGCTAGTGTTTAGAAACAATGAAACCAAAAGAAATATTTACAACCAACATCCCATAAAAATATGCAACTAGAGGTTCATTGTGATTATTCTTGCCAAACATTTAGGAAAAGTGTCAAATTCTATCCGTCATCAACCTAAGTTTGTTTCGTTACCATTATACATGTTTTGAAGTTAACTAAGTGATTTTGGAGCTAATTGTGTTCAATTCCAGAGCTGACTATTAGTCTAGAGATTACTATAGCTACATAGGCATATTTGGAAAGATTAAAAATGCTTCATGGATATCACTTTTTTGTTCCAAATTCTTTTGTTCTTCTTAGAACCCTATACTTGGTACAAAAAGATATGGACATATAGAAAAGATATATATGATCATTTAGGCTTGTTTAATATTAAGAAGAAATAAGCACAAACATGTCAAATATATTTCACTTTAAAATAGTTATAAACTATCAATTTCCTATAATTAAATTCACCATATTAACTATTTTAATAGAAAATATACAATTCCTTCTAATAGTTGATGAGCCATCATTTGATTTCATCACAAATTCCAACAATATTTTAACATAATAACAAAATTAAATAAATAATATAAATAAATAAAATAATAGAACAACCACACAAGAGAAAGAGAGAGTCTAATATACCCTAAGAAAACTCTTTCAAAAAAATCAGCCTCTAAATCACTAAAACTAATGTATTCTTACTACCATAATAGTTATAATATAGTATCAATATTTGAGCCTTCATAGAAGATAAACACTCCCAATCAAGGAGGAAACCATAAAATATGTGGCCTTCAACAATATAAATGGGAAAACATGGCTACATTCCTCATAAGACTCATCAAAGAACAAATGAGATCCATGCATCCCATGCCATGCACCTCAATATCTCCTCAACAAGAACCTTAGGCCTTTAGGTGTGTTCATCAAGCTTCATTCCAAATTGATATGTACAAGATGATAATCAAATAAAATATTATATCTAAACCACATCCCAAACCTTCTATTTATAGGTAAGATAGTAATTAGAGTGAAGAAAATGTCAAAAAAATTAGCCACCCTTAATCAATGCACCCGAGTACATCTCCAATATGGGTGTCAAAGTTTGAATTTAGTACTAATAGTAGTTATTATAAGATTTGGCTATGGAGATAGCTACCCAAAATTAAAGAACTTTAATGAAAGCACTAAGAGATTCAAAATGAGGTAATAATTATATTTTATCAAAGGATACAAATATACAATGATGATTGAGATTACAATGAGAAATCCTTCTATATAGGAAAGGGTGAGACATAGGAAAATAGAAGACTATGATGTGTTTAATCTTATAATTGAGACACAAAAAGTAATTTCCCTAATAATTCCCTACGTAAACTTATTTAACTGGGTTGGAAAAGAACCCAAGAGGGAAATTGGTTAGAGAATATGCCTCATTCACATTAACACCCCCCTTAAGTGCAAGTTAGGGAAAAAAAATAAAATAAGGATGGATCTCAAAAATGAGGTTTGAGTAGCACCATGTAAAAAATAATACCTCACAATTAAAAAATGACAAAACCATAGGAAAAAATCCTCTCCAAAAGAAGGAAGACATAAAATAAAACAAAAGGAAGGAATGAGGACCCAAGATGTCCCCTCAAGGACAAATTTCTTCACTGAGAAGGATGAAACCATATGGGAGGAAAATCCCCTCAATAAGAGAGAAGAAGAGATACATGTAGTCCCCCAATATGTAATCTCCTTCATAGATGTTAGATGCTTGACAATGAATGCAAAAGATGATCCCATATCATTTGAACATTTCTCCCCTTAAAAATAAATAAATCCAAATATGTATACTTGGTGTCTTCCCATTTTAGATGAAAATACGAGAGGAGAATAAGAATGTGTGTCGATGAAATATTCTCAAGTGTCAACATTTCAATGTTAAATGATGTCACAATCAAATAAGGAAATCCAAACCTAACCAATGAAGAAGGTGATAAACCATGAAAATATGAAATGTGATGAAGAACAAGATCCAAATACAATGAAAAATCCTATGAATGTTGCTCAATAGTCTCCAAGATAATGCCAAAGTGTCATAAATGAATAAGTGGAGAAATAACAAGAGGACTTTTATGTGTCCTCATGAAATTTAAAGAAAGTGATGCAAATTGATAGCAGCTAACATCAAAGTGGAGATGAATTTCCTCAAGTGTACCTACTTAATCTACAATATGGGAGTTGCAATATAATATTGATATATTTTTTAAGTACATCCAAGGAATCTATATTTGGAAGATTGATATAATGATCCTGCTATGTTGAAACATTGGAAGCCATAGATGTATCAACACTAGACTCAACAAAAGTAATAGGAGATGAAATATCAACACATGTCTCTAGAACCTTAATCAATGAAAGGATATCAAGCTTCAAATGATCATATTGTATCTCCTAACAAGTATCCACACTAGATGCCTATATGTGTGAACATCAAATGTATTTGACAATTCTAGAATTATAGAATCCTCAACCTCAAGATGATAACTAATAAATAAACAAGATGAGCACTTTCAATTTGTATTAGGATTCATAGAAGACAAGGAATCAACTAGATTTTATGGAGGAGGAGAAGTAATAATAGGATAATTCACTATGTAATCACAATATTCACAACTTTCTCAACAATCAAGAACAATAGTTATTTTGAAATCATATGGTGCACTCTTAGAATCATTTAGAGGAAAATATAGTCCAAGGCAAGATGATTTGGAAATGATCAACGAGATCTCCATACATATCCCAAATCTTAATTTAAAGAGCAAGAGGTCACTTAATGTTACTTATAATAGGGTTGTGTAGTAGTCAAAATTACAACTAATAAACCCAAGGACATGATCAATATTTTATTGGAATACAAATTCTTTATGTGGAGTACTCAGTTTTGGGAAAATTCTATAGAGATAGGGCAAGAGATTAAGCCATCTAAAATACTTTAAAATATTTATTTTCCATGACTTATAGTTTTTTCTTTCCAATTTAACAATATAAGCTAAAATACCCATGAATAATAATGATATTATCCTCAAATTAGTCACACAATAGACCATTCAAGAGACATGCTTAAAAAATAAATGAAACCATAAGATCACCCCCAAAAATTATACAATCAAAAATACCCCTAGAAAATCATGAACTATTATGTAGAATGACTTATTTATTTATATAAGCATGCACATATACATATTGAGTTAAATTTTTAGGGCTTTCATTATTTTAGACTCATGTTGGAAACTATTCTAAATTTGAACATCATATAACCCAACTTATACAAACTGATAATCGTCTAGCAATAAAGTAAGATGATAATATCAAAATTTTGAAATTTCAATAAAAATAACAAAATAGAACTTAAATCACTACATCCAATTAGAATGAATTTAACACAAATATAAAGTCAAATTTAACAGGAAATCTCCTAAAATCAATCTAAATTAAAACTTCATAGAAAATCTCCATGGTCCTTAATATGAAAAAGTTGTGAAACTTAAAACTTACAAAGTTATTTTGGAAATCACACAAATATAGGCCTTAAGAAGGATCCCCCATCCTCTACATTTTTAAAATATAATATACATAGACATTCTTACAAGATATCTAGAAGAGCAAGAGGGTCTGTGCAGGATCATGGGGGGTCAAACAATGGTGATGCAACAAAAAAAGTGACACGAGGAAGTGAAAATCACAGAATTCATATTTGACTTTTTGGTTAGGTTGGTAAAAAGTACATTTGCTAAGGTAAACACCAAAGAAAAATAGATATACATTAATAACGGATATCTAATATTAACCAGAAAAAATAGATATCCAATTTGTAAAAAATGGATATCCATTACTTAGCCTAAGAAAAGGATATTGTTATTAGAAACATACAATTTTTTTTTAGACCGATCACCATGTATATTAATTATTATAATATATTATTATTGTTGTATATTCTATTACATATTATTTATTATACATATAATATATTATATTATTAACATCTCATATATCATAATTACTCTGACACTTTGACTATTAAAAGGAGAAGGATGGGAAGGTCCTCAGGTGGTGGCGATGGCGGTGACGATATTTCAAATTCTAAAAAGGCGAGAGATCAAGATGAAGCTTCTGGCGGTAATGGTGGATGGGGTGTTGATGTGAGGTTGATGTCAGACAGGGCCCTTGTTGTGGGTAAGTTGAGTGGGTCCCCTTCTATGGATAATGTTTATTCTGTCGGTTTGGAGGCTTCGAAGAGTGTGTGTCTGACACATTCCTCGGTGCCTGACTCTGAAAAGGAGGTACCATGCTCTGAAAAGTCAGGGATTGGTCTGTCCTCGGTTGGTTGTGACGGGGCTCCTTCTTTGGAGAGCCTTGGGCTTAACAAGTTTAATAATATCTGGTCAAATTTGTTTGGCTCTAAGCCCAAAGGAAAAATTTTTGCCCCTCTAATGCCCTTTGTGGCTGATAAAAAGACTAGAGAGTACTCTATGTCCGTTTTGGATTGTATTGTTGACAAAAGAATGGCTAATATGGACATGGCACTGTTGGGTAATTTTTTTGGTCCCATGCCTCATATAGAGCTGGTGTGCAAGTTTATTGCTACTCATTGGAAACCTAAAGGACAAGTTGATGTGGCAGATATGGCCAAAGGTTTCTTCTCTTTTTCTTTCAACTATGAAGATGTTATTGTGATGGCGTTGGTTGGGGGTTTGTGGTTCCTTGGTAAGTCTTCTTTGATGCTGAAGAAGTGGGAACCTGGCTTTAATCCAAACTCATGCTCTTTCTCGGTTGCTCCGGTCTAGGTTAGGTTTCCTGGTCTCCCACTAGAATTTTGGGATGAGGAGGTGTTTAAGGGGATTGCCAACACTTTTGGTTGCCTACTGTCGATTGACCAAATGATGACCTCTAGGAAGCGACTGGTTTATGCCAGGTTTTGTGTGAATGTGGAGCAATCTTCTAATTTTTCTTCTATGGTTAAGATTAACTCTAAACTTGGCGTGTGGGAGCAGATGGTTGAATTTGAGTCGAATCTTTTTGCCTACTTTCATGGTAAAAAAGTTGGCCATTGGGCAAAAAAATGTCCTCTCAAAGTTCCTAAGCAAATGACCAAACAATGGTGGGAGGTTGAGAAACCCCCAGTTGTGGACGTGGAGCCTGTTGGTGTGCCTTCCCTAGAGGTTCATGAGGATTTACTTCTGGATGAGGTTGATAAGGTGGATTCTCTGCCTAGGCAGGAGGATTTGAATCAAGGACAGGATGAAAAGTGCTCATCTTCGGCGAGTAATGTGGATAGGGTTGAGTTGATGGAGGAAAATTTTACCTTTGTATGTGTTCATTCTAGTCCTCCTCTTGGGGGGGATTCCTCAAAGTATGGTGTTCAAAACGGATGGGGTGGAGTTGAATTTTGTTGATGTGGATAACCCGTCTTTCATTTAGGCTTGTGGGCGTAATAGGAAGAAACATTCTCCCTCACTAGGATTTGTGACAAGGAATAGGCAGAGGACTGATTGTGGGTCTGAGCCGCATGGTAGAGGCTGACCTCCAATTAATTTGGTTAGGGAGAAGGAGATTTAGATGGAAATTGTTGATGGTACACAAAGAACTCTGTTGGATATGTGCTCTAAGAGCACCTCTTATAAATTCCCATGAAGATTATCTCCTGGTACATGAGGGGTTTGAATCACCCTCATAAGCATAATCTTCTAGCTAATCTGGTTAGAGATCATCATCCTAATATAGTTTTAATTCAAGAAACTAAAATGGGTTTGGAAAAACTATCTAGGTTGAAAATGAAGCTTTTCAAGGATTGTGGTATGCATTGCTCTGAGGCGGTTGGTGCTTCTAGTGGTATTGTGACTTTTTGGAATCTTCAGGTGATTAAAGGCGAGGAGGTTTTTAATGATAGTAACCATGTGGCTACTTCTCTTTTCCATGTTCACGATAAATTTTTCCTGGACTTTATCTAATATTTATGCTCCTGATTGCAAAAGTGCCAAAAAAAATATTTGGGAGAATCTTGCCTCTTTTAAAGATTCTCATAATATAGGTAATTGGTTGGTTATTGGTGACTTCAATATGCCTATGCATGATGCTGATAAGCTGGGTGGTTTGCAGAATGTGTATGATAGTAGATTTGATCTTATGTAGTTCATTAATGACTTGGCTCTTCTTGATTTGGACTTGAAAGGGGCCTCCTATACCTGGTCGAATCGATGTGTGGGTAATGCCCTAATCCAAGTTAAATTAGATCGGGCTCTATTAACTCTTGATTGGCTTGGCCATTATGATTGCTCCCTCTCAACTCTTACGAGATTGGGATCCGATCATTTTCCCATGGCTTTGTCTATGGATTTGTTGGGTGGTAAGAATAATTTCCCTTTTAGATTTGAGAAAATGTGGACTTGTTATCTTGATTTGGGCAATCTAGTCAAGGATTGGTGGAATACTAATGTGGATGGGTCGACCATGTATAGAGTGGTTAAAAAATTGGCTAATGTTAAATTTAATGTTAGAAGATGGAATCATACCTCCTTTGGTCATATTTTTGTGGAGAAAGATGGTGTTTCTAAGAAGCTTCTTTTTGACCAACAATCCATTCAACCGTTTGGGTATGATTGGAATGTGATGCTCAAGGAGAATGTTCTATTGTCCAAGCTGCATAATATTGTTGCGAAGGAGGAAGAATTTTGGAAACAACATTCGAGGATCATGTGGCTGAAGAGTGGCGATAGAAATACTAAGTTTTTTCGTATTTCTATGCTTAAGCATAGAGCTTCTAATCAGATCAATCTGATTAACTTTAATAATCAAGATCTAGAGAAGGATGTTGATTTTCAGAATGTTGTTGCCTCCTATTTTTCTCAATTGCTTTTGACAGAGGGGGAGCTGGATTTGGCTTGTCGGGAGGATTTCCTAAGGGATATTCCTAAGTTGGTGGATGATTATCTCAATAGGTAGTTAGTGTGTGTTCCTTCGGGGGAGTAAATTCATTGTGATGTCTTCTCCTTTGAAGATAATAAGGCTTCGGGCCCTAATGGCTTTCCCATGTTCTTTTTTCAGTATTTTTGGGAAATTGTGGTGAAAGATTTTGTTGTGGCTATGAAGGATTTCTTCAAAACTTGTTCTCTTTTAAAGGAGTTGAACTCCACCTTCATTGTTTTGATTCCTAAAAATATTGGAGCTACTTATTTTGAGGAGTTTCGTCCTATTAGTCTTTGCAACTCAATTTATAATATTTTTTCTAAGGTTTTGGCTCTGAGGTTGCAAAACAAATTGCCTCTTATCATCTCTCCTCAGCAGAATGGACTTGTGGCTGGTAGACAAATTTTGGACTCTATTGTCTCTAATCATGAGAATATCTATTCACTTTCTATTAATAAATAGGTTGGTTTTGTCCGCAAGATTGATTTTCTTAAAGCTTATGATAGAGTGGATTGGGGTTTCGTGTCTAAGATCCTTCTCTCCTTTGGCTTTGGGGAGAAATTGGTGGCTTTGGTGCATCAATTTGTTTCGACTCTGCGGTTCTCAATGCTCATCAATGGGTCCCCTTCTCCCCTCTTTGATTTCTTTAGGGGGCTAAGGTAAGGGTATCCTATCTTTCCCTTCTTGTTTATCATTATGGTTGAGTCTTTGGGCCGCTTGATTCAAAGATTTGTTAATTCTGGTCTTATGAATAGTTTAACCCCCGCTTATGCTAATCTAGTGTGCTCTCATCAAAAATTTGTGGATGATTCTCTTTTTCTTGGGCATTCTTCGATTAAGGAAGCTAAGGCTATTAAATGGATTGTGCAAATGTATGAGGCAACATCTGGGTTGAAGTTTAGTCTACAAAAGAGTGTGATTTTCTTTTTCAACACTCTAATTCAAAGTCAAATTAAGATTGCTAGAATCTTGTAGTGTCAAATTGGTGAGCTTCTTGCTTCTTACTTGGGTCTCCCTTTATTCTCTAAGGCTCATGATTCTTTATGGAGGGGATTGATAGACAAATTCAATTCTAAGTTGGTTGGCTAGAAGGGGGCTTTGCTAAGCCAAGGTGGTAAAGTTTAGTTGATTAAGTCTACCTTTCAGAATATCCCTATCTATGCTCTTAGTCTCTTTCATATGCTTAGGAAATTTGTGGATATCTTGGAAGGAATTTAGAAGAATTTCTTTTGGATGGGTGTTGAAGATAGA
Source organism: Sequoiadendron giganteum (assembly GCA_007115665.2). NCBI lineage: Eukaryota > Viridiplantae > Streptophyta > Pinopsida > Cupressales > Cupressaceae > Sequoiadendron > Sequoiadendron giganteum. The sequence goes on from CM021109.1 coordinate 597,478,643, forward strand.
AAAATAACCCATTTGGTTGCTTGGGATGATGTCTGTCGTCCCAAAAAGGCAGGGGGGTTGGGTATCTGTAAAATTAGAACTTTTAACAATGCCCTCTTGGGTAAACAGTTGTGGAATCTTTTGTTGGTTAAAAGTGATTGGGCGAAAATTTCTTGGAGTAAATATTTACATGTTGTTGATGGATCAAAGATGTTCTTTCTAATGACTTTAATCCTCTGAATGGCTTTGTGTTGTGGAATGCTATGCTGAAGGCTCAAAGGCTAGTTGCTAAGGGTCTTTGTTGGCAATTGGGAAATGGGAGGAGTATTTTTTTTTTGGGAAGATCATTGGTTTGGTAACCGGCCTCTCAAAGATGAGCCTTGGGATCTCCCTTTTATGGACCTTTGTGTGCGGCAGTTTGGTCGATTTTTTGTTGACTATATTGATGGAGGTTGTTGGCAGAAATTGCATGAGGTGGATCCTAGGTTGGAGGTTATTTATAAGGCTCTTTTTGTGGTTCATATTCCCTCCTCCCTTTCTCCTAATAGATTTGTTTGGAAGCCTTCTTCTATGGGTAACTTCTTTGTTGATTCAGATTTTCATCTCAATGATCCCTTTATTGGTCAGTCGCCTTTTTGGGCTTTGGTTTGGTCCTCTAGATTCATCCCCAAGATTAATATTTTATTTTGGTTTTTTTGTCAAAATAAAATTTTCTCTACTAATAATTTGATTAAAAGAGGTTTTGTTATGCCCAATTGATGCTTTCTCTGTGAGGAGGAAAAGGAAAATACTTGTCATTTGTTGATTATTTGCAAATATGTTGATGTGATAAGGAAGCATGTGCTCTCTCTTTGGAATATTTGTTGGGTGTTTCCTAGTTCTGTTAAGGATTTATGGTTCCAATGGTTGGCCCCTTCTTCTAATTTGGCTCTATAGATCTTGTGGTCTCTCACTTTGCCTCATCTAATTTGGGGAGTGTGGTTGGAGTGAAACAACAGAATCTTTAGGAATTCTGCTCTCCCAGCCTTGGTTGTGGCTCATAAAATCTATGTGGGAATTAAGGAGAACTTTCTTTTTGGTGTATCCTTTTATGCTGTAAATAAGCTTAATCTTAGTCCTTTTGAGATCTATGCTGCTCAAAAGTGGAAGTTGCCTTGTGATATATCTCTTCCGATCTGTAAAGGGAAATCTTCTAGAGAAGATTTTTCTTGGAAGGCGCCTCCGGATGGTTGGATCAAGATGAATTTTGATGTTGTGGCTAAAGGAAATTTATGACCTAGTGGTTGTGGGGGAGTGATTAGAAATTCTAATGGTAGGCTCATCTCTGTTGTGGCGCTACCTTTGGGAACCCAGAAAAACCACTTTGCAGAGGTGGTTGCAGTCTATCATGGTCTCGAACTAGCTCAATGCCAAGGGTATAGGAAGGTTTGGGTGGAGGGTGATTCTCTAAATATTATTAACAATCTAAAATTGGTCACCCCTCCATCTTGGACTATCAAATCCTTGATTAAGGATTCTATTGCCATTATTAATTCCTTTGATAATGTCTACATCTCCCATATTTTGAGAGAGGGAAACAAGTTAGCTGAATTTTTCACTAACTTGGGTGTTAAAGGGAAAAAGGAATGGAATTTTAATGATTCCATTCCTTTTGAAGCGATGGTGATTATCATTAATGAGAGTTGATATCTGGTTCATCCTTGCTGGCGTGGTGGGATGCATGTCCTTAGTCATGTGGGTTAAATTTTTGAAGGAGGATGTTAATGTTATGAGTTCGAAAGATGGCTTTCACATTGTTTAGAGCAATATTTCAATATTTCCTTTCTATCCTTTGGAGGGTTTTGCATGGATTATGGGTGTGTTTAGCTTTATCTTCTGGAGGTTTATGTTGTGTATTTTTGCTCTGGGTGGTGTGAGTTTCAATTTTAGGTGGTTTTGGTTGTGTGTTATGTTGAAGTTCGTGATGGGTGGTGATCGTAATCATGTTGAGCCTAAGTCTTCTGACACTGTGAAGCAGACGAAGGTTTGGGAAATTCTGGAGAAGGGTGGCTTAATCGTTTATATGGAGAAGTTACATGGCTTCAATGTGTAGGTTACTGAGATGGTCGTGAAAGGTTGGAATGACAAAAACCTGAATTTGGGTAGCAGAGATGTCATGGTGGACGAGGAATTCATTGCCCTTATTACTGGTCTCACTATGCAGGATATGAAGGTTTTTAGGGACAAGAAAGACTCGTAGGATGCGATGTTGATTTTATTCAAAGGTAACCAAGTTGTTGATCTCAAGAAGGTGAAAAGTGGTGGTTTGTATAGGAACTCTTTGAAAGCACTTTGTTGTGATGTGGCGGAAGAAATCATGAGGTATGTTACCTTGGAAGGAAGGTACACGACTATTAATAACTATCATTTCTTGTTACTCAACCATTTCAGGCATAAGAAATGGGTTTCTCGTCCCTATTATTTATTGATGTTGTTGGATACGGGGATTAAGGAGCATATGAATAACCCTAGGAGACCAATTTTGCATGTGGGGTTAATTATGATGATTTATGAACATGTTAAAGCGCATGAGGTGCACAAATCTCTTCTGTCCCCAAAGGATAATGTTGGCAAAACCAGGGAGGGCTATGAGACGGATTCGGGTGATGAAAGGGTTAGCAAAAGAGCCAAGAGGAGGAGGCTTATTTTGAACAAACAGTTGGAGTCTGATAAGAATGATGATTTTGAATACATCCCAGACTCTTATGATTCTTTGGAGGAGGGGCCCTCTTCCCCTATTCTAGGTAAAATTGTGAACAAGAAATCGATCAATAAAGAGGGCTACACTACGTGTAGTGATGATGTGGTCGCGATGACTCTTCCTAAAGGCACCAAGGACAAGAATGACTTGTATGGGGAAGATTCCTCTCCTCCCCCTAAAAAACATGCTAAGGAAACTGTGGTGGGGAACCAGAAGAACAAGGAGCAGAGATCTGAGAGTCAAATCTTGGAGAAGGGTTTCCCTCTCTCTCTTGTCGATGGTTTATATGGTGGCGCCTCCTTGAATGCGAACACTGGGTTAATGCAAGGGAAGGAGGGTGTTGTGGATGGTGGTCTTGTTGGGGGTTCTAACAAAGTGGGGGGGGGATAGGGAGTTGAAAAGAAAGATTATTGCAGAGGATATCGCCTGCTCTATTCACAATTTAAAGTCTCTTGTTCCTGCTAGTAAAGGTAAGGCTATTGTGGATGATAAAATTCAAGTTAGCTCTTCTGACGAGGATGTTGTTTTGGAGGGTAGGGTTGAAAATTTTGATAGGGAAGACCTGTCTGATGTGTTGGGCTCAACCCGTGAGACTGTTAATCTGCAGTTTAAACTTTTTAAATGGTTTTATCATGAAATTAATAGGATAAATGTTAGGATTAGAGGAGTGGCTAGCAAGGCTGAGGACCCTACTTTCCAAATCCAAATTGAGAATGTGATGTAGTCTCAGAATATTGTTGCTAGTACTATGGCGGAGGAAACCGTCAACCTTAAATAGAATTTGGAAGGTAGAATTTTATCCCTTGAGGATAAAATTGCTAAAATTTGGAAAATGATGATGAAGAGTGGTGAGATAACTAGGCTTTTGGGCACTCCAGAGTCTGTTATGAGGAAAGTGGTGATGAAGAGTGGTGAGGTGCCTAAGCTTGTGGACACTCTAGATTCTCCTATGAAGATCTCTGCCTTGATTTTTTCTAGTAAGAAAATTGAGTCTGGTTCTATTGTTGTTACTGATGCTGGGGGTAGGTTGTTGGAGGTGGGTTGTGCTGGTGTGAAGGTTACTACCAAAGGTAGTGTTTTGATTGATGAGGTAAAGACTGGTGGGCCGGGGGTTAGAACCAGAAATAGAATGAAAGCTCAGGCAGGGGCCTCTAGTAGGGAGGTGTCGGATACTGTGGACAATGTGTAGAAGATGGTTGCTACTGACTTGGAAGTTGTTAAGATCCTAAAGAATATGTAGTGCTTCTGGTTGGCTTCTTTTTGGCTGTTGGTTTTCTTTTGTTGGGTTGATTTCTACTTATTGATGTTATCTTTTTTTATCAGTTGCGCTCTTTTGTAAGGATTTTGGGCCCCTTCAAAACCTATTTTTTACCTTTAATTAAAACATCTCATATATGATATAATATTAATTTACATTAGTATTATATCATATATATTATATATTATGTATGATATATATTAATATATATTAAATATATATATCAATAAATACAATTGTTAATAGTGAGAGCTCTGATGTCTTCTCAAGGAGGGGGATTAGGGTTATTGCCATGGCAGCCTACAAGATGTTTTTAGGCACCTGTTGGCATTTCAATTTGCACCTCTAGAATGCGGATTAAGAAATAGACAACTATGCACAGTTAGACTGCTCTTCAAATTAGGAGGGGAAGCTCCCTCTTCATTGATGATGTTTAAAAAGAAATACTAAACTAATTTCCAATATTTTTATCTCAGCTAAGAGTACAAGGTTATAAAAATCTTTGCGTTGCAGCTAAGGTTTTCTTTGATTTCACAAAATTTCAACTACAACTAGGCCTAAACTAATTATGCTTCTAATAACTCAAGTTAATTCAGAGGCTATGAATTATAAGTAAATAAGGAATGATTGACAACACAAAAAACTTAAATAAACTCGCTTCCAGAACACACTTCAAGACTCATTGTACTTTTGAGATGTATGCTAAAATAAAGATTATGAAAGAAAAACATAAGACAAAGTGCTGAAATTGATTTAAGACAGTAGATTAGAGCAAGGTAGGCATGATATTTCCTTCCAAAAACACTTTTGGGACAACAAATTGTAGCAAAATAGGCACACGATATGCGATCAACCAGAGTACACTTGAAACAAAAGTGAATAAACACTGAATAGAAAAGTTGCAAGCAAAGTAGGCTCAATGAATTTTTTATCACAACAATGGTTAAAAAATAAATGGGCAAGGTTTCCTTTATTTATACACAAACAAAGGAGTAGGGAACCCTAAAATCTCCTTGTTTTTAACAACTTGACTTGCGAACATGCAAGTTTTATTTCTAAAACTAAATAAAAGATAATTGATAACTAACCATCAGTTAACTAAAAGCTCCAACTATAAATTAGATATTTCCAAAGAATAGATATGCATGAAAAGAGGACAACCAATTTTACTTGGACAATGAATCAAGTTAACTACTACCTTCACTTGAGTTTTATTCCTGGAAATCTTTGCATGCTTCAACTGGTAGTTCACTCATTGACAACTTGGGATATCATATCCTCTAGAAATCCATTAACTACCTCTTCATCAAGAAAATTGATACTATCCAAAACAACATATTGCTTCTCCAACATCTCTTCACCATCTATGATCAAACTTAGCAATTCTTTCCTCTTTTTAGGTGCTTCATCAAATCTTGTTGACATTGCGGCAACATGATTCATCTTGCCAAAAGTAGGATCACCATTAAAACTACCATGGACAAGGTTCTGAAACTCTATCTTTACTTCACCAAGATCAAAGTAAGTGTCATATTCATGTCGATATTGACAAGGGATCTGATCTGTGACACAAATGTACTTATGAACTTGAGAGTATTAGTAACCTTTTGTCTATATCCAACCAATTCCATAGATATTCCTTCATAAGTTTTTACTTTGAAGAGGTATTGTTCTCTCCAAGCAAAAATATTCTTCTCGTGTTCTTTTGTAGTGACTAAATCATAAGCCATTCTCAAGATGGAAATGACGATCTCGTCTCTTGGCTTCCTTTCCGCTATATTTTTCTCAAAATCTTGAATTCATGAGCGAAGATCATGGGCATTGTACCTCAATTTGTACATCTCTACAAGTATGAATTTTCCCTCAGTGATGAATTCCTTTATCCAATCTCTTAGATGCTTTCCATATACAACCACCTAATTAGTTGGTGTTGATATGCAAGTGACTCTAGAATTTTTAGAAGCAACAAGGTATCCCATGAAGTACCATGAAGGAGGTTGGAAACATACTAACACAACTGTCGAATCTCAGCCTTGAGGGTTGCCTTATCTTCTCCATCCTTGAACAGTCATTCCTTCAGATTATCTACTGCAACCTCAAAGATATTTACATCACTATGTTAGGTGATTCTTCTAAGATTGGCCTTGACAACTTTGAAGTCATCAATTTCAACCTCATCAATGTTCTTGTCCTTTGGAGGTGTGGCAAACTCAAGGATGATCTAGCCATCAAAATTATTATTCATATGAAATTTCTTCTTAAGTTTCTTCTTTGTTGTGTCTTGGTAGATGCTATCAAGCTCTACAAAGTAACAATGATAAGAAGGCTTCCTCCTGTTCCTACCCAAAAATTTCTCAAGCCAAGATGAGGAGTCTCTACTAACTCTCTGGGAGGATCAGTTCCAGCTCTAGCAACTCTCGATGGATCAATCGATGTTGAGACGTTGTGAACTAGTAAATCACCTTCTGAGTCTATATGAATAGGAGAAAACCTCAGTGATGGTAGAATAATAGGAGATGAAGGCTCTACTTCAACTCATGGTATTGATTCAACTAGAACTTTTGGTGCATCTATTAATTTTTCTTGCTGATTTAGTTTTTCATTTAAGCTCTTCATCATTTTGCTAATCTTCATATCTTTTGAAGGATTTCTCATGGCTTTCGCTCTTGGTTTTGATTTAGAAGAAGGTAGAGATGCATGAAATATTGGAAACTCTACAACTACCTTCCATTTCCTTTTACTTCTCAAGAATATCTCGTTTCGACTTGTTCTTTCCTTGATGGAAGTACCCTCTTTGGTGAACCAATCAACTTGTGTAAGTTGTCATTGCTCAATCTAATCTCGGGCATACATGGGAAGTAAAAATTCCCCATCATCATCTAAAATTCCTTCCACATCCTCTGATATGAAATTAACCATCTATCAAAGAGTAAGTTTGTAGTAGTTGCACTTATGCACTTCAAACTCATCTTCACAATTGATCCATAAATCTTCAATGTTAGGTGCATGTGCATGATTTTGACCAAGATGAGTTGCGAAGACACCACAAGGTTTGTATGAACATATTTCCTTGAAAATATTGAGACCAAACTTTTTCGTTGCATCGCTCATCAACTTAGCATCACTGTTGATCTGCATTTGTATATACTCATCTCAAACAAGAAGTTGAATGTAGGCTTGTGTTTGTTACAAAAAAATGTGTGCACTTCATGTACCTATCTCAAAAATTCCATGATTGAGACCTCATCCATTGGATATCTAGGAAGCAATGATTGGATCACCTAAGAAGTTGTATATTCGTATGTAGGAGAACGTTGGAAATTGGATAAACCAATCTACCATTGCTAATCTAGCATCTGCTGAAATCCGTATATGCAACTCATGAACAAGATCTCGCACTATATGCATCAGGAATAGATCATTCAACCATTTGTAACATTGCTTAGACTCTGAAAACTCTAGCTATGGGTAATGATCATACACATGCTAAACACCTAGGATTCCAATGATAGTCAAAACTCTAAACTTTCCTTGAAAGGCCACTAGTATATGAGTTAGGATGTCATGTGGAATTCATGGGCCTTGAAGAACTATATCATCTGACGGTGAAGACTGTCACTGATCAATGTTGGCCAGTCATAGTGCTCTGTTCTATCAACAATTTGGGAAATGACGTAAAAAATCCAAGGCTGAAATTTATTAGCATTTTCTTGACCTATGACTTGGTTAAGCAATGCAATCATGGCTGCAAATTCATCCTTGAACTCACTACACCCAACATTCCTTGGAAAATTATTATGCTTCTCTTTCAGCCACTTTTGAGCCATTCTTTTTTGGCACTTGTCTTTTTGTGCATACCACACCTTTTGCATTCTTCAATAAATATGATGAAATTTTCCGTCCATGGTGGTATTGCAAAACACTTTTCAATATCTTTTGACTTGAGGCTACAAATAATACACCCATTTGTTGATATGATTTCTCATGAACTTGGATTGTAATTGCTTGATACAAGCAATTATGAATTCAAGGCTTTGCACCGAGATGGGGATAGAAGCTACTGCAAGCAACCCAAAATGATCAATATTTTTTATTGTAGTGTTTCTTGCATCCTCCAAAGCATGCAAATCAAACACTAGATGCACATGATGCAAGTCAGTTTTGAATTTTCTCAAGAAATCATGGAGTAACATAGATTTCATTCTAATTTTGATTGGACAGTACTACATGTCTGAAAACTTGAAGTTTGACTATGAACACACCTATGTTCGGAATATTTTTGCACAAAAGCTAAAAAAGCTAGCTGTTTTTTCTTCAAAAAAAGGTAGATTTTTCGGAAAAAAGTTGAGGTCTGGGTTTTGTAGACAATGTCATTCTAAAGAACCTGAGATCGTCTAATTTTAAATAAGTTGATTTTTTTTAAGATCATGCAAGATTTCCTAAAAATTAGGGCCAAAAAACTAAGGCCTGGGTTTTGTAGACAATCTTGTTGTATAGAGACCCGGATCGTCATATTTTTGAACAATCGAGGTTTTCCCAAAAAGGATAGATCTCCTAGAAAATAGAGGTCGGCATGGAAATTTTCCAAGAAAACCGAAGTCTAGTTTTGTAGAGAATCTCATTGTGAAGAGACCTAGATTGTCAGATTTTATAAAAATTGAGGATTTCCTAAACATGCATGAAAAAGTAGACTCTCTTGAAAATTATAAATTTTTCCAATCTTTGAGAGGAGAAAAGAACAAGTAGACCCAGATCAATGAAATTTGAAAATTTTGACCACCTATTTTTGAAAAGTGATGCCCTAGAAAAATAGACCATGAAAAAGTGAGCTTCTATGCTTCCCAATCTTGAATCCACGAAGAATGCTGAAAAATCACTTCGTTTGAGCCTCCAAATCTTGATGAGAAGAAAAAATGATGTTTCTTCCACTGAAAGCCAACCTTTAAATTATTAAAAATGTATGTTAAAATCTTTCTTAAATAGAATTTGGAGTTAAAAGGCATTTTCATGAAAAACCATATAATTTTGGAGCCTGCATGCAAAATATCTGACTTTGTTTGCATCACACAAAGAACTCCTAAAAATTAGCCGTCAAAAATCATGCATATGAGGATATTTTTGAAAAAATGCTAAGTTAAGATAACTTGGGTGTGTTCCTTGAAATAAGGCACCCAACTTCTCCAGAGTTAGTTAATTTTTCAAAAATTTCAAATTTCACTTGTTTTTGCCTCCATTGAAGCCTACCTTTGACTTTGATGATCTGAAAAATTGGCACTATTGATTGATAATCTTTTTTTGACCATGGAAATCTCATCTTTGAACACTATTGAAGTGATCCCAAGCTTTGGTTTATCATTTGACTACGTTTGACCATGATTGCATATCCTCGAAGTTGTTATCAGAGATTGAAATGGAAGAAAAAACGAATGAAGCAAAAAAATTACCAAGGGATGGAAAGAAAGGCGCCCTCCTTGAAATAAGGTGTTTGGCTTTGCCATGTTATAATTTTTTTTGAGATTTAAAAAAAAATCGCTTTTCGTGCTTCCAGAAGCTGGTACCCATTGTTCAACAATCATTTTTTGCCAATTTTTGAACAACCGTGACTGAGAGTCAATCAATTTGGCAAGTTTGATCAAATTTGAGAAGAATGATACCTCATACTAGCCTCTGTTACATCATCTGACAAAATCTATGAAATTCGAAACTGGGTTGACAAAGAGGTTTTGACGTTTTCTAAAAAATGTGAAAAAAAATTATGTTGATGTCTTGGGCACCCTCCTTGAAATAAGGCGCTCAAGATTACCAGACAATTTAATTTTTAGCTTTTCTTTGGTTTTCCTCATTTCACGTGAAATGCCCCTATTTGATTTGCAATTCCTACTATCTGACAGATCCTATGAACTAGATGATGGATTCGTTGAAGAGCCTAAACATATGTGAGTTGATCTCCCACTTTTCAAACCCTAAAAAATTCTTTTGACTGCCTTTGACAGGATCTGAACTAAGCTAATGGAGGATATTCACACATTTTTTGAGAAACATGAAAAAAAATTGTAAGGCATGAGCTCATGGGGACCTTCCTTGAAATAAGGCGCCCAACTTCTCCATACTTAACCATTTTTTGATGATTTTCAACTTTCCTCGCCAATCGTTCACCACCTTCGTCGACTGTATCAACCATCATTGTTGATGCATTGACCATGTTCACTGTTGCACGTGCATGACCTATGAAAATTGAAAAATGGCTAAGGCATTGACTGTGACATGCCTCCCTTGAAATAAGGTGCCTTTCTTTTCCAAATAGAATATTTTTCACAAATTTGGCTATTTTTAGATTCCCCTCCTCTGTTCACTATTTTTCGAGTATCTTTCATCGTGGATTGATTTGTGTCACATTTGAGACCTTGAATCTTACACCTGACAGTTGGCCATCTTCCATTGATGGCCTCAGAGGTCCTGATTTATCTTTTGAAAAAGTGAAATAGACCCACTATAGAAAAATTGACTTTTTGACAATTCTGATTGGATCAATGCGATCGAGACGTATTTTGAACCAATCAAAACCAATTTGAGCCATTTATGTAAAGATTCTATTTTTAAACATTTTCCTAAAAAATAGGGTCAAAAAACTGAAGTTTGGGTTTTGTAGACAATTTTGTTCTAAAGAGACCAAGATCGTCAGATTTTGAAAAATTTGAGTTTTTCCTACACATGTGTGATTCCCTAAAGAGTAGGGTTCGTCATGCAAATTTCTATTTTTAGAAAATTTTGTGACCATCCTTTTGACAATAAACCTAAAAAAACCCTATGGTTCGTTTATTTTTAGAACTTTTGATGACAATTTTACAAGATTTTGACCACTTTTACAAAATGCCTTAATGAAGCAATAAATAAATAAATTTGGGTACAACATCACCTCAAAGGTCAAAAAATGCTCAGTTCAAGGGAGGACAAAACTTCAGCCCTTCAACATGGGGATGAGAGGGTCTAAACTAGAAAAGGGTTGTGCAATGCCCTTCCCAACAGCCCATGGCCAAACCTAAAGCACAGACAAGGGGTACAATAGGATTCTGGCTGGTCCAAGTCAATGAAGCGGGGAGATCCTTAATATGATCTAGAAACCAAAATCAATCGAACAAGCAATGGAAAAAGAGTTGGTCAAGGGAAAGGTATGCATATTTATCAAAGATGATAGGGTTATTTCCTTTGAAATAGGTGGGCAGGAATGGTCAAAAGTTGTTAAGGAGTTTACTTGGAGAAGGATTTTTTCTTGAAATAGGTAGGAGAAGGATTAGAATATGCTAGAGTGAGGAAATGGTGTGTTGAAAATTGGGGAGAAAGCATAAAAATCAAGACGTTGCCAAATGGTTTTTATTTCATTGAATGTGATTCAAACCATACCAAAAGATGGATTTTAAACAACAGGCCCTTCTTAATGGACAAGGTGGGTTTTCATATCAAAGACTAGGTTCCTAATTTTAACCTACAAATTGAATCCATGGACGAAGTTCCTATTTGGATTCATTTGAAGAACCTTCCAATAGAATACTGGGATCCCAAGATTATTGGTGAGATAGGAAGCAAGTCGGGTACTTTCATGCGATCAAATCAAGCAACATATCAAGAGGACTTAAGTTTGTATGTAAGAATGTACATAAGTTGGAAACCTTTTCCCCCTCTTCCAAAATAAATAGATACTAGGAAAAATGAAGGTATTTAGTGTCAATTGATTAAGGTGGAAAAGTGCATTGAATCATGTAGAAAATGCAAGAAAACATGGCAATCTAGCGCAAATTGTGTAAAAGGCAAAAAAGGAAAAATAGCAATAGATGAGGTATTGCTCAACAATCTGGTGGTTATGTCAAAGGATTAGGAAGTAGGTTTGGGAGAGGTGAAAATACTTTCTCCATTGAAAGGTAACATAGTAAGTATGGAGGGGAATAATAACACATATCACTAGTAGTTTAGGGTCTCTCATGAAATTGCTACAAACCCAATTGAAAATATCATTCCATAGCCAGGGCCTACTAAGGTCTTATGAAATGGAGATAAGTTAATGGGGTCACAAGGACAGGAAGAGGTGATTACTTTGGTTTCTAGCATTGAAAGGGTCGAGTCCCTCACTAATATATACTTTCAGAAATATGTGACCTTTATTAAGAATATAGTGGAAACCCCAAAATGAAGGGATAAAGAAGATCTGGAAAATGATTTCACATATGATGAAGAAAGAAAATAACATGATATGGAGGTGATTATTTAGGAGAACAGAACCATTAAACAAATTATGTCAACATATGGAAAAATAAAAATAGGAGAGAAGAAAATGTTGGGTCGAAAGTGGAATAAATCAAAACTAGAATTGGTGGGGAGTGCAAAAGGGCAGCGAAAATTGTGATCCGAGAAGGGGTTTTCCCTTCTTGAGTTGCAATGAAGGCGCTATCATGGAATTTCAAGGGTTGCAATGCCTCTGACAAGAGGCATTTGATCAAAAGGTGTCTTGATTAGACACGACCAGATCTAATCCTCATGCAGGAGATGAAACTGGGCACAGTGAATGTCGATAGGCTTATGAATAAATGGAAGCATTTGAAGGGTAATTTTATGGAAAAAAATGGTGCCTCAGGTGGTCTAGCAGTTATATGGGATCCGATTAAGATAATGGCAATTTTTTTAATGTAGCAACAATATTGATAACTTATTATAGTTCATACAGAGTTGATGAAGGAACCATTCTGCCTGGCTAATGAATATGGCCCAATGGGTATGGTTCAAAAATAGGAAGTCTAGAGACAAATCTCAAAAGTGTTGCATGTGATAGATGCTTCTTTGATAATGATTGGTGGATATTTTAATGCAACTTTGGCTAGTGGGGAGAAAAAGGGGGTTGTAACACTCTAAACATGGTACAGTTGGATTTTCAATAGTTTGTCACTAGCAATAATATTCAAGAAGTGTTTACAAAAAATGGGAACTTCACATGGACAATTAGGCAAGAGGGTTTCACAAATATAGTAGAGAGATTGGACCATTTTTCTTGGTAGGCAATTGGGGTGTAAAATCGTATGTAGTGGAGTCCTTTATCCTACCATTTTCAAGTTTGGATGACTATCTAGTGTCTCTTTCAATTCTCAATGATGTCGTTCTAGCTAGGAGCCCATTTAAGTTTGAAAATATGTGGCTCTGGGATGAGGGGTTGAAAACATTGATAGCAAGATGGTGTAAAAATGCTCCTTTCAATGATGGGACAAAGGGATTTTATTTTCTTTAAAAAAGCTACAATTTTTAAAGAACAAGTTACGAGAATGGAACAAACAACATTTTAAGAATATCTTTGAAGAAAAATTGTGCATTGAAGGTGAATTAGAATGGCTTCATGAAAGAGTTCTAATAAGGGGTATGAATGCTTTTGATTTCAAGAAAGAGTGAAATTTGAATAAGATTTTGTTGGAAGAATGAAGAAGAGCAAACTTTGTGTTGTCATTGATGTCACTGTGTTGATTGAGTTTTCAGTTTGATCTGGTACTCTAAACCAGTATGAAGAACCATTTTACATCCTCTGGTGTTTTGGTCTACAATGCTCCTCTGGTGATCTTCATTGATTATAGTTTTGGGAAATGGTTTTTGGATGTTGGAAGCCTGCAAGTTCAAAATTGTGTGTGCTCTTGTGCTTGTATGGCGAGTTGCCATTATTCTGTTGATTGCGTTTTTCTATTAGGTCTATCCATGGATGACCTAGTACATAGATGATATTGTAATGGATTAATTTGTGTTGTGGATATATGTGAGACCTATCCTTGGTCCATTCCGACATGATGTAGCATACTACACGGTTGAATTATCTTTGGAGAAGTTTTGTAGCCGACATTCAATATTTTGGTGAATAAAGATTGTATCTAATTAGGCCAACCTAATTGATGCTTGTGGATAAGTTAGATATATATCTTGGATAGTTTGAGATTGGAATGTTGTATTATCGATGAACATAATATGAAGTGTGATTTGAATGTGAAGTATGGTGTGAATGTGAAGCAAAGTGTGTGAAATTGGTGAAGTGTGTTAAGTTTGTTTATTAAGCATCAAAGAAACTGAATCAACACTTGTTGGGTGCACTCTTTCTAGTTCATGTTTTGGCTGTGAAGCCACTTTTGTTTTATAATCTTATGTAGGCAGTGAGTCCTTGTTTGGATAGTGAGTCCTCTTTGTAAGAAGTGAGCTTTTGTATCTGGCAGTGAGCCTCTTTTGTATCCGATTTTGGAACTATATTATACTGTGAGCTAATTCTCACCATGGTTTTTCCCATTTTGGGTTTTCCAAGTAAACTTTTTGATGTTCATGTGTTGTATGGTTTCATATTTTGTTAATGATTTGGCTCATATTTATTGTTGTATGCATTGTAGTAATTGGATGATGTTTTTTCAATAATTTTAAGAAGATATTGATTCACCCGCCCTCTCAGTATCTTGGGTATTCAACAGAGCTATGTTAAATTGCTAGCTCGAGAGGAGGTCTTTTGGAGGCAGAAGTCTAGGGAAGGAGAATGCAACTCAAAAAAAATTCACACCTTGGTAAAAGTAAGGCATAACAAAAACAAAATCTCTATGATTAAAAACAATGAAGGGCAAGTAATTCCATATCAAGAGGTTATCAACAAGGAAGAAATTAGGTAATTTCATGACCTTCTAAACATGGGGTGTCAACAAAGGGATGAGGTAGCATAGGAAATGCTAAGTTTGATTCTGAATGTTCTAATTGAACAACAAAATTAGCTTCTTAGTAAGGCGGTATCTATAGAGGAAGTTAAAACAACAGTGTTCCAAGTGGGTAGAGATAAAGCTCTAGGGCCAGATCGCTTCCTAGTGAGCTTTTATCAATATTTTTGAGAAAATTTCAAGGAGGATTTGTGGTGGGTTGTGAAGGAATCACAAATACATTCCTATATGTTGAGGGACATGAATAACACCCTTATTATCCTCAGACCAAAGAGAAAATATTTCCAGTCTTTTGATATTTTTGACTAATCTCTTTGTGCAACACGGTGTATAAGGTGATCTTTAAGTTAATGGCTAATAGGCTGAAGTGGATCCTAAATGGTATCATCTTGTTATCCTCAAATTTAGCTGATCTCAATTCATGGGATAACCCCTAAGAAACTTTTTTGTTTCGTAACTCATGAAATCTAAGCATGCAAAATGAGGTAGATCATTCTTGTCCTTATGTGTGGCACCCTAGCCTTGAAACATCATTTAGACAATTAATCATTTTTGGTTCATTGAAATTTGCAAAAGAAACTAAGTTGTAAAACTTCATTTCCAGAGTTAGAAAAAAATTCACTCTTGCAGGAGCATTGAATTTCAGCAACCCTGCAAGCCTAATGCAAAAAATAAAATTGCAAGGTCGATGAATTTCACCGACCTTTCATATCATCTATCAAACTTTTAAAATGTGCATTAGCATTAAATTTTCTCGACTTTACAACTCCTATTCCACACAAGTGTAATTAATGCAGAGTCTTAATTATGTCAAGGGATTTTAAATCAGTATTTTAATTTGATTTTGCTTGTTTTCATTTTATGTTCGTTTTTACCCTATCCAGTACTTTGTGCACTCATTGTGAGTTTTGGCTTGATCATGTTCAGATTCCACATAGATTTGGAGCTGGTTTTTCATCACGTTTTCAACTAGGGTTTTCGTTGTTTTTCACTCTTATTTTCAGTATGTTTTTCTAGCTTTCCTCTCTTTTTAACGTGTTTTATTTAGGATTGATGAATGTAGGGTTTCAGTTTGGTTTTATTTTCATGATTATTGTTTATGAATGGTTAGATCTTCATTTGTTACTATTTTTTTTTAAAACCTAGTTTCATTCCCTTTATCACCCACTTTGAATCCATAGGTTTTTGTGCATTGTTTGTCATTTAAAACCCTTTGTAGATGTCTTTTTGTGTTGTCTTGGTTACCCGTGGTTCGAATGGTGTGTTTTATACAAGGTTTCACCATTTCTCTATGTAGTGTGGTTGTAAAACTCCACATTGCATAAAGGGTCAATTCTTATGTGCCTTCAAGGTTTGAGTGTCACGCAAAGTCAGAGGTTTTTGTTGACTATGTGTATAAGCTTAGAAATATGATATGTTAGATCGATTTTTTCACCAATCAAACATTAAACAAAAGACTTTCCAAAACTTTCATGGATTCCATGTGTTCCTTGCAATATCGAGGTTTTTCACCCCTCAAACATTGCAAAGTATGACCCCAATCTTTAACATTTTATGCAACATCAGTGTTTTTCACCGATTAAGCATAAAAGAAATGAAATTGCATGTTACATGCACAAGTGGGGTTTTTCACCGCTTATGCATGAACCTTCATGTTAAGATGTAGGGTCGGTGAATTTCACCGACCCGACGTCAAACCTTTTTATCACACTTAGCATTTTTTTCCCATGCAAGATCAAAGTTTTTCATCGATCCTACGCTTAGATCTACCCACATGAAATGTGAAGTCATCAAATTTTGTCAATTTTATAAAGTTCAAATGATTTTCCTCTTGCAAGGTCATTGATTTTCGGTGAATTTGTAACTATTTGCAAACATCAAATCTACATGCAGAAGTGTTATTTTTCAGCATAGTTACACTTTTTGCATCAAACCACCTGCAAAGATACTGAAATTTAGTGACCTAACATCTATTTTGCAAAATTTTCCTTCCATTTTTCCAAATTGCTCACTTTCACTCTATTTTTTGCCTCACTCATGCCCTTCAAGATCATGCAATTGCTTTGAATTTTCCAACCTTTACAAATTTCCAATCATGTTGATTTCCTAACATTGCAAAAACACTACTTTGTCATGCAATTTCTTGTGCATACATTTTATGATTTTCACATTTGTCTTCCTGTAAGGTTATCTTCTTTGCCAATTGCTCCTCGAATGAAAAATACTTCTCCAAGAAAGGAAAAAGTAATGAAGTATAAATATCAAGGTATGTTTCCAATCACTTCAGTGTCATAAAAAATTAATGAAATTAAGGACACTGAGATCGGGCATGTTGACATGTCTGAGTTTGTGGAAAGAAATCAAAATTAACCATTGGATAATGGCATGAGGCATTTAGTTCAGATCAATATTTAGATGGTAGTAGCTTTCCTTGTAGTTGCACATAATCCAATTTTTTTACTTCAGGTTGCAACACATTACAATCAAGATGACCAAAGTGTCAGGGATTCCAATGGAAATGTGATCATATGGTTGGATGTAGAGTTTCTTTACAAAGCTTTCATATGTCCAAGTATTGAATCCCATACAGATATCACCAAGGAATTTTCACAAGAAGAATATGATAAAGATCTAGATTTTGCTAAGAGGTTGATTAATAGAAAATGATTGAAGGTCCCAAGGCAGACTATTTTGAGATGGCCTAGGATTTTTCCACGTAGCAATTTCATCGAAGAGGTGAACAATTTGATCACTCTTATCAATAAAATGCAAGGTTTGCCTACCTCATCCACATTTCAATATTGGATGTATTTATACATCAAAATCATAATAAAGGGAAAACAATAGATCTTTTGGGGTCAACAGATTAGTGATGTAATTCATGAACAATTGATAAAAGTACATGCATCACTTGAGTTATACATGACATACTACTTGGTGTATGTTGTTGTTGCGATGAGGGATTTTCTTGGATTAACAACAAAAGGAAATAAAAGAGTGACTCCAGTGTACAATTATTTTCCACATATTACTCTTGATGGAAGCATTCACCATTTCAAAAGAGTGAATGATGCTTTCTTTGCTCCATTCATGTGTGCATTTGATCTCAAGTTAGAAAGGAAAAGGGTTTTTGATGAAGCTTGGGCAGTGGTAAATAAGTATGGTTGCCTCTATCTATTGGCAAGAGACATTGCAACTTGCATCTGGTGTTGTCATTGATGGCAACCCTATGCGTTGATCAGGTACACATATCCTTATTCGAGCATACTGGCAGATAGATTGAAAATCGATAAGGCAGAACAGAGTAACTGGTAACTCAGTACTCATCAATTTGTGTAAAGATTTCAGGTTATCATTTTGTGTTACACATCTCAATAAATTATTATTGGTGTATTATCTCGAGATTGAAGCGCAGTGGCTCGTATCAATTCGTGTGGGAATTAGAAGATCCGGTTGGCATATTCTCAGTTTTTCTTGTACTATAGTCGACTTCATGAAATGCATTATGTAGCGGATGTATAAGGAGAAATTAATTAAATGTGTTTGTGCTCAATTTTGTTTGTTTGGGTCCCCTCTATGTCTTAACCGACTTTGGAGGATGCGCATAAAGATTTCATTATGGATCTAGCTGATGGTTGTAATATTTTTTGTGTTCTAATGGAGCCAACAAAGTGTAAATGAATAAATTGTGATTGTGGATATATATATAAGTTCGTATGTATCATTTTGTATGATGTAGTATGTGTGTTGATATGCGAATTGTGAGTTAGAGCAGAGAAGAGAAGTGATAAAGTGCAGTTTCACCTGCACATAGAAGATTTGTGTTGTGTGTATGAGTAGAATAGAGCAGAAGTACATAATTAGAATGTAAGGCAGCAAATCTATTATTGAGCTTAATTGGAATTGTAATCACACATTTTTAGATGCTAAACATCTTAGTTCAAACTCTCAAATGGTTTTAATCTTAACTCTTGGGCAGTAAGCCCTCTTTCTTTTGAGCAGTGAGCTCTCGGCAGTGCACCTAAATGCATGTGCATTCCCCTCTTGTAATCTTCATTTTTAAGTATACTCATAATCATAATTGTGGATTGGCCATGGGTAAAAGCACAAATTTGTGTCACACTTTCAGCCAAATTATCAACACAACTAAATTTAAGTATTTCTAACTAAAAATCAATTTTGGTCAAACATATGATCTAGTAAGATTCATTCTAGCTAAGTTAGATACTTCCACAACTTTTTAAACTAAAATTGTTGGCTAAAAATATATGGAGCACCACTTTGAGTCCAATTTACCAAAAAAATAAAATTATTTCAAAAACTTGAAGTTTCAATAACTCCTGCTAATGTAAATAACATTTTTTTAAAGATATAAAAATACTCTTTTGTAGATCTATAAGTGTAGCTTCCAAAAATGTATTTATTTTAATAGTTTAATTATTTTTTATTTTTACTAAAATTAGGTTATCACACAAAATATTAGGTTGATTAGCATGCGAAGGAAAAATACTAAAACTTATTAAAAAAAATGAAAAATATATGATGCACTAGATAAAATAATCTATTTTAAGATGGTATAAAAAAAATCATTTTAGATAAATATTTAATATGAAATTTGACGTTTGATGGAAACAACTATTTATTATTCACGCACATTTTAATATTTATTTAAAAATATATATTTATCAAAATTGGAAACAAATATATCCATGCACTAAAGTCCCAAGTTATAAATACACACAATAAATTTGAAAGAAAGAAAAAAATTACTATAAAAAGCTTGACATCCCATGCAACTTCATTTTTTCAGTATTTTATCAGCAACTAAATTATAGTGTTAATTTATTAAAAAACTAGTTTAATTTTTTTTATTTTTTTATTTTTAAATTCAAACATAAAATATACTAAAAATACATATTTTACTAGTTTACATCATTTCAAAATTCAAAACATATATGCCACTTTTTAGTGATTCAAGTTTAAAAGTTTCATCAGCATTGGTCATTTCCTTTATAAAGTGTGACACAACTTTGTGCTTTTACCCCCATCCACCATGGTTTTTCCCCTAACAAGGTTTCCACGTAAAAATATTTGTGTTATGGTGTTGTATTTATTTTCTTGTTAATGCATTATGATTGAATGTTGTTAATGCTTTGAAGTTAAAGGTTGATAAAGTTAATGTTTGCACAACACTAATTCACTCCCCCCCTCTTAGTGTAGCTTGTTTCCAAAAATTGGTATCAGAGCTAGTTCCTTAGAAGTAGAAGTCTAACAACTTGGGGAGATCTTGGAAGAAGTTTCAATGGATTAAAGCAGTCTTGAACAACAGCTTATGGTGGCCCTAGATGACCTTGATCAGTCAAAGGTCGAAGTCCAGAAACTATAAGCGAATCTCAATGATGCAAAAAAAAAAATTGATTCTCTGAAAGACAAAATCAACAAATCAAGAGAAAAGAGAAAGGAACTCTGTGATCAAATTCAAAAAAAAGATAATAAGATCACTGAAGATGAACAAACCAGCAAAGCCCTAAAGGAAAAGATAGAAGAATGTGAAAAGCTTACCCAAGAGAATATGGTTCTGAAGGTTGAAATGGAATCCATCATAATGAGAATGACCAAAGAGGTTGAAGACAGAAAGAAGAATGAAGAAAGCCTAGAACAGTCCTTGAAAGACAAATCTGAAGTATGTAGTCGATTGAATGATGAATTGGAGGTATCTAGAAATAGTGAAGAAGCACTTGAAAGACAACTGGATGATCTCATAAATGAACTTTCTACTGCAAATGAGTACAAGGAAAAATTCAAAGCCAGCTCAGCTATGCTCAATGAACTGATTGACAATCAGAGGACTCATGGTGACAAAAGAGGTCTTGGATATGAGGATGGAGAAAGTTTAAAATATGGACAAAGGAATTCAGGACAAAGGTGATTCAAGCAAGAAGATCAAATGAATAGACTTGGAAGGTATCTAGTAAGGCAACCTAATGCTCAGAGATTTAATGGACATTGTTTCAACTACAATAAATTTGGACATTTGGCTTCTTAGTGTAGAAGTAGGATAAATCAAAGTGGTCCATCTTTCTCAGGTCAGTGTTTTAATTGTCATAAGATTGGTCATAAGTCAAAAGAATGTAGAAAGGTGATGAATCAATTTCATAGAAATATCAGATGTTACACATGCAATATACTTGGCCATACAACCAACCAGTGCAGATCAAGAGAAAATATGTGGAACAACTGGTCTGGTAAGAGGAATGTTGTGTGCTATAATTGCAACAAAACTGGACACATTGCTACATTTTGTTGGAACAAAAAGGGTTTGGTAAATCAAAAGAGAAACATGCAAAAGGATATGAAAGGAAAAGGTAAGGTCACTACAGATGAGGTCAGGCAACAATGCAGAAGAAATGGGTGAATAAGAGTCCCTCCATTGAATAAATTGCACCTGCACGAGAACCTGCCTCTAGTAATTCCTCTGAGAATTAGTCTCAGGCCTCTAGCCTAGGGGAGCAGTCAAAAAAATCATTAAAACCCCTAACCGATAAGTGACACTAGATGTGAATGTGTTCAGTAGATGCATAATCGATCAACAAATGTTGTGAACCCATTGGAGGAAATGGTATGTCAAACTAGAAATCCGTAGATGTTTTATCCATCACGGTGTACTGATACAGTGTAACTAGATGTATTAGAGTTAAAGCATTTATTGTGATGAGAGAGTTAGGTGTGTAAACGATAAAAAGTCATTTCCACACTTCATTTTTCACCTTGCATTTGGAAGAGAAGAAGTTTGGAGAGCTCATAGGTGAACATTGGCGATTTGAGGCGAGATTCAAGCGTCGGGTGTGTTTGAACATTCAAATTGCGATCCGGCGAAAAAGGTATTTTTCAGAAAACTTTACAAGATTATGATTTGGGAAAATGAATACTCCTCTAGTAGTCAAAGTTAAGGATCGACCTCAACCTAAATTTAAGTGGCATCCTTATAAATCCCTTGAGACCGATCCTCTAGGATATTTTTCATTCGTTCTGCATGGAGTTTTACATATAAAGGACATTAGGGTTTACATTCATGCAAGTATTGAAGATCTAGGAAGCTCCCAACTTATGAATTTGTACAATCATCATATCATTGTTGAAGACTTTTGTGTAAAGCCAAAACACAAAATCTTGGAAATGAAGAAATTCACTCGGATGGTTAAATTTCATGTGTTTCTAGAATCGGAATGGGTTTGTTATGTCTTGATTCGAGTACATGATGAGTTTATGTGGCTTGCTATTCCATTCAAAATTACTAAGGAAGCCATCGGTGTAGTAACCAGTATAAATTCTTTCGGTGGATTACCTATTCTCAAGTCTGTGAAAAACCAAATAGTCAATGATGCCACAAGATCAACATATGATAGAAGAGAAATGACCATCAACAAAATTATCAATTTACATGTGAAATTTGCATCCATGGTCATTGGATACAAAATTTACCACTCTAGTCGTGAAAATTAAGTGTTTGGCACAACAATCTATGTTGCTTACCAAATGGTAAAGGAAAATGTAGACTATGACCTTTGTGAATTACTGAGAATTGAGTTAATGGAAAATATGGCAAAGATAAAGAAAGACAAGAAACATTCTTTCAAATATGGTACCCTGCTTTTGTGTTTTTTTTGTTACTTCATAGGCGAGGTTCCAAGAATTGGAAAAGTTCAGTGGCAAAAAGACAAACCAGTAGCTGAACAAATCAAAGATCTGTTATATGATTCCAGAGACATGAAAAAAAGAAATGCAACTATGTGGGGATACTTCAAAAACTTCCAGTCTACGATGCAAGCAAGGGAGAGGATTCCTACCTCTATTGTAGAGAAATAAAAGGACTATATTTGCTTCATGGTGAATATTGATCAATGTATGATGGATGTCGTTGATCCCAGGATAATCTGGATCATGCCCATGGTATATGAGATTGATGGGAAAGTTTTGGATATGTACGCTCAACACATACTGAGAAAACTAGTGGATCTAGCAGAGGAAATATTTGAAACTTATGCAAAGAAAGACAAACAGGTGTACAATGAACTAAGAAATCCTGTGACTACTAAAAGAGTAAGAAAATAAGTTGAAGTTCTTGCAAATATTATGGGAATATCTATAGAATTGCTAAGAGAAGCCAGGTAGAAAAGGGTAGAAGATGAAGCAACAAGGCAAGCTGATAAGGAGGCAAAAAAAGTGTAATCAGGTAGCACCATTTTCCCGAACTAGAACAACTAGAAGCTCGACACCTCACTCAACTCCTGCAGCAAAATGTGCTCCTATGAAAAGTGAAAGAAAGAGATCCAGAAAGGAAGCCAAAAGAAGGAAAGACAAGAGAAAAAGAGTGTACATGGTTTTTTCTGATAATGAAGAAACATAATCCGATGAAGATGTCAAGGAAATCAAACACCAAGGCACTAAAGCAGCAATTGTGTCAGAACCCTCTAGTGTAGATGTTCAGACAAAGAAGAAGACCAAGGTTGATACACCTGGTATGACTGTTGAACAAGTTGAAAAAGCATTAATCTTAGATGGAAATGTTAAGCCGCTTTACCAATGGTATGAATCTTTTTCTAAGTCTGATAGAAGAATTCTAGAAGAAGCTACAATAAAGCACATGAATATCTTCAACAAATTTTTGGTTGAAATCATGCCTAGCCTGCCAAAACATTTGTATGATATTCTGCAATCAAGGAGATTAAATTTCAGGATAGAAGAAGAACAAATAAGAGAGAGAACTATGTCTGGTAATGTCTGTGGAAGACATGCAAGCATTCTTGAACAAAGAAAAAAGGAAGTTCAAAAGCAAGTCAAGGGTCAATAAACTAATGATTGGTCAAACAGATGAATTCACACAAGAAACGAAACAAATTTTGAAATAGCTACTATTGAGTGACAAAATTTAAGTTGTGATTGAGGAGACTCATACAAATGATGTCTCATTTGATCCGGTCAAGGATGCAGAAGAAGGAAATTTTGATGTTGGTGAAAACCTCGAGATTCCTCCTCTAGAAAACAACATAGAAATCCCCATGTAAATTGAAGCAACTAAGAATGTATTAGTTGAGATGGTAGAGAACACTGAAGAGAAATCAAAAGCTTCAATTGAGGAAGCATTAGTTGAGGAAAAGAAAAGTGATGTAAAGATGAAGACAAGAGACACTACCAAGGAAATCAAGAAATTCTTGGTGGAACATAAGGAAGATATTGAGCCGAAATTAATTGAAGGTCCCATTGACCTATCAACTTTGAGCCCAATCTAGATAATGAAAGTGGCCTCATTTGCTCAAGTAAAAGCTCAAGAAGAGCTACTAAAATCTCATATTGAAGATAGTGAATTGTTGGCACGTGTGTCCGGAGTACTAGAGAAGATCATGCCCTCCTTTGTGAAAGATCAAATTGAATCTTCATCTAGTGAACTGAAGAGGCTTATCAGCTCGGTGAGTACTCATTTTGAGTCTCTTGAAAAATTTGCTTTGGAAAAAGTGTAGAAGGAAATTGATGTTAAAAGGTTTAGCGGACTGAAAATATTGATTTCCAAAGACAAAGTCATCTTGACCACTTGTGTCAAGAACATATAGGATGCCTTATTTGAAGGAGGCAAGATTTACAAATCCTATTTATCTTTTTCAAAGTTCACAGAAGCAAATGAGAAGAAGTTGAAAGACCTGGAAAATCAGTTAGCAACTATCTTTGAGGCTTTTGATCCACTATCTGGTGGTCTTGGGAAAGTAGAAGGAGAGTTAATGTCTCTGCTAAATAAAATAAAAGGGTTGAAGCACGAAAATGACAAAATCATTGCCATAACCTGTGAACTAAGAAACATCATTAGCCCCAAAATTGAGGTAATGGGTAGTGCCATAAAAGAAGGAGAGGAAATTATGGTAGTCAATGATCCAACTAGCCTGGAATCTGCAAAAACATTGTCCTATCTGATTTTTGGACACATAACCATCATGGAAAGTCTCAAACGAGTTTGGGACTCAAATCTGGCACAGCTAAAGAAGGATTTTGCAGACATCTTTCAACTTTTGTAAGGTAAAGAAGCACCTTTGTACAAACACAATCTTGATCGATCCTTTTCGATGTGCAACCCCTCTCTTTTCCATTGTTGTCAAAGGGGGAGAAGTGGAGTGAAAAATGTATAATCAGCTTAGGGGGAGAGTAGCATTTTTGAAATTTTTGGATTGCAGTGAAGTTTATCTTGGTACTGATCCGACATTTAGTCATTTTTCACTAAGTGTTGCCATCAATACCAAAGGGGGAGATTTTTGGCAAGAGACACTGCAACTTGCATCTAGTGTTGTCATTGATGGAAAACCTATGCATTGATCAGGTACACATATCCTCATTTGAGCATACCACCAGACAAATTGAAAATCGACAAGGCAGAACAAAGTATCTGGTAACTCAATACTCATCGATCTGTGTAAATATTTCAGGTTATCATTTTGTGTTGCGCATCTCAGGAAATGATTATTGGTGTATTATCTCTATTGAGATTGAAGCACAGTGGCTTGTATCAATTCGTGTGGGAATTAGAAGATCTGGTTGGCATATTCTCATTTTTTCTTGTACTGTAGCTAACTTCATCAAATGCATTATGTAACGGATGTATAAGGAGAAATTAATTAAATTTGTTCATGCTCAATTTTGTATTTTTGGGTCCGCTCTATGTCTTAACCGAATTTGGAGGATGCACATAAAGATTTCATTATGGATCTAGCCAATGGTTGTAATTATTTTTTGTGTTGTAGTGGAGCCAACAAAGTGTAATGAATTCTATGATTGCGGATATATATATATAAGTTCGTTTGTATCATTTTGTATGATGTTGTATGTGTGTTGATATGTGAATTGTGAGTTAAAGCAGAGCAAAGCAGCGATAAAGCACAGTTTCACTTGGGCATAGAAGATTTGTGTTGTGTGTATGAGCAGAAGTACAAATTTAGTCTGTAAGATAGTAGATCTATTATTGAGCTTAATTGGAACTATAATCAAGAATTTGTAGATGCTAATCATCTCAGTTCAAAATCTCAGATGGTTTTAATTTGAACTCTTGGTTAGTAAGCCCTCTTTCTTTTGAGCAGTGAGCTCTAGGCAGTGTGCTTGAATGCATGTGCATTCCCCTCTTGTAATCTTCACTTTTGAGTATACTCAGAATCATAATTTTGGATTGGTCATCCATCGTGGTTTTTTCCCTAACAGGGTTTCCACGTAAAAATCTTAGTGTTATGGTGTTGTGTTTATTTTCTTGTTAATGCATTATGATTGAATGTTGTTAATGCTTTGAAGTTAAAGGTTGATAAAGTTAATGTTTTCACAACACTGATTCACCCCCCCTCTTAGTGTAGCTTGTTTCCAACACTATCTTTAGTTTCCCACGTTTACATACTTGAGGGTTGGTTGCTTCGTGGGATATCCATACATGCTCCTGAGGTACCCCAATGACAAAATTGTCTTAATGGAGCTATGTAGATAGACAATGGAAGTCTGTAGAAAGCAGATGGAATCCCACAAACCAAGCTTCAATTTTTCTTTAATGATTGAAAAGTATTCAATTCAAACATCTCCAAAGGCTAAGGTCGTTGAATCTGAAATGGGTAACTTTGAAGACTTTCACAAGAAGGTTTGATTTTGATTATCGAGGCATGAAGGACGAGATCAAGAAGGCTCATACATATGTGCATAGAATTGAGGATGTGTGGGATGATTGCAAATCAGAGGAAGAAATAGGAAGATGGATTACTATAGACTGGCATTAAAGCAGATTGAAGAGCTTGACTTGGAAAATATTCCTGAAGGTATGGAAGATGATGGTGAAATCCTAGATCCTACCTTTGAAATAAATAATGTTGCAGGATCTCCTCTACCAAGGATCCAGTGGCACAGAAAGAGGTAACTTTAATTAGACAAAGGTTTGAACCAATTCTTGCTAACACAAATGTGTGGTTAGGAGTGAAGGGAATTCAATTGAAACATTTTCCCACTGGATCAGGGGAGGAATCACAAGATCTTGCAGGTAAGAAATCATAAATAAGGACAAAGAATAAAAGTGATGTTCCTAGCTCCAACAAGCCTTCTAAGCCCAAGATCACATTTGTTGTAAAAGGTGGTAAGAAAAAGAGTAAAAAAATTGCAGAGGGGGAATCTATTAAGGGGAAAGAGGAATCTGCTTGAGAGGAAAGGTGAGAAGAAGAATAAATACATGAAGAAGAGAGAATATATCCTCATGAGAACATTATAGAGGAACCTCATGTGTCTTCTTCTCTGATTGTATCTATCTCTAATCCTCCTATTTTATTCACTGGTTTCTACCATTGCTCCTACCACTATCATTCCTATAATTTTTATCAATGTTCCTCCAACTGTATCAGTCCAATACATATATTCATCCCCTTCAGGATCAGTTTTTGATGTTTCCAAACATAGTTTGAGTGATGTCTCAGGATCACCTATGTCTCTGCCAAATCTATCATCACCTTCATTTGATAAACTTATCATTCTAACTTATAATAATTCATGTCTGATTTTGTGCAAGTGTCAAGTGTGGAGATTCCTACTACTGTTTTGACTAATACTACTATAAATGTTATGATAAATTTTGTGAGTGCAACAATGATGACTCAAACCATGATTGTTAATCTAGAAGAGAGCTCACCACTTCCACCTTTCCTCTCATCCCAAACACCTAAGAGGAAGAAGCAAGCCATCTCACCAGACAACTTCGATATTGGGCAACTAGCACCTGTGAAGACAAAAACCAAGAAAAAGGCTAAGACCCTTTCTAGGTTGTTGTTTGATAAAGAGGGTTACAAGTATGCAAAGGTGTAACAACCTCCTCCTAAAAATACTGTAGAAGAGGTGTACATGTCTGATTACATGATCAAAAGAGTTGATTTAGGAAAGATTACTCATGTGAGTGCTAAAGAGGATGCTTAATCTACATTGAATTCTCTCATAGAGAAATTTGATGAAGTAAAAAAGGTGAAAGATTAGATAAATCCAAGGTAGAAAAACTAACTGTAGTACTCCAAAATATTACCTAGTCTTCAGAGTTAGTTGAACTTGTAGCCATGAGCATTGAGGATCCAGTCATCCAAAAGGTGGAAAAAGTGCATACAATGGGAAGTGTAGTCGGTGAGTTCCTAGACCGAATTATTACACAAGGTACACAACTATTGGGATCTGTCGTGGAAAATTTGGAAAAGATGGAAAGCATAAGGACAAAGTTAGACAAAAAAATTGATGCTTTTTCTCAAGAAAAGGAAGATATGGAAAATAGTTTGCAAGGTCGGGTAAAAATGAAAAAGCTCAATTTGGATGCCTTAGTAGAAATTGGGATTATTCCCAATAGATATATGTATGTAGAGATTAAAGAGAGAATGATACGCAAGGTAAACATCATCACAAATCTGATCAATGACCTACAAAGTGCTCATGAAGTCAACGAGAACAATGATATGCAACTTTTCAATAAGATCTAAGAGCTTTCATGTAAGTTGTGTGGTGATAATCAAAAGGTCATTTCTTCATATACTGTTTTCCAAGAATTTACCAACATGATCCAGAAGGATTTCAAAGATCAAGCCTTCTTAGTGGCTATGATGGATAAGCTACTGAATATTCAATTGACCTTGGACAATCTTAAATTTTTCTTAGGAAGATACGAAAAGGCTTGTAATACCATGAAGGATTCCATTACAAGATTCCTCACCATATCCAAACATACTTCAGGGCCATACAATGATGAAGTACAAATGGTGATGAAGAAGCATGAATATTTCTTGGAGAAGGCTAAATGTGCCTTATTTAATTTTCAGTATTTTCATGTTTTTATGTAATTAGATTTGAATAATTTACATGTAATTTTCAAAATTGTAATTACATGTAAAAATAGAGAAGTCCTAAAGCATTTTGGACTCTCTTGTTGAATAAGTCAAAATTAGGTTTTCTTTTCCTAGATTAGCTCTCAACTCTCCTCTATATATATGAGGGAGTTATTTTGTATTAAAAACCTTTTGATATTTTGAAACTAGATGCTACCATTTTAAAGATCATAATTGTAATCTTTGATTTGAATGTGCAAATTGAAATTTTGATCAATAAAAGAATAAAATTGCCTCCAACCTTTGTTTTGGAGCATGTTTGTTATATGTGAGAGTGTTCTTACATCATTCTTTCCATATTATCTTGAAGATGATTTCTAAGTAGCAAACTGTTTCTTTATTGAAAGGGAATTCATATTTAATATTGATAGACTTTGTGCTATCATATTGCATTGGGATTTTGTGTATGAATTGGGTTGAGAACGTGTGGTCTTTGAGCTGCAATTGTCAATTACATTCTTCTCTATGAATCCGATTAAGAATGTGTAGTCTTTGAGCTGAAATTGTTAGCTATATTCACGTGAATCTTTGGTGTTGTGCATTGGAGTCTTTGAGCTACAACTTGCTACACAGGTTACTCTTTGAATCATTATGGGGAATAACTTGGAGTCTTTGAGATGTAAGTTATTATCGTCGTTCGTGTGATTTTACCGTTACTTTTGGAATCATTGTGGAAAGTGGCAGGAGACTTTGTGTTTCTATAGTCTTTCTAAGTTAATATCGTTCATTGGTATTTTTTCTTGTTATTCCTACGTTTAACAAAATTGAGTATCGACTATTATTGCTCCAACTATTTTTATTTAGGGATATTATTGTAATTCATTTCCCTTTTTCTAAAAAAAAAAGAGAATGTGTTGCTAGAGACACCCCCAATGGATAATCATAATGTAAATATCTTAGTTTAGTTTCTAGTTTATTTTATCGAGCAATAAGAAGGGAGCCTCCCCTTTGTGAGAGGAGATATTCATTTCTCATCATAGCTATGGCTGAAACTCCTATTTTTTAATTATTAAAAGAATTACAAAATATTCACCCAACACATCTCTGTGGAGTAGAGTGGTTTTGTACCACATAGGTCGATAGTAAAAGGAATAATCATAGCTCATGAAGCAATTCACACTATAAAGAAGGATAAAATAGATAGGATGATGGTGAAGTTAGATATAAGGAAGGCGTATGATCAAGTGAATAAACCTTTTATGCTAAAAGTGATAACTAAGTTTGGGCTTTTCTCATCTTGGATTTTGTGGGTTGAAATTTGCATAGAAACTCCTCGCTACTTAGTGCTAGTAAACATCAACCCTCAAGATTTTTTTGCAACCAAAAAAGGTCTTAGGAAGGAGATCTGTTGTCTCATTTTTTGTCTATTATCATGGCTGAAATGTTGGGTAGATATATCAACAAGGCAAGATCTGAGGGTAGATGGAAAGGGATTAGTGTAGCGCAGGGAGAGGAGGTGGTATCGCATCAACAATTTATTGATGACACAATTTTAATGGGGGATTATTCTCTAAGAGAAGCATGTGTTATGAAATCCTCGCTAGAGAAGTATTTTCAAGCTTTTGGTCAACAAGTAAATTGGTATAAATCAGAGATAAGAAAGGAGACATAGCTACAACCCTGGATATAAAGGTAGGAAAGTTTCTAGGTAATAAAAAACTAGATAAGAAAGGAGACATAGCTACAACCCTGGATATAAAGGTAGGAAAGTTTCTAGGGAAATTCCTAGGAACTCCCCTCTTTTTTGGTGCATGTAGGTCTAATTTATGGAGTCATTTAGTAAACAGTTTCTTGGGTAGAATGGAAGGTTTGAAAGGTAGATGGCTATCATCGACGAGCCGAATATTAATGTTAAAATCTATCATATCATCTCTTCCAATTTATTCAATGATGTGTCTCAAATTGCCAACTAAATTACTAATGGTAATTGAACAAAAAAAGTGAAAATTCCTTTGGAATGGTAGCCATGAGCAAGATAAGATCTCTTTGTTGGCTTGCGACAAAGTGTGTCAACCAAAATTTGTAGGGGGTGAGGGGATGAGAAAATGGAGTTTAATGAAAGAAGAAATAGGAGCTAAACTTGTTTGATGTATGTTAAAAAATGCAAAGCAAAAATGGGTCTGAATTCTAAAAAGGAAGTAATTAGATAACATGGAAAAGGATAGAATTATCATAATCCAAAACCCCCCAAATGGGTCAGCGATTTGGAACTTTATGTTGTCATGCAGGTCAATGATAATGGATCATCTAACTTGGCAAGTAGGGTCAGGTGAATAGGCACACTTCTGGGAAGACTCTTGGGAAGGCTACCCGGTTCTAAAAGAGGAGGAAGGGGCTTCAATAATACATCAAATAATAGAAGAAAAGTGGGGTACAAAGGTGAAATATTTTATAATAAAAAAAAACAAACGAAAGCATAGAGTGGGTCTAGAAATCTGTAGCAAAACTGAATTTGTCAAAAGTCCAGCAAGGTATATTGTCAAATATTATGCAAAAAAAGGAAATTGTTGTTAATAAGGGGAAGAGACGTACTAATCTAGAGTGGGTCCAAAAATGGTGAATATAATGTAAAGATAGGATACAAACTCTTGGAGGATATTTGGTTGGAAAAGGGTTGGCTAGACCAGTTGTGCTGGAATAAGTGTTGTCTTCCCAAGGTCAATTCCTTTGCTTGGTTGGCCTTGCACAGGAGAATATTGATAGGGGAGAGGCTTAAGAATATTGGTTTCCTCAGTCCTCATCAGTGTGTTTTAGGTAAGGGTAATGAAGAAACTCTAGACCACTTATTGTTGCAGTGTGAGTTCTCAAAGCAGTGTTGAGAAATCTACCTTCTTAAGCATATGGAAAGTAAGTTCATCATTTTTAATTTGGGAAGTTTGGAAAGAGTGTAATAGAAGGATATTTCAAGACAAGGAGTTAAGTATAGAATCAATGCTAGCAAAAATAGAGGGGGAAATATCAGAGGTGGTTAATGTGGTAGCTACAAATCAAAACCTAGGTAAATAACCTTTTTTCCAGGCATACAACATTTTGTTGAAGAGGTGGCCTTTTCTCAAACTCCCACCCTCCTACAACACACACAAAGTAATTCCCAAATCAGCAGAGTGATAGAGACCAAAACTAGGTTGGGTTAAAATAAGTTTTGATGGAGCAACGAAGGGTAACCCTGGTCTGGTCTGTCTGGGGTTGGGTTTGTAATAAGGGATGAAGTAGGCAACATTCTAGCATATGAAGCTCAAAAGCTCTAGGATGGAACCAATAATGAGGCAGAGGCTCACGTTGCCCTTATTGCTATTACAATAGCTAACAAATGCTCTTTTAAGAAAGTTCACCTAGAAGGAGACTCACAAATAAGGTGAATGCAATTTCAATTGGCACCTCTTAGGTTTGGAGGATAAATAAGTTGATCTAGATTATAAAGAAAAATTTGGAGATCTTCCAAGATTTTAAAATTTCACACACATATAGGAGTGGTAACAACGTGGTAGACACTTTGGCAAACTAGGCAGTGTTGAATGTTGTTGATAAAGGTAGTGTGTTGTTAGAAGATTTGAGAAATCTAGAGGTCGAGGAGAGCCTGGGGATAAGCTAGGCCCTCATAGTGAATATATGGGGATGACAATAGGGACGTGATTGGGTGAGGGAGGTATAAGTTTGGACAATGAGGTCTAATCGGCTAGGAAAGGTGGTTATCTTTGAACAAGCACAAGGACAGGGCAATGGTAGTAGGGTAATCTTGTGTCTACGGATAAGTAAGTTAGCCTACCAAATTTAGAGGTTGTGTGGCTAAGACAAAGGGCAAGCCTTCTAGTGATGTCGTAGTTCAGTCAATATGTATTTAGTTGCTTTGTCATAATTTATATTTGTAAGCTTTGAGGTTGACAAAGCATAGAGCAGAGCAAGGGGTGGTTGTACCAATTGGTTAGAATGGCATCTCCTGGAGTGGAGTGTAGTTAAGGGGAGGAGAGGTTTTAAAACTTAGCCGTAAATATGTGAAAATGTACTTTCCAAGAACATCAATAAAATGGCATGTAGGATTTTCTTGCCTTTACGAATATATATATCATATATTATATGTATGATATACAATATATGTTATATATTATATTAATATTAATATTTTAATATTAAATATGAAATATTAATATATTATATAGAATATATATTAATATTATATTATATATTAAAATTAATATTAATATATGATACATAATATATATTGTATATATTATACATATGATGTATTATTATATATATTATATTAATATTAAATATTAGTTCATGTCATAATGAAATATTTTTAAAAATTAAAGTGCTCTCTGAAATGAATATTCATTTTTTACAAGTATAAGTAAAAATGCAGTGTTTAACTCATTTTTACAGTGGTTGTGCACGAGTAGAGGACTGAAAATGGATATTTGGTATAACAGATATCCGCTTTTCGCCCTCCAAACTAAATTTTTATTGCAATCTCTCAAATTTTATCAGTAAACAAGCTTGAGGTATGTTAAAATGCGTTTTGTTTTGGATTATTTTAATTGTTATATTTATTTTTAAGAGATATATTAGGTTTTTTGTAGAGATTTTAGGACTTAGTGTGAATTGTGTTAATTTTAAAAATTATAATTTGTAACAAGTTTAAATGGAACAAGTTGATTTAGCAAACCCTCCTCCACCAAACCCTCCCTTAATTCAAGATCTAATTGAAATAAATATTATTGAATTTAGAAACATTGATGAGAGATACTGTAACCACCAGCATTTGTGATCAATCCCACCTAATATAGAGGCCATAATCAGTCATGTTAGGGACATCACTAGGCAACATTCTTCATTTCAAATTTGGAGAGATGTGAAGAGGTTCGAATATGCAAATGGTTTGGGGTATAATGAAATTAAAAAAAATATAAATATCTAAAGTCAATTTAGCCCAACATTTTGTGAACCCAAAAATAGGACATGTTGGTTTACACAAACCAAAAAAATTCATAAAATGGTGCACCCATTAGGGAATAACTGCAAACTTTTGGGATCATCGGTGGATGGTATTTGATAAACCACCTAGCGACAATCATGATGTGCCTCTTTATTTTCTTTGTAAATTATATGCAAAAAAAAAAATTAGGAAGACATATCAACTATTTGGATTTTAGGCATTTTCAAGGAGTGGGTACGGAAATGCCCCAAGATAGACCTGGGGTAATGTGTATCATGCAAGGTCCCTATGTTCCCCCTCCTCATCATCCTCCCCCACCTTTAGCACTCCATCTAGAGCTTGTTGCCGATGTGACCCATTATAGTCTCTTGGCCATACATTCTTTGACTAGCCATTTGATTACACAGTCGTCAAAGATTTCCCAGCTACCTAATAGTGAGACTCCTCATGCTTCAGTTGGTGTTGGTGCAACATCATCATCTAGACATATTTATGTGCCTCATCAGTGTAGTACATGTAGCCATACATGTCTAGGTTCTATGGGAGATATGGATGACCCTCCCCTGGACACATATTAGTATGA
The DNA here is from genome assembly GCA_007115665.2 of Sequoiadendron giganteum. Classification (NCBI taxonomy): domain Eukaryota; kingdom Viridiplantae; phylum Streptophyta; class Pinopsida; order Cupressales; family Cupressaceae; genus Sequoiadendron; species Sequoiadendron giganteum. Next base: position 597,512,767 of record CM021109.1, read on the forward strand.
GCTACATGATGTGTCACTTGGAGGAGATGAGGCACCAGTGCATACTATAGATGCAACATAGATGTGCAAGGGAGGAACAAATGTAGTGTCGTCCACCGTTGGAGATGAGGAGCAATAAGAGAAATCTTTTGTAAAGGTAAAACTTAAATTTATTTCATAGTGCATTTCATTGAAAATTATTATAACAAATAGTACATGTTACTAATGTATATTTAAGTGGGATTGAACAACTAATGGTTGAGGAAGAGATTAGAGATGTGCATCATATCAATTTTTTGGCCATTGAGTTTGGCCTACACACATTGGTATAATTTTGTGTACATGTAAACCTTTTTTATTCTACACATATCATTTAAATTGTGATTAATTAAATACATACTAAACTGATTAACATTATATTATATATATATATAATATATATATATTAATACTAGTTATATATTATTTATAGTATAGTAGGTTTTATTTTTCAAAAGAAAATTAACTAGTGTTAATGGTAACTATTCGACCCGATGAAATCAATAGTATGATACGTAAACAGATTGAACAATATAATAATGAGGTTCAAGTTGTTAATATTGGCACTGTACTTCAAGTAGGAGATGGCATTGCTCGTATTCATGGTCTTGATAAAGTAATGGCAGGGGAATTAGTAGAATTTATAGATTGCACAGTAGGTATTGCCCTAAATCTAGAATCAGATAATGTTGGAGCTGTATTAATGGGTGATGGCTTGATGATACAAGAGGGCAGTTTCATGAGAGCAATAGGAAAAATTGCTCAGATACCAGTAAGTGATGCTTATTTGGGTCGAGTTGTAAATGCGCTAGCTCGACCTATTGATGGTAAGGGTAACATTTCATCTTCTGAATCTCGATTGATCGAATCTGCCACCCCAGGTATTATTTCAAGATGTTTTGTATATGAACATCTTCAAACGGGTCTTATTGCTATTGATTCTATGATCCCTATAGGATGCAGTCAGTGAGAATTGATTATTGGGGATAGACAGACCAGTAAGACGGCAGTAGCTACAGATACGATTATAAATCAAAAAAATCAGAATGTAATATGTGTTTATGTCGCTATTGGTCAAAAAGCTTCTATATCTTGATCTTATTTTACTTTTGTAGTCTACTCTAGATGTGATTGATGCAACACCTTTTACCATAATGAGTTCTTCACAACCAATCTCAGTTTCATCATTGATTCAAGTATATGGTTTTTTTATATCTAGTAGATATATAAGTTTTTATATATATGTTCTATTTTATGTTTTTTTGTCAATTATTATATATTAATTTTGTCAATTTTCTTTTTCTTTTATAGAGTATGCCCACATCCACGTATGTGGATCCAGGACCAAGACAATATGGTAGGACTCCTGAGTGTCCTAAGGGACCATCATTTTTTGAACGTATGTCAGCCAAAGAAAAAATTCCTGAGATAATGAAGAATTGAATCTAACTTTAATTTATAGTTTAGTATATTGATTAGATGCTACTTTGAAAGTTATAAAAAATAGTAGATAATTTTCTATTTCATAGTCTAAGTTATTTATCATTGAGAGCTAATTAATCTAATTTGTGGTTCAAATTATTTTTGTTTAGGCATATTCTCATCCATTAGGTGGCGTGAAGAGGCTACGTTCTACTGATTCACCACAAGATTAGGATTTTCTTGACATGGCATAGCCATTTGAGATATACATTATATATATAGACCATGAGATGACATATGCCACATTTTGTAAATATTATTTTGAGTTGGCATATATGCCAAGTTTGTATATGTACATACACAATTACTTTACACTTTTATTATAAAATTGAATCTAACTTTAATTTATAATGAAGAAGAATTGAATCTAACTTTAATTTATCTAACTTTAATTTTAATTCCTGAGATAATGAAGAATTGAATCTAACTTTAATTTATAGTTTAGTATAATGAATTTGTAAATTCCTGAGATAATGAAGAATTTGTAAATTCCTGAGATAATGAAGAATTGAATCTAACTTTAATTTATAGTTTAGTATATTGATTAGATGCTACTTTGAAATTTATAAAAAATAGTAGGTAATTTTCTATTTAGTAGTCTAATTTATTTATCATCTAGAGCTAATTAATCTAATTTGTGGTTCAAATTGTTTTTGTTTAGGCATATTCTCATCCATTAGGTGGCGTGAAGAGGCTACGTTCTAGCGATTCACCACAAGATTAGGATTTTCTTGACATGGCATAGCCATTTGAGATATACATTATATATATAGACCATGAGATGACATATGCCACATTTTGTAAATATTATTTTGAGTTGGCATATATGCCAAGTTTGTATATGTACATACACAATTAATTTACATTTTTATTATAAAATTGATATTTGATATATTTTATTCATTGCGTGCATGGTTTCCTATTTTGAAACTTAAAATTTGAACATGTAGTCACTTTATAATGGTTGAGCTATGATGGATAATCTTTTATATCTATTGATTTCTTGCAATCTTGCTTTAACATTTTATGTACATATTAATTTCACTTATGTTATAGTACTGTTAAATTTGGTTTCCTTGGGAAACTTCACCAAATTTGATCCCTTTATCATTAGTCTTTATAGTTACAACATCCTTTAACCTTTGATTCCTTGATTTGTTAACATGCTTAGTCTGTATAGTTTTATTTTGGTATTTATCCTTTCAATAAAGTTAGATTTCCCCTTTAGCAATGATGGATATTTTAAATTTTGAAATTTCCTTTTGAAATTAGTACATCAAAATAAATGGCATATGTTGGGGTGCCTATACCTTTGCCTAGGTTGGGAACAAACTCTTAAAGTTGACGATGGAACAAATATTATCTAAGCACACCAAGTTTCTCAAAAAAGAGGATGGGATTGGTAGGAATGATAATACCCTTTTCTTACAAATCATGAATTATGTTTGGTCTATACCCAAGGCACATCAAAGTGCAAGGGATGCACAATAATATTATTTTATGTTTTGATAGATTTTAGATCTTGTATTATTTTTGGATTTTATAGTTATTTTGATGCCAAAAATTATGATACCAACTATGAAAAGAAAATCTAAAATATGAAAATAAATTATGTATAAGAATGTAACATTCTTTTGTTTTCTCTCGATAAGATGAATGCAACTAGGAATACAAATATTTCCTAAATGACCTTACTTGTAATTTTTTCACCAATACAAGTTCACTTATTTCTATGCTTTTAATAAGACGAGAAAATAACTTCACAAATAGAGAAGTGAAAAAGATAGTTTGCAAGGCAACAATATAAAACTATGAAATTTATAATATGTCTTGTATGCAAGTTAGGTGATGCACAAACTATGGTATGAGTTGATGGAAGCAATGAGATCAAGTACTAAATATGATATGATATGTTATGATTGAGCCAAATCAAGCTTTACAAAAATTACCACCCAATAGAAATATTAAAACATGAGTTTACAATGATCTACCAACATGAACAACACTCTAAAGCACTCAAGGTAATATATACAGTCAAGAAAGAGTATGTTGGAAGCTTTGAAACATGAGCATGAAGTATGGATGATTGTGTTGGTTGTTCCTATGTTGTCATTGATGTCAACATGGTAATAACTACATGGTGATAATTGTATGGGAAGTTTGCTTGGTTTACTAAAAGTCGTTCTCTGTCGGTAATACTCCTTTGTGATGGATCAGTATGTTGGTATTTGAGTCTAGAACTCATCACAAGATCTTATATGACTCTAATCTCTTAATCATGTTTTATTGATTCATTCAGATAGTTATATCTTGGATCTTGAGACATCCTTGCTATGAACAAAAATGTATCTCTAATAGAGTTTAACTCTATATCCTACTATTGTTTTGTGTGAGGTATACTGTGTGGGAGACTCTGCATTCTACTAAGGTGAACATTCTTATATGGTGGTTTGGTTCATAGTCTCTTTACTAGTAGTATTCCACAAATCGATTTGTGGAATACTGATTCACCCCCCCTCTTAGTATTTTGAATGTTCAACAATTGGTATTAGAGCTTGGTTCCTCGGATGAAGCCTAACAGCTTGAGGAAGGTCCCGAAATTTGAACATAAGAAAAAAATTTCTTCAAAAATAGCCCCTGCCAAATTTTTAGAAGAAATGGAAGCCTTGAAGGACAAGTTGATAAACACAAATGAGCATATTGAAAAGCTACAAAGTACAAGTCTGGTTGCATGTGATATCTTTACTGAAGGAGAAGAAATCATCACTAGTCTATTGGAACAATTGGATGAGAAGAGAAGAATTTCAAAAGAAGATGGATGAATGCGTAAAGCTTGAATTAGAAGCATAAATCCTGAGATATAATCTAGAAAGGGAAAAGAGTTTTGAAGACAAATTTAAGATAAGCTCGGCGATGCTTGATGAATTGATTACCTCTCAAAGACTAGAAATGGATAATAGAAGTCTAGGGTTTAAAAAAGGCCAGAGTTCTAAAGCAAAGAAATTCACTGGTAAGAAGATGCAGTACAAAGATAGACAAGTCAAGGAGCGAAGAAGCAATTCCAGAAAAATTCTTGTCAAATGACATGATGCAAAAAGGTATTTATACTTCAATGGTGTTTGTCATTCCTACAAAAAAATTGATCATAAGGCAAAGGATTTCAAAATTAATGTGAATAATTCTAAGGGCAAGAAGAATGAATATAAAGACAGTCTATTGGATAAAAATGAAAATGGAAAGAATAATGTTACTTTTTGTAAGTGCAGAAAATCGGAACATCCTAGTAGTAACAAAGGAAGAAAGAAGAACATCTATCTGACGAAGAAGAATGATCAAACCTTTGATCTGGGAAAGGAAATAAAAGAAATGGAAAGGACTTGGAGAAATGAATCATCGATCTTATCTATGCTGACCTCCAATACAAATACTCTCATCAATCTCTAAATAAAAGCAACGGCTAAGGGGGAGAAATCATCAAAAAATCTAATAAACCCCCTTATTGGTACTTGTGTCATATCATGAAAAAAGTTTGTTTAATGTCGTAAAAAGATTAAGGTATTTTTATCAGTCACATGTGTGAAGAATGAGGTCTACAAAATTTTAAAGAATGAAGGTGTACATAGTTTTCGAGGCAATCTACCTACAAGTTGAAATATTTATTGCAAAATCAATCGAAATAAAAGGAATAAGTTTAGATGAAATTAAAGGCCTATGTATTTTTGGAGAAGCGTGCAAAGGAAGTTTAGAAGGGAATTTAAAATTTAAAATTTTGAAGAAGATAACAGATGAATTCGAAGTGAGCTCCGAAAATAGGATACCTATGCATTTCTTGTTGACATTTTTTGAGGTATTCTTGTTTGCACAATCTTTTACTTTTATTGATGGATAATTCAAAGATTGTGAATTGTGTGAATAAAGCTAGGTTGAAGAGATATATGAGGAATGTGTCAAAAGATTTTGTCGGTGCATTCTCTTGCATCCCTCTAAGAGTGTTTCCTACAAAAGATATCTATGCATTTATCTACAGTAAGATTGAAGAAATTTCATCAGTTCAATTCAATGTGCTTTGGGAAAACAAATTGAAAGAGGATCATGATGCCTACAGAGTATTAGTTGAGAAAAATTTGGATGTTTGGAGGAAATTTCCTTTGTTTGAATTTGAGAAGAAGTATATTCGGATGGTATTGAGCAGAATTCATGATGAATATTTGAGGATTTATGAGGCACATCTGGTTACCAAAGAAACAATTAGAGATGTAACTGGTTTATGTTCCTCCGAACTGATTCCTAAACTGAATACTGTGAATGAGAAAAAAAATTGAGGTTACAGGTGTGAGTTATAAAGGAAAAGAGATTGGTTTGAGATCAATTGTTGATTTGGTAATAAGGTATGTTTCTTTGGTCATTGTTCATAAAGTTTGTATCCCTAACAATGACTCTACAGTTTCTACTGCTACGGTGAATATTGTTGTTTATATGGTAATAAGAGGTATGGAATATGACTTGTGTGAACTACTTCACATACATATTTTGAAGAATTTAAATGAGATTAAGAAGAGAAAAAAGAATACTTTTCAAAACTTCATGATAAATCTTGGTAGTTTGGATGCACAAGAATCTTCCCTTGTTGCATTCTTTGGAACATTTCAGATGAGGATGAAGAAAAGGTCTAGGATTCTAGTAAGTGTTGTGGAAAGATACTTTGGAAGCATAAATTTTCTTATGTCTATGGATTTATGTCACATGGAAGCAGTTGAATCAAGGTTAGTTTGGATATTTGAATTGAATTATGAAGTGTCAGAGGCTAAAATTAATAATATGCTAAAATTCTATTGGAAAGCCCTAAGCATCTCAATTAAGAAAGTACATTTGATAGCATGACCGAAACAAGGAAGAAGAGGAAGAGTGTAGTGAAGCTAGAAGGTGCAAAAGAAAGTAAGCTTGAAAATGAGCATGAAATAATGAATATTCAAACAAATCTGGAAGATTTCAAAGATAACAAGTTTCCACAATCCATATTGATAATTGCTGAAATGATTTCTGGAAGATTTGCAGAAGGTTATTCTTGATGCTAATTTTGATTCATCTATTTATGTGGTGGAGAATCTATGTGGCATGATTAATGCTTTGAAAGTCTACATCTCCGGACTTGAAATATCTGCTGGAATTAGATCTGATGAAGAAAATTTGAATAATATCAAAGGAAAATGTGTGAATGCACACGATTGAGTAATGAAGGAATTGGAGAGTGTACAAGGTTATGAAAAAGAGGCACAAGAACTACTTTCCTTTTTCTAGATTGGTTTGGAAATACATTGAATATGAGAAATGAGATACAGATGAGTGAGTCTCAATTGCGAACTCAGGAAGATACATAAAGATTACTAGTAGAAGATAGAGATAATTAGAGGTGGTCCTACATTGTGCAACTTCAGGATAATTTTTTCTCTCTGAAGGATTGAAGGACAGATGTTATCAAGAAGTTTGTGGCACTCAGAAACATGATTAAATTCAGACATACTTTTGTTTCTTGTGCTCTTGGTTGTATTGGTGAATTATCAAAGATCAATCTTAATCCCAATAATTTAACAAATGGTTTAGAGTTTCTAACTAAACTTGAGCTATTTTACACGAATCTAGTCAATGCAAAAGGTTCATGGGAAGAAGGTAAAGTGTCATGGAAGGCTATCCTAGAGAGTCTCAAAGGTTCTTCTTCACGTTAATTCAGTGTTCATATATTTTTTGACTACTTTTTGATACATATGTACATTTATACCAAACCCATTCCTTTGTCTTTGATGTCAAAGGGGGAGAGATAAAGAGTCAGAGGAAAAAAAATTTGTGAAGAACAATTTTGATAAGGGGAGTCGTCAGAACATTCAGTGCGATATACTTGAATTTTTTTTGTCATGCATGTTGCCATCAATTCCAAAGGGGGGGATTGTTGGAAGCTTTGCAACATGAGAATTAAGTATGGATGATTGTGTCAGTTGTTCTTATGTTGTCATTGATGTAAACATGGTAATAACTACATGGTGATAACTATATGGGAAGTTTAATTGGTTTACCAAAAGTTGTTCTCTATCGATAATACTCCTTTATGATGGATCAATATATTGGTATTTGAGTCTAGAACTCATTGCAAGATCTTATATGACTCGGATCTCTTAACCATGTTTTATTGACTCATTCAGATAGCTATATCTTGGATCTTGAGACATATTTTGTTATGGAATTTTTTTATTTCTGACATCCTACTATTGTTCTGTGTGAGGTATACTATGTGGGAGACTTCGCATTCTACTAAGGTGAACATTCTTATATGATGGTTTGGTTGATAGTCTCTTTACTAATAGTATAACGAGAAATTAATGTGTTCTCAGGTTTAGAAGGTGTTTACTTTGAGGATTATTTGTTGGTTTGGAGAATTTTGGTTTAGTTTTGGTCGACTCAGTGACTGCAATATATTATGAAGACTAATAGTCGAATTGGTATAATGCACTACATGGATAAAATGATTAAATCTTATATGGTGCTGACGAAGAAAGGTTTTGATTATTTTTTGTTCATCTAATTATGCCGACCTAATTGATGAATAAGATATACTTGTATAAATATGAGATAGAAGCAAGGGAAAATGAGAGTGTGGAAAAAGAGAGACATGCAGGTGTATGAACAAGCAAGCAAGAAGTGAATGTGAATCAAGGAGAAGACCAGTGCCTAAATTCTTTATCATATTTGTTGAGTGATGCAGTACTTTATATTTTGAGCTTTAGTGGAACTGAACCCTACACATTGAAGGTGTAGTCCATCAGTTCATTATTTTGGCAATGAGCCACTATCATTGTATCTTGGCAATGAGCCATATTTTGTACTTAGGTTGTGAGCCTTTTAAGGATAGTGAGTCCTGGCAATGAGCCCCCTAATATTTTGTATCTGGATATAATATATTGTGAGTTAACCATCACCGTGGTTTTTCCCATTCTGGGTTTTCCACGTAAAAATCTTGGTGTTCATGTGTATGATTGATTTGTCTTGTTTCTATGTTCTCTCTTGTTAATTCAGTCAAAATTATAATAATGGTTAAGTGGATTTTATTATCGATTTGTGGAATATTGATTCACCCCCTCTCAGTATTTTGGATGTTCAACAGAACGTGTTTTAAAATTGAGTTGTTAAATAAAGTGAGAAACAAGCTAAGGAACGAAACAAAGTGACAAGAAAAATTGTTTCAAAATAAGATAATAAAAATGAGATATTTTTAAAGCCATGGGAGGTCAAAATTCATTGAAAATAGGCCTAGAAATATGAGACCAATGATTTTAGGAGCTTTACTAGTAAGAAATAAGGCCAATTTAAGGTTTTTAAGGATACAAAGGGATATTATAGCTAAGAAGCTATCTCAATATTATGTAAATAGCTTGGAAATAATGAGGAGTTATAAAAGTGAATCCCAAAGGAGAATGTGCATGGTCCCCTTATGCAATCAATTTAAACCTTCAATGAAGACACCAAAAATATAATCCCCATGATGATGGTTATGGTTTTCATGAAGACTACTAGTTATGCAGGAACCTCATGAACTAAAATAGAAGGAAAAGTACTATATCTTCCACTATATTCAAGGAACTTGTTAAAATAAGCATCTACATTTTGTAATAAAAAAGACACTCCCAAAGTTGATCAAAAATTTGTTGCAAAGCTACATAAAAGTATTCAAGACATTGAAAAATCTATCCAAGAAATGGATGTTGATGTCCTAAGGGTTGATGAGGGATTAACTTCTCCAAATATTAAAGTAAAAGATATGAAAAATAAGTCAAAATATCATGAAAAGGAATAAAATATTGTTTTTGTCCAAAATCATCACCATTTCTTGACTATTAAGTAGGTGCCAACATGAACCAATGTAGGAATTTGTGAGTGATTTTGATGTAAAAATATATACATGTGACATTCATGAACATACATAAGTAGGTGCATACACATAATATTTGTTAGTTTATGCATCTTTTCATCATAATCATCATTAATTGCATACATTTGACACACTTGATAGTGATTGCATACACATACATGTGACATTTTTCAACATAAACATGACATTCATAATCATCATAACACAACATGAATTCTACCATCAATATGACCAATAATGCTCGTATATCATATTTTTCATGTACTCATGTACAAATGTATCTTATATCATTTTTTAACCATCATAATCATCAAGACAACTAATAATGCCATATAATGTTATCGATGTCCTCATGTACAAATACATTGATGTATCTTGTTATCAAGCTATCATAGATACAAAACTAATATGTGCCCATGATATCCTCGCTCTGTAATGCGCATCTCAAATCATTGCTACTCTCATAGACACCTGCATTGCAATATTACAAAAAATGTTAAAAAACAAAAAAAACACTATAAAAGTAATTGAACAATGAAAGCAACATGAACTCCAATATTGGATGAATTACCATCAAACCTCACATCCTACTCAAAGCTTGTGTTGAATAATTTATTCATATAAATATTAGAAAATTATGGATTATAAATAACATGAACAACAAAGTCAACTGAGCATTCTTTGAAATCAAATACAAGATTATAAATCAAGAGATTAAAGTATATGAATAAGATCCCTCCTTATGGATTACATTGAATGTGTCCTCAATGTTGAAGAAAAATGTTATAAATTTTATTTTGAATTGCTTCTTGATGAAATAGTATTGTTCACCAAAATGACCTACATTTTTTAAGAATTGTTAAGAAATATAAACTCGAATCTACTATTGACTCAATAATGGTTAAAATTAAACATGAATATTGGAAAATGCAAAAATTATAAAAAATTTAGTAATTTTGACAAATGGGAAGCATGTAAATTTCAAGGTAGGAAATTAAATACTAGGGAAGGTCTCTTTTCATTTCCCATGTCACCCGATTGTTTTGGGGTGCTCTTTCTGGGGTAGTCTCTTAAAGGCCCTAAAAGCCAAAAATTGTCAAACTTTGACGAAGTCATTCTGGGAGAATGTGGTACATAGGAATGATTTATTTGGACCTATAGGTGGATATATAATCCCTTCAAACCAAACTCACTTGGTTTGGGTCAGCTCGACACTGTTTGTGTGCTCTAGTGTCAAATGTATTCTTGCAAAAATTGTCAGTGGAAAGCAATGCAAATATAGAAAGAAGCGTGTTTTTATTTTGTGAATCATGGAGTGAAAATAATTATAAAAACACATAAAAGTGGGCATTCCAACACTACGAAAGGTCTCATTTTTTCACCCAAGTCCCCCTGTGATTCCAGAGTGCACTAATTTGGGGTAGTCTTGAAAGTGTCATAAGAGAAAAAAATGCAAAATTGTTAAGTTTTCAGTATTTTGATAAATGTGCAGTGTGGAAATGTTGAAGTAGGCAAGTAAATACTAGGGAAGGTATATTTTTTGTTGCCCAAGTCACCCAATTGTTCTGGGGTGCTCTTTCTAGGGTAGTCTCTAAAAGGCCTTAAGATAAAAAATAAAAATAAAAAACAAAAAATATATTTTTTTTAGTAATTTTGATAAATGGGAAACACGGACACATCAAGGTAGGAAATTAAATACTAGGGAAGGTATCTTTTCATTGCCTGATTCACCCAATTATTTTGGGGTGCTCTTTTTGGGGTAGTCTCTTAAGAGCCCTAAAAGCCAAAAATTGTCAAACTTTGACGAAGTCGTTCTAGGAGCATGTGGCACATAGGAATGATTTGTTTGGAATTACAAGTGGATATCATACCCCTTCAAACCAACCTCTCTCGATTTGGGTCAACTCAACATTGTTTGTGTGTTCCAATGTCAAATGCATTCTTGCAAAAAATATCAGTGGAAAGCAGTGCAAATGTGGAAAGAAGCATTTTTTTGTTTTGTGCATCATGGAGAAAAACTAAGTATACCAACACATCAATGTGGGTAGTCCAACTCTATGGAAGGCCTCCTTTTTTTGCCCAATTCCCTCATGATTTCATAGTGCACTTATTTGGGGTAGTCTTGAAAGTGTCATAAGAGAAAAAAATGCAAAATTGTTAAGTTTTTAGTATTTTGAAAAATGGGCAGCATAGACACATCAAGGTAGGTAGGTAATCACTAGGGAAGGTCTCTTTTCATTTCCCAAATTACCCTATCGTTCTAGGGTGCTTTTTTCAAGGTAGTCTCTAAAGAGCCTTGAGAGAAAAAAAAAAATTAGTAATTTTGACGAATGGGAAAAATGGAAATGTTGAGATAGCCAAGTAAATACTAGGGAAGGTCTCTTTTGATTTTCCAAGTCACCCAATTGTTCTGGAGTGCTTTATTCAGGACAGTCTCTTAAGAGCTCTAAAATCCAAAAATTATCAAACTTTGACAAAGTCATTTTGGGAGCTCGTGGCATATAGGAATGTTTTGTCTAGACCTACAAGTGGATATCAAATCCCTTCAAACTAACTTCTCTTGGTGTTGGCCTCCTATAATGATTGTAACAACTAAGCCCTTGCAGTTGTGATTCAGAGATTGGACATCTAACCTGTATAGACATTTCAATCATCATGAGGAGCATTTAAATTGTCAACCCAAGGACGTAAACTTGAAATGGGTCAGCACTGTATGTGCACTAGGAATCCAAAGTAGCCATATCTATCCTACAGCTAAGAAAAACGCAATGCTGAAAGTAAATTGCTTGGAAGTAAATAACATAAATGTTGAACATCACCCAACAACTAGATTAAACTGAAATGCATGACAAAAATGAAGATTTGATTGAACAAATAGGAAAATACTTTGTCTGATTTGGCTGCAGGAATAGTCACATAATGGAATTCTAGTGGCTATAGAAACAAACACAAAATGGAATTCTAGTGTTGCAGGAAGAGTCAATGCTAGATTTCTTAACTAATTACTGAACGGAAAATAACAACTAAACTAAACTAAGGTACGAGATGGAATACTCACTAAGTGGGCCCCCTTGGATAATTATTCCCTAAAACTAAGATAGAATCAAATGCACGAACTTATAACTTCATTTTATTTAGAAGAGAAACATGAGTACAATCATCATAACTGTATTGCTGAAAAACTCAAGAGTGTGATTACATCAATTAAGCAATCTTCTAACTGAGCTCAAAAATACCATCAGAGCCCATATTTATTCAACCACCTAGCAAGGTGGTCAACTCCAAAATATGTAGAGGATGCCACATTAGGGAAAGCACGAAAAAGAGAAGGGGCGGCTACGCATGCACAAAACTTGTCAGGCACGATTGCCTTAACTCAAATCTAGCACAACAGTAATGCCAGTGCATGCTCAACAACATTTAAGATCACAACAAGGTAGTTATAATTTGATGCATAAGGAATCTCCAGCCACCAAGAGTCTTTAATGACCACCTTGTTGATTGATATAGTACACGTCCATCTGGTGAGGTCTTCCTGAATCGTAGGTCTCAAATCATTTGCATGACAATGTTAGCATGCACAACAACTACATATCCATAATCATCCTAAAGCGACATTCATTAATCACATGCAAAGTTAACACAAACAGTCCACATAGCATATCGATGTCATTTGAAAGCTTATGAAAATAAATCCATGTCCAAGGTCTATGGTTTCAAAGAAATATTATGAAAGATCATATTTCAAGCATCAAAGTCTTATGTAAATGTAGGAAATAGATAGCAATCTTATCAATATTTAATTCATAAACTAAACTCAATATTTCTCCCCCAACCTAATGTCTTGTTGATCCTCCAACAGAAGAAGAATTGAGCTTTTGTTTGGTCAAGGCCCTAAAGTTGGCAGCCACAAGTTGTCCCACATTTATTTCTATTGCATCTGAGTTAGGATCCCAATAGAATCCTTGTTTCCTTTCCAGCTTGCTCCACCTCTGTCTTTCATCAGCAATGTCATACCTGTAAAACCTGTAGTTTGGCACTGGCCACAATAGAATAGGAGGCTGGAAAATTAGTGGAAGCCAAAATTGCCCTTTTGTTCTTCCAAGATGAATATACTTATCAATTCTTTTGAGTGTTGCAACATAGTTATGGGTGGAATGAGGTTGTGCTTGCTTCAAATCATTAGATAGGGCATTCCATCTTTGAGACAGGTATCCCATCACGGAGTCTCCTATGGTCCTTACAATCTCTTCATACTCTTTGTAAACTGCCTCTCTCTTAGGCAAGATCCTACAACTATAGCTTGGTCGGTATAAGATTCGATGTCAATCATTAAAAATATCTCTTGGATGTCTAGACTTAGCCCTAACAGGTAGGGGAATGTTGGATTCAACTTGCCTGTAAGTCTTGTACTGCTTTCCCCAGCTTACTTAATTTTGTATCCAGGACATGAATGCCCATAATTGGACATCCCCAACATATAGCAGTGGATTCCACTCTTAATCTTTGGTTACAGAAAAATTATGTAAATAAAATTCGCACAATAAATTTTTCATCTCAGGGGAAGCAATTCAAAAAGCATTAAAAAATTCAATAGGGGTTTCAATTGAGGGGTTCAAACCCGAAACAATCTTTACAAACTTGAAGAAAGATGTTTTTCCTTTAAATACAGGGAATATACCCTTGGAGAAGCTCTACATTCCAATATCTATGGCACTAAATTTTTCATGTCATCCACCTTCTTCAAAATAATCATTTATGCATTCTTATCTTTAATTTCCTCATCTTTTTGTTCAATTTCCTTTTTCAGCCTACATTTTTCTGCTTTCCATTCTTCTTCTCTTCTCTGTATTTCTTTCCATAAATTTAAAATTACCATGTTCATTGAAAAATCGAAGGGCCTATGTACTCCTACTATTATTTACCTAGCATTTGTTCTTGTTCTTGGTAGAGTACCATCTATAGAGCTTCTTCTTTCTCAGCCAATTATGGTTGCAAGGGCTCTAGGCCTTCTTTTCTCGTTTCAATCTGTAGGGCCTCTTGTTCCTGTTCTTGCTCATGCTGCAGGAACTCTTGCTATTGGAGTTCCTGATTTCCCTCATGCGCTTGGCTTTCAACTTGCTCAACAATATCTAAAAGATCAACCAGTGTTAAATTTTTTGCTTCTTCAAACACATCCTTTTCTTCAACATTTACATGCTCCATTAGAGCAGTTGTTTCCTCCCGTGATGTTTTCCCAGACCTAGGGCTTTTCTCGAGAGGTACCCCAATGGCTAGCCCATCTGAATTTGATTTTATGGGAGGGTTTCTTCATTTTTTCTTTGTTGCAAGAGGAATAGTGTCAACTTTTTGTTTCTTGGAGCTTGGCATTTCTTTTTCTTCTCAGCTTTTCCTTCCTTCGGCTCTACATTCCTCTTATGTGCCCTGATTTTTATTAGGGTGTCAATAGGGACATCATCCTCAAAATTAGGAGAGGAGCTCTCTTTATCAGATTGCTCTGCTTCAAAAGAACTAATCTCAATAGCTTGTGTAGCTACAGGAGGGTTCCCACTATGGCTTGCATCATAATTCGAGGTACCAATAGTGGTCCCAACATTGCTCCTTCTCCTCCCAACCCTACGAGGTTGAGGAAAAACCCTAGCTCATAAATGTTCTGGTCTGATTTGATCAATTCTCAAAAATTCTTCCCAAGAAATATTGGACACATCATGCAAATATATTTCAACTAATAATTTAATTAGGAAATGGTGGGAAACAAAATTGTCCCTACCTTTTTGAGTTTCTATTTCCATGATCAAAAGAAGGTGATACAACACATTGGGCACATTCATTCTCCTTTCGTGTCTCATGTAGTTTATAAGCTTAAAGTGTACGAAATGAAAATTCAACTAGCGGCCTTCGTAAGTGATATACTTGACAACATAGACAACTACGCACCTCCATAGGCCAGGCAAAGAGGTCCTCTTAACTCTTTGTTTATCTATTCTCAACGAAGCATCATTAGGTATTGTAAACTCAGCCCTAGTCGACTTGGCGTCTCTGGTTACAGGATATTGTTCACCATCAGTAGGCAACCTTGTGACTTCTGCAATTCTTTCCTTTGTAACTATAACTTCTAATCCTTTTATTGTGGCCTTTCCCTCAGAAAATGTCTGAGTGAATTCTAATGCAACACTTTCATCAAAACCATTGAGCTTTAAGAAATATTCTATCCAACCACAGTTTGTAAATTAAGCTAGGCAAGGCATATCCTGCAATAAAACATCATGAACTGTGAGTTCATTTTGAATCAACCCACCTCCCATTTTTGGCAATCAAATAGTTATTTTGCAAAGATCTTCCTACAATTCTTGTCTGGAAAGCAAAATTTTCCTTCATGCAACTCCACTGAATTTCCAATGTTGGTTTCGCTTGAATTTTGTCATTTGGTTTAGGATTGTGATAAGAACAATTAAGGAAAAAATGGAGTAATAAATGCAGGCTATGATTAAGGAAAATGGTGGTAGAAGATTTTTATTTCACACGTACGAGTCATCATTTCAGAATTAAGATTGGCTTGATCACTTAAATCTTGCTGGCGTGAATCAGTACAGACAGACATGTAGACATGACATTGACACGTTCCCCCCCAACCTAAATTTTCACATGTCTCCTCACATGTGAGGTGAAAGGATGATTTGACAGGGGTAGGAAATGATGACATTCTATGGTGAACATTTGCATTAATTTACAACAATTAAATAAATTCACTAGAAGACAATTAAGATATAACAATTAATGCGCACATACCTGAATTCATGGAAGATCATGGAGAAAGTACAAGTCATTTTCAAGAAATATGTTGAGCAATGAATGAAAGTGAAGTGGACTGAGGTGGAGTGAAATGAAGTGAAGTGAAATGATGATGGTGAGGTGGAAGAGAGAGAAAGGTGGAACGAATGGGTGGATGGGTGAAGAATTGGACCCCCACAAAGTTGGAATCTTTATTATGAGAAGTGACATATCTTAATTAGTCGTAAGAAAGGACACTAGGTTCACTTCCCTTGGCTGTAGGAAGTTTGGGTGTTGCACACTGAGTGAATTGCTACAAGAACTTTTTCTTAGAAGTTGGCTTGTGATACAATCTCAAGCGATTCCCATTCACCAGCAGCTTAAACCTGACAGGGTCAATGGTAGTAAGTTGAACAAATCCATTTGAAAATATTTTAGCCACCTCATAAGGTCTGAGCCATCTTGTCTGCAATTTCCCTGTGTTATCCTGATATCTTGAGTCATAGAGTAGTGCCCAATCTCTAGGCTAAAACCTCTTGTCCTTGATGAACTTGTCATGCCATCTTATTCGTTGATTTTGAACTATCTCTGTGTGATGTAAGGTTTCCTTCCTCATCTCATCCAAAGCATTCAGTTGCATGAATCTATCTCTCTGTGCTTTAGAAATATCTATTCCCAATTCTACTGTAGTTATGAGAGTCTTATGTTCAAATTTAATGGGCATCATGCCTGAATTTCCATACAAAAACTCAAATGGAGTGAATCATGTAGTTATTTTCTAGGTGGTTCTATAAGCCCAAACAACTTATGGTAGCCTTCTTGCCTAGTATTTTTTATGAATAGCCATTTTTTTGGTCAGAATGGCTTCAATTTCTCTGTTAGTCACCTCAACTTGGCCATTGGCCTGGGGGTGATAAGGAGTAGACTTCTTGTGCCTAATGTTGTACTCATTGACTAGTGCTATAACAAGGGTGGAAGTGAATTGAGTCCCTTGATTAGTCACTATTTCTCTAGGAACCCCATACTATGTGAAAATTTCCTCATACATAAATTTTGCAACCTTATTATCTCTTGCACGCTTCATTGCTTTAACTTCTACCCATTTAGTTACATATTCAATGCATACTAAAATGTAGGATATACCTTTTGATGGAGGATCAATGGGTCCTACAAAATCTAGTCCCCACTTATCAAATGGATTGATTACTATTTGGGGGCAAAGTGGCATTTCATCAGGTTATGTTGGTCGACCCATTCTTTGGCATTTGTCACACTTCCTTGTATATCTCCCTGCATCTTTGTGAAGTGTGGGACAGTAATATCCTGTGTTCAAAATATTCATTATTGTTCTCTTGGCTGCAAAATTTCCTCCACAAGGTTCATTGTGACATGCATGCAAAATATCAAATGTATCATCTTCCCTCACACATCTCCTCATAACCTGGTCAGGTTCAGTCTAGAACAAACATCCAACAATCCATGAGAAAGGGAAGATTGCTCAATGAGTACTCTCCTCTTTTGTGGAGAGAAGTGAGGAGGGACTCTCCCTATGACCAAAAAATTAGCTATGTCAGCATACTAGGGTGTCTGCACACTGATGGAAAATAAGTGCTCATCAGGGAAATAATTATCTAAGACTTGATTGTCTTCTAATGTGGCCAGCCTTGAAAGAAAATTTGCAACAACATTGGCTTTCCCTGGTTTATCCATAATGGTTATGTCAAATTCCTACATCAGCAGTAACCATCTTGCTAGCCTTCTTGAAATGAGAGGTTTATTCATAAGGTATCTAATGGCTACATGATTGGTGTGCACAAATATTTGGTAGCCGGTTATGTAATGTCTGAATTTTTTTAAGGCATAGATCACTACTAACATTATTTTTTTATGTCATTGTATAGTTGAATTCAACTCCTTGTATATTTTTTCTAACAAAGTAAATGGCATTTTCAATAGCTTATTCTTTCTATCCTAGGAATAATCCTATAGCATAGTCTTATGCATCTATATGGATGTGAAATGGAATCTTCCAATTGGGTCCCTTGAGTATAGGAGCATGATTGAAATCTACTTTCAAGTTAGAAAATGGCTTTTCACAGCCTTCTATCCTTTGAAACTCAACATCTTTAGTGAGGAGGGCATACAATGGTGCTACCATTTTGCTGAAGTCTTTGATGAACCTCCTGTAATAACCTACATGTCCTAAGAAACTCCTGACATCTTTTTGTTTTGCAGGAATAGGCAGATTGGTAATTATCTGAATCTTTGCAGGATCTACTTGAATTCCTTTGTGAGAGATGTAGTGGCCAAGAAATACACCTTCCTGAATCATCATGGAGCACTCCTAACTATTTAAAGATAGATTGTGGTATTCACATCTTTGTAGGACTCTCTTAAGATTCTTCAATGCTTCATTGAAATCAGCACCATAAGTAGTGAAATCATCCATATAAATCTCCATGCAATCATGAGAAATGTCTGAAAATATGCTAATGACTGCCCTCTGAAAAGTTGTTGGTGCATTGCATAAGCCAAATGGAAGTACAAAGTAGGCATAGGTTCCCCATGGATAGGTAAAGGTGGTCTTCTCTTGGTCCTCTAGTGAAATTTGGATCTAGTTATAGCCACTAAATCCATCTAGAAAAGAAAAGTATTGCTTCCCTGTAAGTGAGTCCAGAACTTGATCTATGAATGGAAAGGGAAAATGGTTTTTTTTGGTGGCAGAGTTAATTAACTTGTAATCAATACAAACTCACCACTTCCATCCTTTTTTGGGCACAATCACCAATGGGGACACCCATTGGCTATCTGAAATGGGGTAGATAAATCCAACATCAAGAAATTTTTGCAGTTCTCCTTTTACAATTTCTCTCAATGCAGGGTTAATTATTCATTGGGGTTGTCTTACTAGTGTACAATCATCTCTAATATATATCATGTGAATGAAAATTTTATGATCTAATCCTTTCATATCATGATAATCTCATGCAAATGCATTGTGGTGGGCCTTCGGCAAGTTTGCCAATGACAATTGTTGTTCTTCACTCAATTTATTGTTGATATTCAGATATTTCCCTTCTGACACTTGCACTTGTGTAGTTAACTCAACCATATCTACTCCACTAATGCTTAGTGCTTTAAGTTGATGTGGCAGTAATGCGTGGAACATACCTATTGTTGCAGGAAGGTCGACTGCAGGAAAGGCATCTGCAGGACAAGCGATTGCAGGAAGAGCGAGCATGAGTGTTTTCACTGTATCAACAAAATGAGAGGATGATGCTTCCTCTACCACATAATGGTTTTGAAGTATGTTAGACAGTACTTCATCTTCATCTTGATTCTACAGGAAAAGACTTATGTCAAACATCATAAGTTGTGCTAGAAAAATTAACTTCCTCGGCCTCTTCACCAACATGGGGCCATACTGAATCATCCTTAATATGGGATGGCTGAGCAGGAGGGTAGAGAATGAGATTTTTGGTGCTCTTCCCATCTTAAATGGTCATGTCTCATGTTCAAAATCCAAAATAAGCATTTGTTTTTGTTAACCACGGTCTCCCAAGAATGATGGGGTACCCACCTAATGTGGCTTTGGGAGAAAGAATCATAAAATTTGTTGGGTACTCCCAAGAGTCTAGAGTTACTACTAGATCTTCCACTATACCATCAAGCATAACAATAGAACTTTCGGCAAGCTGCAGGAAATTAGGGGTAGGTCTGATGCTTACAATATTTAGTTGTTGTAGGATGTCCTAGGTCATAACATTTATTGTTGCTCCCAAATCAATCAGAGCATTCTTTATTTGCATCTCATTTATAAAAAATCCTACCACAGGACTCCCTGGATCATTTTACTTGGAAACAGTCACTTTCCCAAGCATAATATCAGCAAGTTGTCCTAGTACATGAACTGTAGTGGGATCTTTCTTCTTCTTGCCTAGATTCTTAAGGCATGCTTCTTTGATGGCTTTGTTGTATATAGGAACATCTTTGATGGCCTGAAATAGAGGTATCTAGGCACATATATGCTTCAACTGATCTAGAATTTCAAAATTTGTATCCTCCTTTTCTTCTTTTTGCTTCACAGTTTCCAATCTCAAGGGAAATGGTGGTTCAAAATCAGTGTTCTTGGCTGGGATTGGTTCAGGATTTTTGAGTGCATTTGGTTGAACAGGGATATTTAGAGGCTCCTCCTCTTCCACAGGAAGCTCAATGATAATAGGTGTGGAAGGAGTTGGAAAATTGGTTCCTAAATGCAAACGGATGTCACTTACACTCACAACATATGCGGGGAATTGATGTGGATTAACAGAGTATATTGGTTGTTGTTGTGGTTTATTATTTGGGTTAGGTGTGGGTTGGGCTGGTAGTTGAGTAGGTTTAGGCACATTTGAACTTGGATTAGAAGGAGGAGGAATTATATCAAGTTGTTGGGGAAGAGAAAGTGGTTGCATGTAATTGGTTGTCTAGCTTGTCCATTGTTGTCCTCCCCTCCATTGAGATGTTTTCTGCCAATTTCCTGGAGGTGGCTGCTACCAATTCCCTTGAAACTACTTCCAATTCCCCTAAGGTTGTTGCCATTGGGGTGGAGAATTTTGGTGATTGGTGCAAGAATTTGGAGGGTTATTCCAAGGCTGTGGTGGGTATCCTCCATAATTGGATGGATATGGGGGTTTCCATTGATTACTAGATGAATGAGAATTGAAATATGGCCCAACAAAAGATAGTGGATTTGGTGGCATACCCTGTCTTGGAGCCCATGGCCTCCTTTGTGCAACATAGTAGACTTGATATTCTTCTCCCTAGATTGGCTTGAATTCAAGTTACATTTTCTTGCTATCAATATTGGCTATCATCTTGCATCTATAGTCCTTCTTCTTTTATCCAAAATGAGAGCAATATTCTACCAATATTGCATCTGCCTCCTCTTGTTTCTTCTTGGCTTGAAGTGAATCCAGCTAAGTAGCCAAATTTTTTATGATGTCTTGCTTTAAATTTTCCAATGAGTGATCTCCATCCTTGAAACTCCACTAGAGGATGACTTATCCATAGAAGATTGGTAAGCTCTCCCCTTCTTTGAGGCTGCCCTAGAACAATTCTGACATATTTTCTTGATATCCTCCCAAGGAACTTGGGAAATATGTCCTCCTCCTATCAAGTCCAAGGCATCAATACAACTATCATTAATTCATCTCAAGAAAATAAATTTTTTTGATTCTTCATTGAGTGTATGGTGTGGAGATTTTTGTAGGCAAAACAAAAACCTTAAAATAAAATCTTCCAAGCTCTCATCTTCCTTTTGCTACATCCTGAAAATTTTGTCTCCTCTCATGTCACTGTCCCTACAATAGTCTTTGTATTTCTCAAGGAATTTTATCTTTATGTCCTCCCAATTCTCCACAGTATCTCTGCCTAGACTCATGAACCATCTTAATGTAGCTTCTTTCAAGGTGGCAGGGAATGGCTTAAGCCTATGGGTATCAAGGGTATAGTCATAACTTTTGTAGAGGATATCAAACTCAAACAAGAATGTATCAGGATCTTATGTGACAAGTCCATAGAACTTAGGAAGAATTGAATCAGGAATATTTTTGAGGTTGTCTACTTCATTTTGATGAGCAATGGAGAAGGGAAAAATTGGTTGGTTAGCTCTATTAGGTCTATTTCCATTTGCATCACCCATGCCTACTTGATGAAATTCCAAAGCAAAGGGTTCTTCAACCGGATTTTGATCTTCAAGGGAAACTTTGGAACTGGTCAGATCAAGAAATGTATCAACAAAGGGTTGTGGCTCTTCTTCTTCTCTATTTTTGGGCAAGTTCTGATACTCAACTATTTGGAATAGATCAGGATTGTTAGAAAGGAATCTCCCATGACCATCTCTTCTTCCTTCTCTATGCATATTGTATCAACTCACTATCAACCAACTCACATAAATAATTGGTAAAATAATAGGGGGTCATAACTCTTCTAATAAGGGGTATACTAAGAACAACTCCAAAAATACTAGAGTGAGAAAAACTATCAATGACTCCAAAGAACTACCTAGTTTGACACCATCCCCGACAACAGCGCGAAAAATGTTGGCCTCCTATAATGATTTTAACAACTAAGCCCTTGCAGATATGATTCAAAGATTGGACATCTAACCTGAATATCCATTTCAATCATCATGAAGGTGCATTTAAATTTTCATCATGGGTCAGCACTGTATGTGCACTAGGAATCCAAAGTAGCCATATCTATCCTACAACTAAGAAAAAAATAATGCTAAAAGTAAATTGCTTGGAAGGAAATAACATAAATGTTGAACATCACCCAACAACTAGATTAAACTGAAATGCATGACAAAAATGAAGATCTGAACGAACAAACAGGAAACTACTTTGTCTGCTTTGGCTACAAGAACAGTCACAGAAAGGAATTATAGTGGTTGTGGGAACAGTCCGTGCTAGATTTCTTAACTAATTACTGAACAAAAAAAACAACTAAACTAAACTAAGGTACATGATGGAATACTCACCAAGTGGGCCCCCTTGGATAAGTATTCCCTAAAACTAGGATAGACTCAAATGCACGAACTTATAACTTCATTTTATTCAGAAGAGAAACATGAGTACAATCATCATAATTGTATTACTGAAAAACTCAAGAGTGCGATTACATCAATTAAGAAATATTCTAACCGAGCTCAAAAAGAACATCAGAGCCCATATTTATTCAACCACCTAGCAAGGTGGTCAACTCCAGCAAAAACAAAGGACGCCACATTAGGGAAAGCATGGAAAAGAGCAGGGGCGGCTATGCATGCACATAACCTGTCAGGTACGATTGCCTTAACTTGAATCTGGCACAACAGTAACGCCAGTGCATGCTCATTAGCATTTAAGATCACAATGAGGTAGATACAATTTGATGCATGAGGAATCTCCAGCCACCAAGAGTCTTTAATGACCACCTTGTTGACCGATATAGCACACGTCTAGCTGGTGAGGTCTTCTTGAATTGTAAGTCTCAAATCATCTACATGACAATGTTAGCATGCACAAAAACTACATATCCATAATCATTCTAAAGTGACATTCATTAATCACATGCAAAGTTAACACAAACAGTCCACATAGCATATCGATATCATTTTAAAGCTTATGAAAATAAATCCATGTCCAAGGTCTATGTTTCAAAGAAATATTATGAAATATCATCTTTCAAGCATCAAAGTCTTATGTAACTATAGGAAATAGACAACAATCCTATCAATATTCAATCCATAAATTAGACTCATCACTTGGTTTGGGTCAACTCAACACCGTCTGTGTGTTCCAGTGTCAAATGCATTCTTGCAAAAATTGTTAATGGAAAGTAGTGCAAATATGGAAAGAAATATTTTTAATGTTTTGTGCATCATGGAGTGAAACCAAGTATACTGACACATCAAGGTGGTCAGTTCAACATTATGAAAGGCCTCCTTTTGTCACCCAATTCCCCTCGTGATTCCATAGTGCACTAATCGAGGTAGTCTTGAAAGTGTTGTGAGAGAAAAAAAGAATGAAAAATTGTTGTTTTCAATATTTTGACAAATGGGTAGCATGGACACATCAAGGTAGGTAGGTAAATACTAGGGAAGGTATATTTTCACTTCCCAAGTCACTTGATCATTCTAGGGTGCTCTTTTCGGGGAGACAAATACAACAGTCGATACCTAGTCCTGTTATCTTTCTAAATAAGCATACCACAATCATCAGACAGTGAGTAAGACTCTTGGTATGTGAAAAGCATTAAAGGTATATAAAAAAGGGAAAGAATAGTGTTAAATTTATTTGAGTGTGCCAAAGCATGATGAAGTCTCTACTTAGGAGTTATATTTTTGAAGTTATGAGAGGATTTATATTTCATTCCAAGAAAGAGGCCAACATTTTGGTAGTGTGATCATCAAAAAAAAATAAAAAATAGGAATAGGAAAATCCAATTAAAATATTATTTTTAGAAAAATGAAATAATTTAAGTTATTCTAAACAAGATGCAACATAATAATAACAATGAAACATTGAGAACAATCCAAAATACCAAAGTTGTTAACACTAATAAAAACAATGGAGAAACTAACAAAAATAAGGGATTGGAGCAGGTGTACACAAACAAAATCACCTCCAAGAAATGAAGATGAACAATATTTGCCAATAATAAACCTCTTTGAATGAAATAGGTTAAATGAAAGCTCCCACCTTGCAAGTTAAACAATAATACCTTCAAAAATTTAGCAATTGAGAGAATGTGAGAATACTCGTTAGAAATGGGGTCACAAAAATACCTACATATAAATAGAAACAACATGAATCTAAATAAGATGAACAATACCATACCTATCCCATACAAAAAAGATCCACTACTGAAGTGTGCCTGAAGGGTTATCTCTTACCTTAGAGTATTCAATATTGCTTTCATGATTGGTAGTATTGATTTTCCATAGTTCCTTTGTTCTTGGTTTTCCATGATGTCTCAATAACTTAACATTTGTTGTTATACCAAGGTGCAAATATATGAGAATGGTTTTGTGTTTCTCATAGTCTTCAAATGAAAGTATGTCATTATTTCTAATCATATATGTTCACAACCAAGTTCCAACAACAACAATTGAACCTGTAGGATACATGAACCCATCATCATTTGTCATCAGTTGTGTTGGCTTCTTCTTTCCCTATACACATCATGCCAACCAATAGTCGGATCCCTCTTCATTCCCCTGCGGTGCAACAACTGCATAGACATGTCTTGGTTGTAAAAGATCTGAAATATGATCATAGTCAAGTGAAATTTCCATTTCATATTCTAAAAAGGATTGTGTTACAAATAAAGGGGTTAGATACTGTGGAATCCATGTATCTACCCACTCACTTGACTCGCATTGATCCCAATCACATTGAATACAATTCTGATAAAAACAAGCCAACTCGCATCTCCATATGGTCCATGCACCTGCAACAAAGCTTCAAAATGAATGCATCTTTGAAGATTCTTTGATTGTTTGACATTCCAATTTCTCTCCCACTTTTCCCTCTTAAAAAAACTAAAATAACTTGCACACTTCTGATTCAAGTGTCTCTTCTCATGACAATACATAACTACACCAATCAACAATAGAATGTGCATCACTAAATGTTGCACCACCTCTAATCTTCATTTGTTCCTTAACCAGAGATCTCTTCACACATGCACATGTGTCATCATTCTCACCTTTTCCATGGCCAACTTCAAAAAACTCCAAATATGTGGTACACCCCTATATACATGCATCTTTCTCAACCAATGAAATATATGAGCATTCTTGAATTACCCCATGCACTTATCCGACCAAATGAGATGTTGACCCATTGCAATACCTCTTTTTGGTAAGAACTCAAAAAAAAATTCAAAATAATGTTGCACAAACTTAGATGAATGAGATCTATCATCACTCATGTAAAAATGGTACTCCCTGATTATTTTCCTATCCTTTTCTATCTATCATGGGCATGTCTATATGTTATGTGGACAAAAATAACAATTTGAATATAATTATAATATTTACATTGTACCTCATTTGTGGTTGCAATGTGTAATTTTCAGCAAAATCAAACATAGATATAATAGTTTCAATTAGGACAGAGTCCCTACACATCCTAAATTGTCAATCCAACAACTAGGACCTGTGGCTATGCCTTGCATACTTGTAGAAAATATTTTTTTTAAATGAGAAATAAAATCAACAATACTTACCTCTCGTGTAACCAACTTGCATCTAAAACCTTCACCTCCACTCTTTAAACTATATTTCACCATCTCAAAAAAAAAATCTCAACAATTTGGTTAGAAAATTCATGTTTTCTCCCCTCATGAAAATATGTTACAAACTTTTATAAACCACCACATTGCAAGCACCTTTCATTTAAACAATAATTTATATAAAAAAGAAAAGAAAAAATCACCTCTAACACATAAAAATGAATCTAACAAGTCCCTAGATGACTTCAAAAGTTGCATTACAAGACACTCTTGCAACATTTCATTAGTATGCATAGTAGAACAAATATAACATAATAGTTCATGATATATTGAAACCTCTACGTAGTATTTACAACATGTATTACAAATATTAATAGGTACAAAATAAAATGACTTACAAGATTCAAAAGCCCTTTGTGAGATTTGAAAATATGGATGTGTTTCACAAAATTGTTTATACAATATTGATTGACTACATTCCAATAAATGTTTAGGATGCGGTGTGTGATCTTGATTGCCAATTCTTAACTTCAAAACATCCTTTACATTTGATGATACTATAGATTGAGAGTTCCAAAATTGTTGAATTTCATTATTTACGTTATTTGTTATCTTCTTATCAACATGTGGAAGCCTCCCACTAAAATCCCATGTATCATTTTGAAGAGGACTATTGAGTCTTCCTCTTCTTGAGAGTCCAACACTCTAGACAATGTTTTGCAATTTAGGTTTAAATCAATATAAGTTTTCCTCACTAAATGAGCCTTTCTCAAATGATGGCTTACTAATGAGGTTGTGATCACTCTATGAGAAGCTCTCTTATCTTTTTCCTTACTTGTCTTTCCAATAGAATTTAGAGCATTAAAAATATTTTTGACGATAATATTATTTTTTCCCAACTTTTTGGCGACATGAATCTTCAATTTTTTAATAATTGTCTCATTTTGTAAGACTTTAGCAAATGTACAAAAATTTGACACTGTTTGATTAATGTCTTATTGGAAAATTATTGATTAAACATATTGGTAGCCCACAACCGAACCATTTGTGATGACCTTTTTCCATCAAGTTTATCTATTATGTTCTCATCTATTGCAAGTAACCATTTTGGGGTTCTTAAATGTTGAGAATTTTCATCGAATTCATTACAAATAGAAGGATAAAGGATTTCATTTTCTTATTCATAAATATCCTCTCTTCTTGTGTAATTTGGAGATACAATGACATTCATTATTTCATTTCCACATATTTCATGTTCAACATTAATATTTTTCAGTTTCATACTCAACATTTACAATTTTATGTTGGGCATTTTCTTTCTCAATTTCATGTTGTAAAGTTTCAATATCATGGTCACTTTGAATTTCACTTAAAGGTAAAGAGGAGCTTTATCCTTTAAGAGAATTTGGCATACCTCTTCTTTCCACCCTCTTCCTTACTCTATCTTTCTCTCTACTTGCCTCAATTGCCTTTGTTGGACAATTCCTCTTCCTTTTCGCTTTACGACAATTGTTGCTTCCCATTACCCCAACCCAAACAAGTACCAAAAATATTGAAAGAATAAAATTTTATGAAAAATAGTTCTTCAAAAGAGAATTCTTGTCTGTAATGCACAGAAATCACGGTATTCTCGATAGGGCAGAGAATGTGGGGATGCTTGGAACGATTTTTTTTTACTTTTATCTGTTTTCTCCACTTAAACAAATCTTGTTATATTTTAATATAAATAATATAATATTATTTACTCATTTAATATATTAATATTATATTTATTGTATTATTATGTATATTAATATTATAATTGCAATAATGCTTATATTTAATAAATATTAATATATTATATTATATACTAATATATAGTATTATATATTAATTTATAATATTTATATTAATATATTACATAGAATATTATATCATTTTTATATATTAATATACATATGTTATATTATATTATTTATTTTTAATATTATATTATTTGTATAGTATAAAGAAAACTTTACATCCAACGAAACGGGTACCCATGTTGTCAATAACAGATATCCATTATTGGGAGCTTAAAACACACCCGACATGTCTCCAAATATATAATATTTAAGGAGAACAACACGGGTACCCGTGTTGCACAAAATGGATATCCATTATATCAAACTTTAAAAATCTATTATATATTAAATATTATATATTATAACTTATATTGCATTATGTATTATGTATTATATGATATATTGTATATATTACATATTATTAATTTTTCTAATATATATTTATTAATATTAATATATTTTAATATATATTGTATTATTATTAAAAAATCTAGACAAAGAAATGGAGATAGGGAGAGAGGGGTAGAGAGAGTTGGGGAGGAAGGGAGAGAGGGAGGGATAGGTGGAGGGAGAGAGAGGGAAGGAGATAAGGAGTGGTAGGGTGGGAGGGATAGAGGGAGA
>CM021109.1:597541181-597703662 GCA_007115665.2 Sequoiadendron giganteum
GGAGGGTGAGAGAGGGAAGGATGGAGATAGGGATTGGTAAGATGGGAGGGAGAGAGGGAGGGACAAAAAGAGGGAAGGAGGGAGATAGAGAGAGGTAGGATAGGAGGGATATGTATAGAGAGAGTTAGGTATGAAGGGAGAGGTATGTGGAGAGATGTAGGGTAGGAGAGGTAGGTATAGAGAGATTTAGGGAGAGAGGTAAGGAGGGAGATAGGGATTATTAATATGGGAGGGAGAGAGAGGGAAGGAGGGAGATAGGGAGTGGTAAGGTGGGAGGAATAGAGGGAGTGAGAGAAAGAGGGAAGGATGGAGATATGAATTGGTAAGGTGGGAAGGAAAGAGAGGGAAGGAGGAAGATAGGGATTGGTAGGGTGAGAGGGAGAGGGATAGGTGGAGTGAGAGAAAGAGGGAAGGATGGAGATAGGGAGTGGTAAGGTAGGAGCAATAGCGAGAGGGTGAGAAAGAGGAAAGGAGGGATATAGGGATTGGTAAGGTGAGAGGGAGGGAGAGGGAAGGAGGGAGATAGGGATTGGTAGGGTGGAAGGGAGAGACAAGGAAGGAGGGAGATAGGGATTGGTAGGGTGGGAGGGAGAGAGGGAGGGAAGAAAAGAGGGAAGGAGGGAGATAGAGAGAGGTAGGATGAGAGGAATATGTATAGAGAGAGTTAGGGAGGAAGGGAGGGGCACGTGGATAAAGGTATGGTAGGAGAGGTAGGTATAGAGAGATTTAGGGACAGAGGGAGAGATGGATGGAGAGAGGTTATGTGTGTATGAGGGAGAGAGGGATGGATAGGTGGAGGGAGAGAAAGACAAAAAGAGGGAGTTACAAAGTGGTAGGGTGGGAGGGATAGGTATAGAGAGAGTTAGGGAGGGAGGAAGGGGTAGGTGGAGAGAGAGGTACGAAGATAGGGAGTGGTAGGGTGGGAGGGATAAAGGGAGGGAGAGAAAGAGGGAATATAATATACGTTATAAAATTTTAAATATATATTTAATTTAATATTACTATATATATAATATTATATTTATATTTAATATAAAAACATTAAATATTACGGAGCGAAAAGGGCGAGCTCTGCTAAGGTTTTGTGGTTTCTGTGGTCACCCTTATGCGCATTCTGTGCAGGAAACCCTTCCTTCTTATGTACGACTGAATTTACTACGATTTTAGTGTTTTAATATGCCTTCATTCGACTCTAACCCAACAATTCATGCTGGTGTTAGCGGTTCGACAGCGCAACTCAATAGCTCCTCCTCTGAACAAATGTCCCCGAAAGTTTGTTTTGAAAGTCTTTCATGAGGTAAGAACTCTGATTCCCCAACCGATGTGATTTTGCCTTTACCAAATTTTGATTATTCTTGCCAGTGGCTTGAAAAACACACCCTTGTGGGTTTTTTTTTGGGAGGACTCCCCTTGAAAGTTTGTTGAAATAATGGGTCAGCAAGGCCTAGGTCCCTCATGGGGTCCGCCTTGATATGGTCCAAAACTTGACCAAGGGTTTTTTTTTGTTCCACTTCGTGGAAGTCAATCATGTTCAGGCTATCTTAGCCCACGGTCCTTGGTATGTTAGGTCATATTTTCTAGTTTTCCAGGCATGGACCCAGGAATTTGCTGTCTCAGATGACACCAAATTGTGGGTCTCGGTCTGGATTCAATTACCTGGCTTGCCTCTGCCTTGTGTGCCTTTTTTGAATCACATTGCTTCCTCACTTGGGAGGGTTATTTGTGTTGAACCAGATAGGTTTTTCTAGGTCCAACCCCAAAAATGGGTCTATGTGGAAATTGACCTATCCAAGGATTTGAAAGAATCTGTTGATATCCAAATTGGAGCTCGTAGGCATACCCAGAAAGTCGCGTATTTTAACTTTCCCAACACGTGCTATAGGTGTTAGTCAATTGACCACAAGATTAAGGATTACCCTTTGGTAGTGCCTCGTACACCTTCCTTGTGACGAGATGGTGAAAATCCTCATCAAACGGAACCTTCTACTAAGGCTAATGAAAAGTGGACTACGGTTACAAACCAAAAAATAAGTCAACTGGTTTTGGGTCGGCCTCTAAAGCCTCTAAACCACCAAAGGTCACTTCAAACCCTTTAGGGAAGGGGACAAAGTCTCCTATTGGAGTTGCTAATGCTCCGGTGCAACCCAAGACAAAGGTGACACCTCAGTCGGCTGCTGTTGTGTTTGCTCAGTTGAAAGTTCTTCCTCCCGTGTTGGGAGAGAAAATGTGGTCTTGCAGCCCATCTCCACCACATGAAGAGGGTGAATATGTGCAAGAAAAATGAAGATTTTCCTCTCCATCTATTCAAATTGGATCAATTCCACAAGATTTTTTGCAAAATCATTTCTCTTCCTTCAATGAAGAGGAACCAGATTCTAATAATATGGAGGATTTTCATTCATGAACTTCCTCTCATGGAATGTTTGAGGTCTGACAGACCTCTCCAGAAAGTATTTTTTTAGGGATACCTTGCAAAAGTATTATGGTATTGAAGTGCTTTGTCTCCAAAAGGTTAAAATTTCTGGTGTTTTGCTTGCTTCGACTTGTCGTTCTATTTGGTCGGCCGGTAAAATATTTTGTACTATGCATGAGGCTGGGCATGGCATAGTCATCACCCTTTTGTCCCCACAATGGCATGCTTGTGTTGTTGATCATAGGACTGATCCTTCTCATCGGCTAGTCTAGATTCTTCTTAACATTGATAATCACTCTTTTGGGATTATTAATGTATATGCCTCTAATGATGTTGAATGCTCTTTGCTTTGGCATTGGATTGTTGATTCTTTACCAATCGCCACCTGGTTACTCTACGAGGATTTCAATATGGTTGAGATGGTGTATGACAAGGATGGTACCTTACCATTTAGATGGGCAGCTGGCGAGCGGGAGGTGTGGTTTTACATGCGCAATAAATTGGGGTTTTTTTTATCCCAATATTAGTCGCTGCCATTCTCATTCCCTCTGGCATACTTGGTGTAATTATAGGGTCGGTTATGATAGAATATTTAAATGCCTTGATCGTGCCATGATCTTAGCTCAATCTATTTTCTCTTTTGACAACTTTGATCTGCTAGTTAAGTTGCTAGTGGATGTGATTTTGTCTGATCACTTCCCTATTTCTTTTTGCATTGAATGGGAGTCACGTCTGCCTCGCATGTGTAAAACTCAATTCTTTTTTAACATGTTTTTTCTCTGCCATAAGCCTACCCTGGCCCACATCCGTAGAGTGTGGAATTTGGAGTGTAGACCAGCTAATCAAACAAGTTGATTACCTGGTGGAATGATGCCATCGCACGCACAACTAGATTTTTGCATATTTATGGACGCCAATTGGCTAGTTTTCATCGACGATCTTATGAAGCGATCACCATCGACCTGCACTCAGCCACTGAAGCTTTGGCAGCCAACCCTTTTTCCCCATCATTGCAAGTCAAGGTGGTGAATTTAAGACATAAAAATCAAGTGAGTGACAATTGCGCTGCCAGAGGTGCATAGATCAAAGCTCGGTTGCATTTGCTAAAAATTGGTGATCATGCCTTCGAAGAGTTTTTTTTGGCATTATGTGCAAGGCACTCATCCCCGGGCATCAAAAAAATCAAATATGACATGCAAGTACTTTATGAGCTCCTTGAAATTCTCCAAGCCTTTGTGCTCCATTATGAACAGGTTTTCATTGCACATGAGCCCACGCCTGTGTGACAGTAAGCCCTTCAGGAATGCCTCTTTGTTGTGCCAAATAGGCTTTCCTTAGCCCAAAAAAATAGGAAGTTGTTCATTCCATGGCCGATGGAAAAGCCTTGCGGATTGCTAGCTTCCCTTGTGAATTTTACAAGGCCGTCTGGGATTGTGTTAGGCACAATCTACATTAGTTTTACCTAGAATCTTTTCATGCTAATTCTCTAGGAAACTTAATCAACAAAGGAAATATAAAATTCATACCTAAGTCTGGGGATCCAGAAGAAATATGTAACTGGAGACCTATCACGCTTCTCAACATCTCCTACAAGATCATTGCCAAGGCCTTGGCTCTAAAAATCCACCATCTCTTGCCTCAGATTGTGCACTCGGAGCAAACTAGGTTCATCAAATCCAAGTTCATTTTGGATAATATTATTGTTGTTTGGGAAGGTATGGAATGGGCTCAACATTCAAACCAGAAAGCCATTTTTGTTAAAATTGATTTTGTCAAAGCCTACAACCGCATTGAATGGCCTTTTATTCTTGCAATGCTGCAAGCTTTGGGTTTTGGGCTCAATTTCATTCAGGTTGTTCGTATGCTTTTTACGGATGCCTTGACTTGTATCACCATTAATGGTCACCAATCTTTTGCCTTTGGTATTTTTCATTCAATCCGACAAGGGTGCCCTCTTTCCCCATCTCTATATGTGCTTGCAGCTGAAGGATTTGGCTACCTCTTGGCCAATGTGGTTTCTCAGTGGCATGCCAATGGTATTTCATTACCCAACTCTCAAACTTAGCTGGTTAATGGCCATTTTGTGGATGACTCTTTCCTCACTCTCCTAGAGGAAGAAGAGACTATTAAAGTAGCCCTTGGATGCCTTAATATTTTATGTTTGGCTTTTGGATCTACCATACAATGGAAAAAAAATTTGTGTTGCAAACAATCTATTTTGCCCACTCTTACTTGGCTTCAACAATATAATTGGAAGAGGATTGGGGCAGGAGAAATTTTTTCAGTTCCTAGTAATTCCCTTTGCTTCCCACGTGTTCCCGACTGAGCTTTGGCAAGCTGTGCTTTCCAGGGTTGAGCAAAACTTTCTTACTGGATTACTTAGCCTCTTTCCTTGGTCGGGAAATTCTAGATGTGCTCTAAAGTCCTGGCAGCCACCCATGTCTATTATTCCTCCTGTTGGGCCCCTTCCAAAGCTTCTTATGGCAAGCTTCAAAAGTTGCTCACAGACTTTTTGTGGGCCTCTTCTAAATCTCACAAAGGATTTCACCGTGTTGCTTTGGAATTTTGTTGCCTTCCTAGAGATTCTGGAGGACTTAGGTTGCTCTCCACTCAATGGAAAGGAACTGCTATGTGTCTCAAGTGGATTATCTGTGCCCTTACTGAGGATGAGGCTTGGAAAATACTTCTCAGGCACTATATTCAATCTGGGTTTCCTACTCACAAACTCACCTGGAAGGGGATCAGCTTTCAAACCCTTCTGGTCATGAAGGAACCAATCCAAATTATTGGGAATTTTGTGGCCAAAAGTATTTGGCATGCTTGGCAGGTTGTCAAGCCTTAGCTCTGGTGGGTCGGCTTTGGATTTCATGATGGGATTTCACTCAACCAATAGAGTATTCCACAAAAGGGTATCCAAACCCTTCAAAATTTATTTCATAGACCCATAATGCGTATCATGTAATGGGAAGCCTTTTGTGCCTAGTACAGGCTTCAAAACCAGGACCGTGTTACTTATGATAATCTGGTGAATGCTATTCCAATAGATATGCTTCATAAAGTTGGTATTCGTGGGACCAAACCCTGGTAGAAAAATTGGAAGTGGTTTCCAAAAACCCCTTTCAAGAATTGCAATCCTCGACTTGGTTACAAGTGGCTTTCACCTCATTTTCCTATGATTCAAAGTTTGAACTAGAAGTGGCTGCTTCAATCCTCCGCTCACGTCTGACATAAAATATTTGTTTCCACTTGGTTTGCAAGTGTTACTTTGAAACTTTCCCACTTTACTTGGTGTATTCTTTTCCAAGGCTTGCTTGTGGGCTCTCAGCTTGTTCACTTGGGGGTCCAAGACCCTCGCTGCCCTTTTTGTGGGCAAGCTGAGACTTTTAAGCATTGGTTTTTTCCCAGAGCTCAGCAACTTTGGACTCGGATTCGTGACTTCCTTTGGCCCTTTAGGCCGAAGCCTTTTTCTTGGCATATGATTCTGCTTGGAGATTTGCCTAGAATCCCTGCTAAGTTTACCTAGCTTTGGCACACTTTCAAGGTGGAAATCCTCTTTAACTCTGGAAAGATAGAAATTCATGCATATTTACGCATTCTCAAATGGATATTAATTTATCTCTTTATGCTAAAACTATTATTTGTTCTAATGTGCTCTTACAGATTCAGGTGCAAGCTAATAAAGTTGCACTGAAGGTTGCTCACCTTAAAGTTTTGCTGGACCATTGAGGCAATGCCCCGTGTACTGTTGCTTGGGTCCCCACTTTGCCCACCTCTTCCCATGGTTGGTCACCTTCTCAAGGCTGGCAACGGAGTGGCTCCGTGTGTCCCTACTCTCAACCTACTCTTCGGTGGGACTCTCTCCCTCCTCGGTGTACCCGCTCTCCTCCGTCGTCGGCTGGTCGGGGGTGGCCCTCTGGTGGTGATTTTGGGAGTGGTGGTGGCGGTTCCGGGTAGCCCTTTGATGATCCTCCTGCTTCTAGCTCTGGGTGGCCAGTTATTGGCAAAAAAAATCCGCTTTTGGCGCTTGCAATCTCACCGTGGTGTGAGGAAGAAGATAAAGAGAAAAAATATGATGACGATGGCTAGGGTGCTCCTCCTGACATCACTCCAGACCCTGCTGATGTGTGGGGGAAACACATGGATGACAAAGACCCTCCTGGCTCTGTTGGCACTACTTTGGCTACTTAATGGCCTTCCTTTTTTATTCTGCTATGTAATCATGGACTTCTGGACTTGGCCCATGTGACTATTTTTTGGTTTCTCTAGGAGGTGCCCATTTGACATTCGGGGTGTGCCTTCTTACCACCCATATTTTTTTGTGAATATGTATATTTATCTTTAATTAATATAGATAGTTACCTATTCACAAAAAAAAAAACATTAAATATTTATATTAAATAGGAAGTATATTATATTATATATATTAATATTAAAATATATAATATATACATTATATATATTAATATAGAATATATATAAATATTTATATTAATATTAATATTATAACATCTTAAATTTTAATATATACTGATTTTTATATATTCAGATTTCTGGTTTTAATAAATGGATATATGTTTCTTAAGTGCAAATAACGGATATTCGTTATGGAGCTTTTAAGTAATGAATATCCATTTCATATTGGATATTCATTTTATTTTAAAAAATGGATATCCATTTCTATTAGATATCCAATAGAAATAAATATCCATTTTTTCTCGGTATTGCTTTGGTATTTGGCTTGGGGGTGACCAACCTAAAAAGTCAACATCCCCAACATGTTTATAGGGGTTGCAAGAATTTTTCAAACTTCACCCTTCGTGCTGATGGAATTTTTTTATCCGATTTTGATGAAACAAAAAGGGTTTGTTCAGTAAATTGACAACATTCTATTAATATAAGATATTCTTTATTTTGAGTTTAATAGGTAATTATTATTGATTTTCTACATGCACTATGTGTAAAGTCCCGATTGATAGGTCGATTGAAAAAAATCTATAACTTTTAAATGATTAAACATTTTTTGAATCCGAAAGATGTGTCACACACAATGCTTCACAAATTATAGTTTTAAAAAATCCATAATTTTTTAACCAAGTTAAGGTGGTCGAACAAATGGTTTTTAATATTTCTAAAATTTCCTACTAGAAATTTCATAACTAATTATTTACTTGCAAAAAAATTATTAAAAAATGTGTCACATCCGGGCATGTGTCCCTTACTTATATTGAAAGATTCGAAAAAATAATTATTTTTTTCTCCCCATTAGGGTGGCTGGACAAACACTTGCTTTTTTATTTTCTCTTGCAAATTTAGTAGCAGTGCATTGAAATTTCAAATTTTCACCAAATAGATTTAGTTTTTGTTGGGAATAGGATTCCATTTAATTGCAATCCTAAACATATTTCATGTATCTCCTAAGTCCTTGGAAAGTGTTCCCCAACACTAGGATTAGAAAGAGATTAAATTTGAATGAAATGAACATGTAAATTGACATTTGTGATTATTCCTAAATAATAGGAACATGTGGGGAAATCCAAGAAGAACTCCTACAAGATAGGAGCACATGGGGCACCCACATGGAAGGTGGAACCCACCTTGCTTCAGTTAACTATTTGGAGGATTGATAACACTTCAGTAATACATGTTTTGATCCTACAAATTAGGGATTGATATTTACATGAGTGGAGTGGCACTATCAGTTTAGTATCAGTTTAGTTTAGTTATGGTTCAGTTATCTTCAGTTGCATGTAGTTATTTTAAGTTGAATGCTAGTTGACTTGAGTTGACTTGAGTTGCATGACTAATGACTTCAGTTACATGATAGATAACAGGTGGATACTTTCAGTTAAGTGGGGGTGATCAATCATGCATAATTTTTGCATGAATTGGTGGAGAGATGTGTTTCATTTGACTAAGATTGACTTGGGTCCACCTTGGGCGCCCAATTTGGCATCTTTCAGTTAACACCTTTTGCATGAGAAGATATTTATAAGGCTCAGTCAAGTGGGTCCATTCTTGGGCGCCAACTTTGAGGTGAATTTTGCATGATATCTTCTTGACCAAAGTTCAGTTAAGTGTTCAATTTGGGGCGCCTAAATTGAGGAAGACTTTGGTTTGACTTCAAATTACTTTGTGGAACTCTACTTTCCCAATCTAGGCATTGGTTTTTTGTGAGGAGCTTTATGCTCTTGTATTGTACAACTCTTATGAGTTTTAGATGCTCATATTATTGTCTATTAATTGCTGCAAGTGTATGAGAGTTCTATGAGAGTTTATTGTAGGTTGTGAAGAAGGATTGTTGAAGGCAAGGAAGCATATCAATCAAGGATTGATGCAGTTTTATTGCAATCTTATTCTAAGGTTATACAATACAAGCACTGTCGATTCTAGTGGATTTTTTTCCCAAAAGGATTTCTCCACGTATATATTGTGTCACTTCTATCTTCTTGTCTCATTCTTTAAAATCTTTTGTCTCTTTCTACAATTGATAAAATTGATCTAAACAGATTAATCATACACAAAGAATTATGACAAAGAACACTTAATTAGATCAATAGAGAAATCCTCAGATGACGGTAATGATGCATTGATCATTACATCTAATACTGTTAGTGATGACTCTTGGCTTATTGATTCATGTTTCTCCTATTATATGACTCTTGACAAGGAGTGGTTCACTAAGTATACTGCATATGATGGAGGGAATGTCTTGGTTGGAGATAATAGCACAACAAAGATTGTAGGAAAAGGAGAGTTAAAGTCGTGTTTCAGTGATGGTAGGATTACGACCCTTAATGATGTTTTACATATTCTAGGACTTTCTAGAAATCTACTTTTTGTATCTAAGTTTAATGATTCTAGAATGCATGTGACATTTGACAAAGGTGGTTGTAAATTGGTGGAAGGGAATATGGTGGTTCCTAAAGGATCTCAAATTGGGACTTTGTTTAAGCTTAATACCTCCAATTTGAATAAATTAGACAATGTAACTAAAGCTAAAAATACATGTATGTTGTGGCACCATAGATTGGGCCACATTGGTGAAAAGGTCTTAAGACCATTCTTAATAAGAAATTGGTTGACGGTATCCTTGATTATAATATCGGAAAAAAATGATTTTTGTGAGCATTATGTGTTTGGAAAGAAATCTAGATCTTCATTTACTAATGGAACAAATAAAGCTAAAGGATTATTAGAGATTATTCATTCATATTTTATGGGTCCTATGGATATTGAATCTATTATAAAATCTAGATATTATGTCATATTTATTGATGATGTCTAAAGATACACTTGGATCTATTTTATGCATAACAAATATTATGTGTTCAATAATTTTAAATAATTTAAGGCTTTAGTTGAGAAAAAATCAGATCACAAGATAAAAGTGTTGAGATCAAATAATGGTGGTGAATATTGTTCTAAGGAATTTGATGATTATTGTAAGCATGCAGGAATTGTGAGACAAAAAACTACTCCATATACACCTCAAAAAATGGAGTAGCAGAAAGGATAAACCAAACCTTAATGGAAAGAGCTAGGAGTATGTTAAGTAGTGCTAAGCTAGATCGATGCTTTTGGGCCGAGGTTGTAAGTACTTCTTTTTATTTAATCAATAGATCTCCTAGTTCATCTATTGGAGATAAAACCCCTTATGAAATGTGGTTAGGTAGGAAACCTAGTGTTGGACATTTAAGGATCTTTGGTTGTGAGGATTTTGTTCATGTGCCTAAAGAAAAGTGGTCTAAGTTGGATCCAAAAGCACAAAAATGCATATTCATAGGTTATGGTGAAAATGTGAAAGTTTACAAGCTTTGGAATCCTCTAACCCAAAAAATTAATTTATTGAGAGATGTGATTTTTAGGGAATTTAGATATTATATAGGAGAAGAACAACCAAAGAGGATGCTTCTCAAACAATGCATTTTGAGACAAAAAATGAGAAGCATGAAGATGCACATGTTGAAGAACAATTGGATGGATTGGATGAGGAGAGTTCACAGAGTTCTGAGATAGATGCTCATGATGAGCATATTGAGGAACAAGAAGAACCTTCTTTGAGAAGATTCACAAGACAATGGAATCCCGTTGATAGATATAGCCCACCTGATTTTCGTTGTATATTTTCTTTGATGAGTACTAATGATGAACCTAGATCTTACAGGGAGGCTTTGTCTTCATATGAGAACAAGCTTTGGTCACAAGCTATGCATGAGGAAATGGTTTCCTTGGATACTTGTGACACATAGCATCTTGAGAGTTTTCCCAAAGGAAGAAAGGCCATTGGTTGTAAATGGATCTTTAAAAAGAAAATTGGAGCAGATGGTAATCTCGAAAGGTATAAGGCTAGATTAGTAGCCAAGGGCTACTCCCAAAGAGAGGGAGTTGACTTTAATGAAATATTCTCTCCTCTTTCTAAATTAATTTTTATTAGATTCTTTTTATATATTGTTGTTGCTCATGATTTTGAGATAGAGAAAATGGATGTGAAAACTGCTTTCTTACATGGAAATCTTGATGAGGAGATTTATATGAGGCAACCTAATGGTTTTGTTGTAAAAGGAAAATAATAATTGGTTTGCAGGTTAAAGAGATCTTTATATGGAGTGAAACAAACACCTAGAATGTGGTACCAAAATTTGTATGCTTTGCATTAAAAATTGGTTATGTTAGGAGTGAGGAAGATCATTGTGTTTACATAAAATTTATTGATGATCAACTTTTAATTATTATCTTGTATGTTGATGATATGTTTATTGGTAACAACAAGGTAATGATCAAAGAATTGAAAGCACAACTCTTTAGCACATTTGAGATGAAAGATCTAGGGGCTACAAAATATATCCTTGGTATGGAGATCAATAGAGATAGAGGTAATGGAAATCTTTTCTTAAGTCAAAGCAACTATGTTGATACTATTTTGAAATGGTTTAACATGCATGATATTAAACCAATTAATATTCCTGTACCAGTTGGAATGAAGTTAAGTTTATACATGGGTCCTAAATCTGATTTTGATCATGAGGAAATGTTTGAGATTCCATATGCTAGTGCAGTTTGTAGTTTGATGTATGCAATGGTCTGTACAAGACCAGATATAGCCCAAGTAGTGGGAGTTCTAAGTAGGTTTATGTCTAACCATGGTAAAGAACATTAGACTTATGTTAAGAGGGTGTTTAGATATTTACAAGGTACTTATTATTACTATTTGGTTTATCATGGTGCTAATGATATTGATATTATGCACAGATCATTGGACATACAGGGTTTTGATGATTCAGATTGGGCAGGAGACCTGGATAATCAAAGGTTTATAAGTGGCTATTTGTTTACTTTGTTTGGAGTTGTGGTTAGTTGGATGAGTAAGAGGCAACCCATGGTTGCTTTGTCCACCACAAAAGCATAGTACATGGCTGCTATGCATGCCTCTAAAGAGGCAGTTTGGTTACAGAGACTTGGGAAAGGTATTGGTTTTAATTGCAAGCAAATTAGACTTGAATGTGATAGTCAAAGTGTTATTTTTTTAGCTAAAAATCCTATGTATCATTCTCATACTAAGCATGTTGATATTCAGTATCACTTTGTGTGAGAAATAGTTGAGAGTGGGAAGGTATTGATTGAGAAAGTTGACACTTTGATCAATGTTGCAGATTATCTTACGGAACCAATTCCTTCAGATAAGTTCTCTCGGTGCAGAAGGCCATTGGTCTTGAGTCTTGTACTTGATTTATTGTTTAGAATAATTGCAATGCATAATGTAAAGTGACAGAATTTTGAGAATAGGATGTCATTTAATTGCAATCCTAAAAATATTTCATGTATCTACTAAGTCCTTGGAAAGTGTTCCCCAACACTAGGATTAGAAAGATATTAAATTCGAATGAAATGAACATGTAAATTGACATTTGTGATTAATCCTAAATAATAGGAACATGTGGGGATGTCCAAGAAGAACTCCTACAAGATAGGAGCACATGGGGCGCCCACATGGAAGGTGGAACCCACCTTGCTTTAGTTAACTATTTGGAGGATTGATAACACTTCAATAATGCATGTTTTGATCCTACAAATTAGGGATCGATATTTACCATAAGTGGAGTGGAACTATCAATTCAATATCAGTTCAGTATTAGTTTAGTTTAGTTTAGTTCAGTTCAGTTATGGTTCAGTTATCTTCAGTTGCATGTAGTTATTTTGAGTTCAATGCTAGTTGAATTGAGTTGCATGACAGATAACAGGTGGATACTTTCAGTTAAGTGGGGGTGATCAATCATACATAATGTTTGCATGAATTGGTGGAGAGATATGTTTCAATTAACTAAGATTGACTTAGGTCCACCTTGGGTGCCCAACTTGGCATCTTTCAATTATCACCTTTTGCATGAGAAGATATTTACAAGGCTCAATCAAGTGGGTCCATTCTTGGGCACCAACTTTGAGGTGAAGTTTGCATGATATCTTCTTAACCAAAGTTTAGTTAAGTGTTCAGTTTGGGGTGCCTAAATTGAGGAAGACTTTTGTTCAAGACTTCAAATTACTTTGTGGAACTCTACTTGCCCAATCTAGTCGTATATTTGTGTGAGGAGCTTTATGCTCTTGTATTGTACAACTCTTACAAGTTTTAGATGCTCATATTATTGTCTATTAATTGCAACAAATGTATGAGAGTTATATAAGAGTTTATTGCAGGTTGTGAAGAAGGATTGTTGAAGGTAAGGAAGCATATCAGTCAAGGATTGATACAGTATTATTGTAATCATGTTCTAAGGTTAAATAATACGAGTACTATTGATTCTGGTGGAGTTTTTTTCCGAAAGGGTTTCTCTACGTATATGTTGTGTCACTTTTATCTTCCTCTCTCATTCTTCTACAATATTTTGTCTCTTTCTACAATTGATTAAATTGATCTAAACAAATTAATCATACACAAAGAATTATGACAAAAAACACTTAATTAGATCTACAGTCTCATAGTTTTACAAGTTTTAAGCTACAATATTACCTTCATTTTTTAAAAAAAATACAAAAAAGGAATAGTAGCTTAGAAACTACATTCAATTTGCTATGAATTCTATTCTTACATATTTTTCAAATTATGTTAATAACCTATTCAAATTTTTATGTCAAGTTGTCTAGCTTTGTTTTTTTGAATTTTCATTGCCACTTAAGGGCCTAGTTTGGGCCCCCACGATCTTGCACTGATCCAAGAGTGTGCAAAGATTCATTTTTTGAAATTTACTATTAAAAATACAAAATTCTATATTAATCCAATGATATTTTACTACTAACTAAAAGTTTTTGTGAAATTTGAAAAATAATGAACGATCCAAACATTCTATAATTAGGAATCCAAATGTCTTGCAATGAGTATATTTTGATGGTAAACGTCAATAATTGCCCAGATCATGACAATTAATTTTAGAAAACCAAACTATCGTACATTGTAATAACCAACCACTAGATGTTACACCTCAAGTTATTTTACAAATTACTTTTAACTTTATATGTTAAAAATGTGTTTTGATATCAGTTGATGACTATATGTTATTTGAAATTTTGATGAAATTAATTGCAATGCAATATGTTTCAATTTTAATGATTATTATTATTTAATCAAAATTATGATGATGTTGTGATTAATAACAGGTTAAATTTTGATTAGATTTTTAAGTGAAATGCAAGATCAAAATCTTATCCTCTAGAGGGAGAGGGAGAGTATTACTGGAGAGAGGAGAATAGACATGGGACAATAAATAGGATAATGCCAAATAAATTGAACACACACTCATGTAGGTCTAAGTAATCAGTTTAGGTAAGCACCCTAGTCCTATCATTGAGTCAATTTTGTGTTTTGCCTAAATTTGGATCGTGTTGTAAGATTAGGACGAGCCTTGTCGAGTCTTTGGCTTATTATATTTCAATTAAAAAATAAAGTGTTACGTAAGTTCCATCTTCATCTCTTCATTTCACCAAATTTGTTTACATAAAGTCTAATCAACTATTATCTAAATGTGTTTAAATAATATATATATAGTAATGTTTAATGCATCATAGGAAGATCGACATGCTTTTAGAAGCGTGTAAAAGGTAATTTAATTTTGTCTAAACTTACCACCACTTTGTGGGGCTTAAAGTCTCCATTGAAGGCTTTAATTAAGGAAGATTTAAATGGTACTGCCATTGTTATGGACACGTGGCACAATAGTTCTAACATATTACTCCAGCCATAAAGTGGCATTCCTTACTATTCTTAAAATGCATTTGAAGTGACCAAATAACGAAGATGCGTCGCATGATTAAGAGGATTTATGACTCGCTTAAGTAACCACTACGAAGCAGTTTAAAAAAAGTTGTGAGGGTAGTTAAGTGTTAAGACTAAACCAATAGGGAGAAAAGGAAGGATCGGTGCTTAACATGCTATGCTTTAGTTTTCATTTGATTCATTCACTTTTATTTTATGTATTGCACGAGAGAGTAAAAAGAAGGAGCATTGACTAGTGAGAGAGAGCTTTTATCGTATTTTGGACTGATACAAAGAATAAAGGTGGATTCGTTGTTCTAGGAGAGGAGAGGAGTGTAATATTGCCAGACTAAAGAAGGCAACAGGTTTGTGAACTCTGCATTCTACTGTAGAGAAATTTGTAGCAGATTCTTTCTTAGGAAAAATATGTGAAGGATAAGAAGCATTATCCTCTTTGATAAGTCTATTCCAAACATTTATAAGGAGTAGGTTGAGGGTTGAGGCCATGAATTTCAAAGAAGATTGAAAAGAACTTGAAAACACAACTGAGGGAAAAAGAAAGAAATAAAAAAAATGTAGGCATATTTTTATCTATTGTTAGTTTCATTCTTTCTTTAGTCATTAGAACCAATGAATCTTTAAGCTTATTTGATAAGAGATCTGGTTATAATTAGAATATATGTCTGTGCACAAAGAGAGAGAAATTATTGTCGAGTATATCTCTGTCATTTTGTTCTGGAAAGAGTTATTCTTTTACATTAGTATATTGATACCAGATTAGTGCATGTATATTCATATATTTATATACATACATATATAAATATACAGAGAAATAACGTGTGTGTGTATATGGATATATGGGTATATTTATATTTATAAAATTTAAAAGAAAATCTTGATGCTTACTCTATTGAGTTGACTAAAAGAAATTAGTTTAGTAATCTGTATTTTGAAAGGTTTTAAACACCATAAACACGTGTTCATTCTTATAAAAGAAGTTGGAAAATATATTGTATTTTTACCAGCACTATTATTGTGTTCTTGTGCAAATAACCAAGAGCAAAAACATAGATAAATCTAAACTATTTGAAAAGAAGCTATATTTTTATTGATGGACAATATTATTTTATTTTACTTATTTCACAAGTATTCAATAACTTAAGTGTAAGACAAAGTATCTTGAGTCATTGTCATTGTTTCATAATATTATAAACTATATGTGCATGAAATAGGAGAGTAGTTTACTCTTGAGATTTGAGTGCAAGTACTTGTGAACAAGTGGAAG
This sequence comes from Sequoiadendron giganteum, assembly GCA_007115665.2. NCBI lineage: Eukaryota > Viridiplantae > Streptophyta > Pinopsida > Cupressales > Cupressaceae > Sequoiadendron > Sequoiadendron giganteum. Next base: position 597,557,121 of record CM021109.1, read on the forward strand.
TTTCCAAGTCCCAAGATGTTACAAGAATGCAACATGAATTTTCAATTTTAGGAAAACATTGCCATCTTAGTCATTTACAGACTTTAGTAAGTTATATTTTTATATCTTTAAGAAAGGTTGGACAAACAATTCAAATAGTCAAACATGTGTTAAACCTTAGGTCAAAGGTAGTTCCCAAGTCGAGTTAGAGGTGTGTGAACTTACGACTTCACTTCCTAAGGAAGTGTTTGATATATTTCAAATCTTTGGCCGAAGTAATGTAAAAGTCTCTGCTTGTATTAGTCGGTTCGTCATGTTCTAGATTACATATCCAGTCATATTGGTCATACTTAATTAGAGATGTCTAAAGTTGTATGGTCAATTAGTTATGTAGGACACAACACTAGAAACTCAAATGGCATGTACTTGTGGGTTCCTTTGTCTATACTCTTCATGAAGGATAGGGCCACTTTCAGGTGGAAGGTGTGTGGGGGACTATCGGTATGTGGTTGGAGATAAATAACTCAGGTGATGCTCTCCCTCTTGTAGACGAAAATGTCAAGGCTTGTTAAACAAAAGTATTTTCCAAATATGGAAGACTTCATTTTGTAACATTTATTGTCTTATGTAAACTTGTATACTTAAAAAGTATCTTATATATGAATTGTAATTGAAAATGTCTATCTTATTTCTCAACTTGAAATTAATGTAATTCAAATTCAAAGGTTATATTATTCATTCATGTTTTGATCATGTGCAGTAAATGATGTATGAAAATGTTTTTTTTCTATCCTATTTTTAAGCATATGTTCATTTATTGGTAAAAATCTAAGTACTTAATTTGTAGTATGAGTGAGTATCCTACACTTTTTTTGATAAAAGAGGGGTAAATTTTTTATTATAAAGTCAAGGACAAATATAGAAATAGCCAAAAGAAAGCGAGGGCTCCCTGAAGGAACCCCAAAAGGACACAACTGCATATTCCTATCTTCTAGAATAACTCTTTCCAAATTCCTCACATACTCTAAAGGCAGAAGGCACCAATCCCCCACATCCCACCTATCCTCCTACTTAGAAGCCTATTTGGCTAAACAATCGGCCACTTTATTCCACTCCTTGGGAATATGACAAAATGAGATACAATCCAACGAGTTTCACATCCGCAAATTTGTCGAATCAATAAAGCTAGTTGCCAACTAGCTCCTTCCAACCTTTTGTCATTCAACATATCCACAACAATCTGTGAATCAGATTCACAAATAATATTCCTCCAATCGAGGGAGTAGCCTCTCTCCACATACTAGAGAATAGCTAAGGCCTCCATAAGATTGTTAGTTTGTCACCCCTTATAAACAGAGAAAAAAACAATCTCCAACACTATTATTACCAATCCTAGCATGACCTAGGTTCCCCCAAGAAGAGCCGTCAATGTTCACCTTTAGAACACCGTGAGGAGGAGGGGTCCACCTACCTTCACGTTGGATTTTCTACTTAGCACACTGATGCCCCTACTGCCAAAGAAGCTAGGTCCACCAACAAGGTTAAATTCCCTATGATAGCCTCATCACCAAGAACCACAGTCTCAAACATATCACATTTTACATAAATAGTTTCCCGAATCTTGCTAAGAATCTTATGCCAAACTTGTTCCATAGCCATTTGCACACCCTAAAAAATCCTCCTATTTCTTTCCAACCACAACTTCCAAATAATTAGGGAAGGACCAAGGACCCAAGCAAACTTAAGAAAAGATGTTTATGCAGGAGGCCTACCCATGCTATTCCAAAACTCAACCAAAGAAGTGGCATGAACACATGCATGCTTTCAAGACCCCCACCAAAAGTGTCAAATCACTCGAGAAAAAGGGCACAAGAAAAATAGGTGAGAGGAATTTTCCTCACTATTGTTACAAAGAACACAAAGAGAAGGACCATGAAAACCTCTCTTTTGTAAATTATCCTAGGTAAGGCATCTATTCTGCACGACAACCATAAGAAAAAAATACATTTGGGCCAAGAAAAATTACTCCAAACTTGATTCCACCAAGGCACCTCCATATTTCCAAACACCTGTCTGTCCAACTCAAGATAGCCTAAGGCCGCAATAAATTTACCCTTTGGAGAAGGTTCCTAAGCCAGAACATCCCTCCCAGAAAGGGAACTACATAATTTATCAGTCAAAATCATAGCAAGCTCTAGACGAGCCTCCACAGTTCCCCTTAGAGGCCACTCTTGTGGAGTCTTCCATAGTACCACCTCCATCTGACCCAAAGCCTGCACTAGTTTAAAGTCTTTCCTTTGCACCAACCAGCCTCCAAAAAAATATTACTGAGGGGCACCAGATGGGGATACATGGTCATAATGGGAGGATTCCCATCCCATGAATCATGCCAAAAGAGAGCCTTTGATCCACTATTGCAAATCCAAAAGAGACCTTACTTAATGAGCTTCACCCCTATTTTGAGAGTCTCCCAAATCATGGAACCCTTCCCTGAAAGGCAACACCGAGGCACATCCTCAACGCACACCCCCAAAAGATACTTAGCAGTGAGGATCCTAGCACAATCTTGATCTTGGCTAGTACATCAACATCAATAAAGCTTAGCAGCTAAGACCTGGCCAAATAAGCCAGTAGGCTTGTGTCCAAGACCCCCCTCCTGCTTCGACCTACAAATAGAATCCCATATAACAAGGCTCCATTTAGAAGAAGATAAATTACCCACCCATAGGAATTGATAAGCTAAAGCATTAAAATCAACAAATTGCTAAGGGGCAACCTACACAAAACATTTATAAATAGGAAGATCATGCACCACGGACTTCAAGAGAATCACATGTCCAACTGTCGAGAGCCACCTACAAGTTCAATGACTTACCCACCTTCAGAACTTTTCAAGCACATCTTTCCAAAGATCTATAAGCTGAGAGCCCACCGATATGTGAATCCCAAGATAAGAAAAAGGGAGAGATCCAATCTGAAACCTAAGAATTCAAGAAATTATATTCTAAATAAGTTGGGGAGTATTAAAGAGAAATATCGAGGACTTATCCTCATTGATCTTTTGTCTTGAAACACCGAAATAAATATCCAATGTTTTCCTTAAATTCATGGCCTTTGAATTTTGGCCATACCCATCAAAGTAGTACCATCCACAAACTGTAGGTGAGAATACAAATGCACCCTACCAACCCAGCTCCAACTCTGAATTAAACCTTGCCTAATGTAGGACTTGATAAATCTTCCCAACCCCTAAGCCATAATAATAAATAGGTAAGGAGAGAGAGGATCTCCTTGACGAAAGCCCCTAGAAGAACCAAACAACTCTGAAGGATCCCCATTAATGAGGACAAAAATGGAAGAAGAAGTAACACAACTCATGACCCATTAAATCCACTCCCTATCCAAACCAAGAGCCTATAAAACCTTTTCTAAGAAAGCCCATCAGACCCTATAGGACTTTGCCATATCAACTTTGATGAACATTGCTTTCTCCATCGAAGTCACCATAGAGTGAATGGCCTTCGTAAAAATCATGATCCCATCTGGGATTTTCCTACCAACAACAAAACCCCCTTGTTCAATAGAGATCAAAGAGTTGAGCCAAGCCTTAAGTCTTTCAACAATAAATTTAGTGATAATTTATAAACAACATTGCAAAGAGCAATGGGTCTGAAATGATACAAACAATTAGCTCCCTCCCTTTTATAAATAAGAGCCAAGAAAGTAGAATTCGTAGCATAAAGCATCTGATTATTACAATGTGACTCCTGAACCACCTCAAGGAGATCCATTTTGATGATTTCCCAAAACTCCTGGAAGAACTCAATAGGGAAAACATCTGGGCCTAGAGCCTTTCCTTTTTTCATTTGGAACACAACCTCTTCTAGCTCAAGCAACAAAATAGGGTGCATGAGAGCCTCATTTGTCTCGTTAGAAGCCAAAGAAGGAATGCAATCTAGAATAGCATTCTCCTCACTATTAACAGGAAGAGAGTCCTCGATAAATAGGGTAGAAAATAACTAAGCAACCTCCCTAGAAATATCAACCATAGAAGACCATTGCACCCCCTCTTGCGACACCATAAAGGGGATAAGATTTCCCATCCTTCGAGCTTTGACAAAATTGTGAAAAAATGTTGTATTTCAATCCCCTTCTTGGAGCCAATCCACATGAGGCTTTTGCTTCTAGAAGATCTCCTCCTGCAACTCCCATTCCTCAAGCTCCTTAACTGCTATTGATTCTTCCCTAATCAAATCCTCAATAAGTCCATAGTCCCTGATGAGTCCATTTATTAGTCCATTTCTTGATGTTTTTATACATGTTTACAGACATTATTAGACAATCCTTTCAGACATATACCTATGCTATGCTATCTTTTTATGCTTATTATACAACCTTGGACCTGAATTAGAATAATGGAAATATAGTTATGATATAGTAACATTGCATGATTTATATGTGAATATGTATGGAATGTGATTAAAATTATATGTTTAATAATGGTAGTTAGTTTTGTGTATGTGTTTTGTGGATTAACCTCTTGTAGCCCAAGAAGAGATTGTAGCCCGCAATCAAAGGAGGTCTTGGACAGTGAAATAGGGGAAGTGCCAGAACAAGTTGAGTGTAATAACTACTGTGTGGAGACACCTGATGGAGTTAGTCGTGCATCATTATGATAGTTAATATTGTTTTGAAGAAGAAGAATTCTTTTATTGATAGGATTCTGGATAATTGATTATGTGTTCTACATTGCAAATCTGCTTTGCAGAGTTTTAATCCTATTTGAACTCTTGTTTCTTTTCAATTGCAATTTGAATAAATCAATCTTAATAACATACTTTGATATCTAGGGAGTTGTAGTTAATGATTTCAATTAAGCATTGTGTTTAGAATAAACTCCCCCATGCCTATGTATAGTCAGTGGTTGAGTCTTTAATATAGTTAGTTGGTTAATCTCGTAATGATGGATTTGTTATCAATTACTTCTTAGTTTTCAGTTGTAATCTACATATATGTTGATTGTTCATAAATGGTTTTCTTAAATGCAATCTTTGAGCAAGATTTTACGTGATCTTTTGGAATGCATAATGAATGAAGTTCGAGTTGATATGATTGTGTAGAATCTGAAGATTTAGATTTGGTTTTAGTTTAAGTGAAGACAACCACTTGAGCAGGCCACTCAAGGTAACTATTCTTCACTACGATTATAATTATTTTATTTTAGTTTGATAGTTATTTTTGTTAGTCATTACTTCATAAATTGCTTGAAAGTTGAAATAGGTTCTCATATTATGACTATCAATAATGGTTGTTCATGTGCATGAATGCATTCAATTGACTTGTAGTAATTTGGAGGATAGATTAGGTTCAATTATTAGTTTTGAGTAGTTTTGAGTCAGTTTTAGTAATTATCTATTAACAACAATTCGACTACAGATTATGTTGTAGGTACCCATAGCCAATAGCGCCAGTTTACTTCTTTCACTATTATGTGTTTCTGTGATTTTCCAGCAAATATAATACCTTTAATAGGATAACCTAGGCAATCTTTGAAAGCACATATAGTGTAGTGCCATCACAAGTTTACAAGTCTTTGTTGACAATTTAATGAAGTCTTTGCAATGTCAAGTGAATTGTTCAACTAGGTCATTCCTTTGAATTGTGTGATTTCCACCAAGTTTACAAGACACTAGTTTAGACTCTACATTTTTGGTGCCATTGTCGAGGATGGTGCTACCTTCATAGAATTATTTTCCAAGCTTTCATAGTTTACACTTTGTCTTCAACATTAGGACTATTAAGTTTGATCTTATCAAAATACCAAAAATTTAAACTAACATTGTGCAGGACCGTTACTATACAAATCCATATTTATTATATATGGAGGTAGAGAGACCCTTTGGGTAGATTCCTCCCCTCCATACGCTAAGAAGCCATAGCAGATATTGGTGATATTACTAAACAGAGCGATCGTATTCCTGAAGAAGAACCTGCCCTTTCACCAACATCTAGCACACCAACAGAGGGGAGATACTGAACCATGGGTGATGCACCAAGGGATGATCCAAAACATGTGACCTTTGAGTTTCCAATCACCTACCAAGAAAGGGCTATTATGTTGAAGAATATCCCTCCAACATTACCAGTATTTTATGGGTTGGTGATTGAAGATCTAGGCACATTTTTGTTTGAATTTGATTTCCTATGTAGGATTTATGACTATACCTTTGATGCTCATAGATTCAAGCTCTTCCCTACCACTCTAGAAGATGTAGCCCTGAGATGGTTTATGGTATTAGGTGAGGATGTTATTCTAGACTGGGATACCATGAAAACATTGTTCTTGGAAAAGTACCAAGACTATTATAAAGGAGATGACATTTCATAATGTCACAGAAGGAGGATGAGCCATTAGAGGACTGTGCAGAGAGATTTCATTTCGCTTTGAAGAAAAACCCACTAAACAAGCTATCTAAAGAATCCCTCAAGTTAGTATTTTTTAGGGGAGTCAATGAGGACTACATGGATGCCCTCAATATTATTGGGAAAGGGGATATCTCCCAAATACCATTTGAATAAATCTACAGGGTCTACAGAAATTACTCTAGGACCTTCACTAAGAAACCAAGAGGAGAGAGGACATCCACCATTGACAAATCATCTACTGGGGTTTCAAAGATAGAGTTAAGTAATTTGTTGTCCAACGTGGAGGACATTATTAGTCACCTAGAAACTCAGTTGGAAACTCTCCATATAAAGAAGAAGCAAGAAGAGGTTGAATAAATGCTCAATGAATACTATCCCAACTATAGACAAAGGAAAGAAAATTATAAATACAAGAGGGTGGCTATTATTCAACAAGATAAAATAGAGAAACCTGATTTTTAGCCACTTGAAGGAGAAGATGGAAAACTATTTTACATAGCTCAAATAAGGCCATGGAAAAAAATACAAGGTATGCCATAAGGCCCTCTTAATTTCAATTCATCTTTTCCAATTGGAAATTAAAAAAAATCTGCTTGGAATTCTTAGCCCTAGCCAAATAACCAAAATCAATGGAAAAACTATCAACAATGGCAACAACCTTAGCAATATTAGGACTAGCAACAACTAAATCTTTGGCCACAATACAATTTCCAAGGTTCCAATTATAATCCTCAATGGGCAGCACAAAAAAACCAGTGACAACCACAATGGCAAAAAGGTCAACAGTGGAAGCAACAAAACATGAATTATCAACAGCCTATGCTACCTCCTCAACCACAACAACAAGCCATTATGCCTAATCAATCAAATCCTACACCTCAACCACCAATACCACCACAATTACCTACACCTAACCCTAACTAAAAGTTTTTCCAATAGGCTTATACTAACGAGGCTATGCAATACCCCACCTATGGGGTAGAGGTGAGTGATGTCCACCTTAGGTCACAAAAATAACTAGTTGGACCTTCATCCCCTCAAATCACTGAGATGGAGATTGAGGAACCTGCAGCTAAAGCTTTAAACAAATCACCTCTGGAGCTCGAGTCAAATTAGGTACACTAGACCACCAAAAGTCCAAAACCTCCTTTCCCTGAATGCTTGGTCATTCAAAAACATCATACCCAAGTTGAGATAGACCTACTAGGTCAGCTTAAGGATGTCAATATCAAGATCCCCCTCATCCAAGATATTAAAGACATTCCAATCTATACCAAGTTAGTCAACGACCTATATCTTAAGAAATCGGGGAGAAAAAGGAAGGACCCTTAGATAGTTCATGTCATAGGAAACCTTATTGATATCATATTAAGAAATATAACTATCCCTAAATACATAGACCTTGGTAGTCCAGTAGTGGATATTAATATTAATGGGAACCTTGATAGACTTAGGAGCAACAATAAATTTTGTGACTAAAGAGATGATGCAATTAATTCAGTTAGCCAACCTTAGACCTACGCCAACTATTTTATAGTTGGCTCATAGGTTAATCGTCATTCGTGAAGGAACCATTGAGGATTTAGTTATAGCATTAAATATTTGGGAGTATCTTGTAGACTTCATAGTATTACAGCTAAAGGTAGACCTTGCAAGATATCCATGTTAGGAAAATCTTAAGTGCGGAACAAACTCTCCTATTGTCAAAACTCAGAGGATAATGGAGATAATTCTTTAAATTTTACAATTAAAGTTCATTAAGATGCACATGAAGGAAATAATAGAATTGAGAAACAAACACAATTGACACCAGATATATGTGGGAAAACCCTTATGGGAGAAAAACCCACCACACCAAAGAAAATCACTTGTATTACAGTAATCAAATTATTACATACAAGATACACACTCTCCTTTCAGATGACAATATTACAACAACAACATTTCCCTGATCAACCTCATACAGAACAACACTGTTACAATGCTTTCAAAATAGCATACAATGAAATTCACTAACAGATCATTCAATCATCCAACCTCTGAACCATCGAACTCTCCAACCCCTTCATAGTTAAAATACATTGCAATGTATAGCAACAACCATGATTGATTAATTCTCTATACAGATGGTTCAGTTCAATTTCCTCTGTCGAGCAATTATTGAACTTCCTAGTCTTCGAACGACCATCTCCAATTCAACAATCATCCTCCACTATTCGGCATACACCTCAACAATCAACCAAGTCCACGCTCGTTCACCCACGATCTTACTATCGCACTACTTCCAGACAAGCTGAAGACTCTCACAGTATGGCAGTATACATTGCACTACCGCTAGACATTCAAAAGGATCCCGCGGGGTGGTGCTATACTGCTCTACCACTTGGCTTTGAGAAGGCTTCCACGGTATGGCAGTAACCACACTACCACACCTCAGTGAGAAGGTACCCACGGTATGGAAATATACCGTGCTACCACACCTTTGAATCAAGGATCCTACGATATGATGGTATATCATGCTACCACACCTCTCTCACAATCATCCAGCAGTACAGTGATACAAGCATGAACTTAACACTTATGAACTCTTTGCTAATTGGAGAAATTTACAAGGTTATACCAGTAAGTTTGAGATACAAATTCTCAACAATCTCCCACTTGATGAAGAACTCACTGATCCCTCAAGAGCATTCAAAAACTACTTAGATTCATGGGCCCCAAGGCCCATCGAACTAGCACACCACTTGTACTTGTCTGTGCTCATTGGTTTCGTTAATGCTTCTGCAACATTTTCCAGAGTATTCACCTTTTCCAAATAGACCTTTCCATCCTCCACCATATCACGTACAAAATGGTATTGCATATCAATATGTTTCATCCTGGCATGGAAAGTTGGGATTTTCGCCAGACAAATAGCACTCTGACTATCATAGTAAATTGTAATATGCCCTACATCAAACCCAATGTTAGAACACAAATATTTTAACCAGATTGCTTCCTTACAGGTATGTGTAGCTACCATGTATTCTGCCTCCATAGTGGACAAAGTGACTACAGCCTGTCGCTTGCTCGTCCAACTAACTGCACCACCATTCACCATGAAAATATATCCATTGGTGGATCTTCGGTTGTTAATGTCCCCTGCCCAGTCGAAATACACATACCCATGAATATTGACAGTCCTCTATGATTCAACCAAATTGCCATGGTAACACAAAAAATATTTTGAAGTGCCCTTCCGATATCTAAACACTCTTTTCACAACATCCCAATGTGTCCTTCCTAGATTTTCCATAAACCAACTAAGTACTCCCACTTCTTGGGCAATGTCAGGCCTAGTACAAACCATTGCATACATTAAACTGCCAACAAAACTTGCATAAGGCACCTTGGTCATGTCCTCCATCTCAGTAGGAGATTTTGGACAATCTTCAACAGATAGCTTTGTTCCTTGCAAAACTGAAACAACTAGCTGCTTGCAATCAGTAATACAAAATCTCTCTAAAACAGTGTTAATATACTTACTCTGGCTGAGCCAAAGTTTTGTACTCTTTTTGTCCCTAGTTATTTCCATTCCCAGAATATACCCTGTTGCACCAAGATTCTTCATTTTGAACTTTGAAGACAACTGAGATTTTAGATCAAAAATCATAGACTTACTATTCCCTATGAACAACATATAATCAACATGGAGTGTGATAATAAGAACCCGATCATTTTTAGTTTTGAAGTACACACAATGATTTGATTTCGATCTTACAAAACCTAGTGACAAAACAAATGTGTCAAACTTTTGGTACCACATTTTAGGAGATTGTTTTAATCCATATAGAGATTTTTTTCAACTTGCAAACCAGATTTTCTTTACCTTTTTTCACGAAGAGCTCTGGATGAGACATATAAATTTATTCTTCAATATCACCATGAAGAAATGTTGTCTTCACATCCATCTTCTCAATCTCCCAGTCATATGTTGCTGCAAGTGACAAAATAAATCTGATAGATGTCAGCTTTGCTATTGGAGAATTTTTTTTCCCATAATCAATTCCCTCTACCTGGGAATATCTTTTCGCAACCAACCTCGCTTTATATTTTTTAACACAACCATCCAGACCAATTTTCTTCTTAAATACCCATTTGCAACCCACAGGCTTTCTACCTTCAGGCAATGGAACTAGATCCCAAGTATCATTTTTCTTTAAAGATGTCATTTCTTCATTCATGGCTTCCAACCAGGAATCTAAATCAAACATTTTAGTTGCCTCTTTGGCAGTCCTAGGCTCATCCATGTTAGTAATCAAAGCATAGGCACAACTAGAATCCAACATAGAGAATCCAAACCTATTAGATTGTTTCTTCTCACATGTAGATCTCCTCACAGGCTGAGGCTAAGGTTGCGGTTCTTCTTCTTGTTCAGAACTCTCAGAGCTACTAGAGCTCTCCTTAGTTTTAGGTACACTATCAATGTATCGTTCCTCTTGTTCAGGAGTTAGATGTATTTCAACAAGATCATTTTTCTCTTCTTGTTCTTTCATCTCTGACTGCATATCTATCGTAGAAGGTTTCAGCTCACGAAAGATTACACTTTTTTTGTACAATACCTTCTCAGTCTCAGGATTCCAAAGCTTGTATCCTTTCACACCAATTTCATACCCAATGAAGATACACTTAACAACTTTATTTTCCAATTTAGATCTTTTCACATCAGGTACATAAACATATGCTTCATAGCCAAAGACACGAACATGTCTCAAAGAAGGCTTCTTACCAAACCAAGCTTCCATAGGTGTTTTGTCAACAAGTGTTGACGAACGAGACCGATTCATCAAGTAACATGTTGTAGCCACAACCTCAACCCAAAAATTCTAATCTAGACTAGCATTGTTCAACATACTTCTTGCCTTCTCCATCAATGCCATGTTCAACCTTTCAACAACTCCATTTTGTTGCGGAGTGTAAGGTGTAGATTTATGCCTTTTAATCCCATGGTCTTTGCAATACCTTTCAAACTCATCAAAACAAAACTCACCGCCATTATCAGTCCGTAAACACTTTATTTTTCTTCTAGTCTGATTTTCCACAAGGTTTTTAAATTCCTTAAAATGACTGAACACTTCTGATTTACTTTTTTTAAAATATACAAATGCCCTTCTCGAATAATCATCAATAAAAGATACATAATATTTTGAATTTAATAATGAAGGAACATTTACTGGACCAAAGACATTAGAGTGAATATAATCTAGAAAACTAGAAGATTTGTGAGGACTAGAGTAAAAATAAACACGATGATGTTTACCATATATACAATGTTCACGAAATTCAAATTCCAGATTACAATCATCAAGCCCCTTAACCGGGTTTTTATTTTTCAAGGCTTTGAAACCTTTTTTCACCAATGTGACTGAGCCTTTGATGCCAGAGCACAGTCTTCTCTGTTGGAAGTTTAACTTCCAAAGAGTTTTCCCCAATAGGAACATTTTCTTTCTCCTCTTTAATCACGGCCTTTTGTGACTTCGCAGAGACATTGTTACATTGAACTGTCAATACGTCCAGCTTGTATAGAGTACCAATTCGAGCACCCCTAGCTAGCACCATTGAGCCTCTATTCATTTTGCAGCCATTGCTTGAGAATAATACATGCACTCCGACATCATTCAACTTGCTTATAGAAAGTAAATTTTGAGCCAGACCTGGTATATGCATTACGCCATCAATTCCCTTAATTCTTCCATCAAGAAACTGAATTTTGACTCTTCCACGACCAAAAATTTCCAGAGATGAATCACTTGCCAAATACACCTTTCCACTATCATATTTTTCATACTTTGTGAACCAATATCTATGAGATGTCATATGGAAAGATGCTCCAAAATCAATCAGCCAGACATCATCTGATGGCTAAGTAGCCAAGGTTACAATGAAGGCATCTGCATCGCTCTGAGAAGAATCATTGTTAAAAGAGTTCTTCTTCTTCTTTTTCTCCTCTTTTCAATCCTTTCGGACATGACCAGGCTACCCATAATTCCAGCACTTCACCTTGGACTTTTTTCCAGGAGACTTTGATCTCCCTTTTGACTTTGATTTGGACTTCTTATCCTTCTTCTTGCCATTTTCTTTCGATCTACCTCAAACAACAAGAGCCTCCTTCACCATCTCAGAAGATTTCCTTCTTATCTCTTATGATAACAAAGAAGCAAGCACATCTTCCATCTTTAAAGTGGTTGTCGTGCTCCCAATCACCATCACCAAGTGATCCCAAGAATCTAGCAAAGAACATAACAATAGCATACAACGATCTTCATCATCAATCTTCACACCCATAGATGCTAATTGAGAAATCAACATGTTAAAATCATTCAAGTGATCAGGAACATATGCTCCTTCCAACATTTTCAAAGAGTACAACTTCTTCCTTAAGAACAAATTATTCACCAAGGACTTGCCTTGATAAATATCTCCCAGTATTTTCCATAAAGAAGATGCAGTCTTCTCTTCATGAACATTTAGAAGAACAAAGTCTGCAAAACAAATCCTTATCAGCCCCTTTGATTTTTGACCTTCTAGTTTCCATTCTTCTTGTTTCATGCCTGAAGGTTTCGTTCCAAACACAGTAACCCAAAGATCATGATCAACCAACAGATCCTCCATTTTGAGTTTCCACAACTCAAAATTGTTGCCATTGAATTTCTCAATTTCAATCCTTCCTGACGTACTCGCCATTGCCATCTCAATCTATAATTTGAAAATTATCAGATTTCTACAAAACTCCCATTGAACAAGATTGACACAAAAAACCCAACCTACCCACAAGGATAACACAATTGGCTAGGCTTTGATACCACTTGTTAGGAAAAGCTTAAGTGTGAAACAAAATCTCCTAATGTCAAAACTTAGAGGAGAATGGAGATATGTCTTCAAATTTAATAATTACAGTTCATTAAGATGCACATGAAGGAAATAACATAATAGAGAAACAAACACACAAACACAATTGACACCAGATATACATGGGAAAACCCTTATGGGAGAAAAACCCACCACACCAAAGAAAATCACTTGGCTTTCCTTTCAGATGACAATATTACAACAACAACATTTCCCTGATCAACCTCATACAAAATAACACTGTTACAATTCTTTCAAAACAACATACAATGAAATTCACTAACAAATAATTCAATCATCCAACATATGAACCATAAAACTCTCCAAAACCTTCATAGTTACAATACATTGCAATGTATAGCAACAACCATGATTGATTCATTCTCTGTACAAACTGTTCAGTTCAGTTTCCTTTGTTGAGAAACTGTCGAACTTCCCAGTCTTTGAACGACCATCTCCAAGTCAACAATCATCCTCCGCTGTTCAGTGTACACCTCAACAATCAACCAAGTTCGCACTCGTTCACCAACGGTCTTACTACTGCCAAACAGGTTGAAGGCTCTCATGATATGGTGGTATACACTGCACTACCACTAGAGATTCAAAAGGATCCTGCAGGGGGTGGTATATCACGCTACCACTTGGCTTTGAGAAGGCTTCCACAATATGGTGGTAATCGCACTACCACACCTTAGTGAAACGGTACTCACGGTATACTATGCTACCACACCTCTGCATCAAGGCTCCCGCAGTATGATGGTATACCGCTCTACCACACCTCTCTCACAATCATCCAACGGTACAATGGTAAAAGCATGAACTTAACACTTATGAACTCTTTGCTAATTGGAGAAATTTATAGGGTTATACCAGTGAGTTTGAGACACAAATTCTCAACAATCCACTCATTCTAGGAAGACCATGGTTAGCTACACCTGATGCATTCATAGGTTGTAGGTCTAGAAATATGATAATATCTAATGGGATTGTGACCAAGAAATTGGTTCTCTATCCTCCGGCCCAACCTTATATTTATCTTGAGAAAACCATTTGGCCTACTTTAGACAAGGAATACCACTATTCCCTATAAAATTTGATGAAAATAGAACACAACCCTTTATTGGATGATCGGGATGAAGATGATTTGATTGCTCATATAATATAGAATGACTGTGGTAGGATCTCATAGCAATAAGACTACCTCTCATGCCTACAAGATCCTTTACAAAGCATTATACCTGCCAATATTTTTAGAAAAAATATCTTAGATCTTCCATTCCTTATTGCCACAACAATGTGTACCAATTATTCCTAGCCTTGAACTCTCATCTATGCAAGAATCGCCCAAAGAAATAGAAATCATACCAAGAAAAACGTTGAACATAAATAATGCATTGATTGAAGAACAACAAAATTTCCTAGATATTGTGCTATAGGCACACACAACAACCTTTGCATGGGACTACCATGATATGAAGGGTATATATCATGACTTATTTATGCATACTATTTATATAAATTATGGTTATAGGCCCATTAGATAGTCTCAAAGATGAATGAACCTTGCCTTGAGAGAAAAAGTTAAAGCTGAACTTCAAAAACTCCTTGATGCAAGCTCCATTTATCCTATATCTGATAGTAAATGGGTATCACCTTTAGTCATAGTTCCCAAGAAAGATTGAAAATGGAGGATATGTGTATGTTATAGGGAATTGAACACAACCACTAGGAAGGACCACTTTCCATTGCATTTTATAGATCAAGTGCTTAACTCTTAGCAAGGAAGAAATACTTTTTATTCTTAGATGGTTTCAGTGGTTGCAATCACATAAAAATTGCTTTAGAGAATCAAGATAAAACAAAATTTGCATGCCCTTAGGTTACTCATGCTTATCTACCCTTTGGTTTATGCAATTCCCCAACTAATTTCCAGAGGGTAGTGCTTATCAGCTTTTTTTATGGAGATATATATGGATGACTTCACCACACATGAGGAAACTTATGAGGAAACCCTTAGTAATCTAGAAAAGGTTTTAAAGAGATGTAAAGAACATAATTTGTCCTTCAGTAATGAGAAATTCTTTATGATGATGACTTTGGGAATTATTTTAGGGCATTTCATATCCAGTGCAAGGACCCAAGTTGATCCACATAAGATAGAGATCATATACACATTACCTATTCCACAAAGGTAGAAAGATGTTAGGAGCTTCCTAGGCCATTCAGGCTATTATAATAAGTTCGTTCAGATTTCAGTAAGATTGTTGCACCATTGTTTGTTCTACTGACTAAAGACATATAATTTGATTGGAATTCAGTGTGCCAACATTCCTTTGAAGAAATAAAGAAAGCCTTAACACAAGCACCTATTTTAAGGGAGCCAAATTTGACTTTACCCTTCCATATACACACTAATGCTTCAGATTTTTCTATTGGAGCAATTTTGGGTCAAAAAGAAGGTAACAAAGAATATATTATTTACTACATTAGCAATAATCTTCAAGGAGTGGAATTAAATTATATTACTACAGAAAAAGAGATGCTAGCAGTAGTGTATTCCATCAATAAATTCAGGCATTACATTATTGGTTATGCAGTTTTTGTCTACACATACCATACAACTATCAAATATTTAATGAACAATCCTGTAGTAGGGGGTAAACTAGTTAGATGGATGCTCCTACAAGAGTTTGATATCACAATAATGGACAAGCCTGGTAAGGATAATGTAGTAGTAGATTTTATGTCAAGGTTGCCAACACAATCAACAAAAGGGGTAGTAGATGACTCATTTCTAGATGAGCACTTGTTTTATCTTAATATAAATATACCTTGGTATGCTAATATTGCACAACTATTTAGTGACAGGGCAGACTACACACTTTTCTCCAAGGGAAAAGAGACAGCTAGTGCATAAGTCTTTTCCATATTCTTGGATATCTAGTTACATGTTCTACATTGGCCCAAACAATATTATGAGAAGGTGCATAAGGGAATATGAAATATTTGATATCATGAAGGCTTGCCATGATGAAACATGTGGGGGTCACCTTGCAGTCAAAAGACTAGCATTCAAAATCCTCACAACTGGTTACTACTAGTCAACTTTACACAAAGATTCTTTCAAATATACAAGGAGTTGTGATAGATTCCAAAGAATGGGTAAGCCAACAAGGAGTGATGAAATTCATTACAACCACAATTAACACTAGCTCCCTTTGACAAATAGGGTGTAGAATTTATTGGGCCAATTTCACCTACTTCTAACAACAAAGAGTACATTATGGTTTACACTAATTATCTAATTGAGTGGATGGAAGTGAAGGCATTACAGTTTTTCAAAGATGGCGATGTGGCTAAATTCTTATATGAGGAAATTTTTACTAAGTATGGAATACTTAGAGAGATAGTGATTGATCAAGTTCAATAATTTACTTCAGAGCTCATTACCAAATTGGTTGGAGAATATGAAATTGGGCACAAAAATTCAACACCTTATCACCCTTAGGCCAATGGCCAGGTGGAGGTTACCAACAGAGAAATTGAAAGTATTCTCAGACAATGCAATTACACATAAAAGATTAGATTACTAGATTACCAGAAGTAGTATGGGCATACAAAACAACATGGAAAAAAACAACTGGTTTCACATCCTATGAGCTAGTATATGGCAAAACAACAATCCTCCCAATAGATTTTGAGTACAAGATATTAATAATAGTAGTAGAGTTGTACATGGATCTCACAACAACTCAAAAGAAGAGGTTACACCACTTAAATGGGCTGGATGAAATTAGGATGGAGGAAATCCATAACACTAAAATAATACAAAAATAGAGGACAAAGTGGCATGACCAATATATAAAGACAAAGGAATTTAATGTTGGAGACTAGGCCTTATTGTATGATTCAAGATACAAGGATTTTGGGGGGAAATTCCAATCCAGGTGGTTGGGAACTTATGAAATTAGCCAAGTCTTTCCTAATAGAGTAGTAAAGTTGCAGACAATAGATGCAGTAAGGTTCTCCCTCCTGGTTAATGGCCACAGGTTAAAATTTTATAAGAAATTGATAATGAGAGATGACTTCATTATTTATCTCACTCAACAGTATGGTTCTACTGATGATTACAGTTATTCATATACAAATACCATATCCAAAAATGATGACTCAATAGTAGCGAATATACCAAGTTCTTCAAGTGATTAAGTGGTTGAGTAACTACACAACTTATCCCTTGAGGTTGCTCAGGTCTAATTTCTTATTCCACCTCACATGCACACACAACATAGTCACACTGATGTACATACTTTTTCTAGAGGGACCTGTCTTATATATATAGTTGTAACCATTTAGTAAGGGCCTTGTTGGAGTAGAGACCTGTAGCACAAAATTTGTCATAATTTAGATGGGACCTAATGCCGAAGGTACCCGCAACATCACTTAGCAGGAAATTTTAAAATTTGGTGCCATATTAATTGTGGTTCACACCTCTTTCACCTCATTTTCCTCACACATGTAGCACTAGTCTTATCATAATATGTACTTGCAACATGATCATCTTATTTCACGTTGCCAATTCAAATTCAAGCATTTGAGCTATCACATCACTACCCATCATTCATTTATTTTGTTTCATTTCATTACACCTACCACCATATCATTAATTCAACTGCAATTACTTCTTGTCACATCAAATCATCGTGCAGATATATTTTACTCAACTTCACATACACGATGTTCAGTTAATCACCTCCGATAGGTATGCAAAGTACATTACCATAATTATGATGGATTTCTAAATGCTTTGATTATATATTTCCATATTAAATTATCATGCAATCTATTCATTACATTTATTTCCATATTCTCTAATCATACCTTTTCCTATCATGAGTTGAAGTGAGGTTACTTTAAACCTTCAATTGGGGGAGGATACTATATCAGCCAGTTTTTTTCATTTTTTTCCACCTAAAGACAAATGCAAATGACATGCAAACACTTTTTGTCCTAAATTGCACCTACCTTTTGTTGTTAATTTTAATTCTCGATTCCTTGAATCTTGTGATTTTGAGCTAAGTCGAACCCATTTTTAAGCTCAATTAAGTTGATACAAAAGAGAAGGGGTTGCAATTACAATACAATTGTAGTGAGGAGTGCATGTGAAGTTAACAGAGTAAGAGAAGGGTTTAAGGGTGGTGAAGTTGAAATTAAGTTGAATTTCTAAGGATAGAACATTGAGCAGAGGTAAAGTGATTCACCAATGGGAGGTGAGGTTATTAGAAGAGATCCATCAACACACAAACAAATATTAGAAGATGCATTGGTATTGCATATCTTCACAAGGGTTGGTTGGCTAGATTTATTTCTAGAGCTGGCAGAGTTTGATAATGACATAACTAGGAGATTTGCAACTACATTACAACATGAAAAAGCCATGGTAAAAGGGTTGTTAGTGGATCCATCAGAAGGATCAATTGCACAAGTATTTGGTTTGCTTGGGACTAGAGCTAAATTTCTAGTTTGAGCAGATGTTGTGGCTGCAAGAGAAGAATTTTGTGAGCAAGGAGAAAACTTGGATTCATCATCCCAGGGTACAAAAAGACTTTCTCTTCCATGAGTTTTGGCCAACTATACTTCTTATGTTATTAGATACCTTACTTGTGATGGTAGACAAAATATTCTATACACTATACATTTCAAATTACTGAGTCGCCTTCACCATAATAGACTAGCAAATGTGCTCAATTACCTCTATAATATGCTAAAAAGGATGGCATCTGAATACCAAAGGAAACAAAGTGATACAACTTTATCACATCACTATTTAATAGCCCTAATAGTAAAAAGGAGCCTTAGGATCCAATATCCATAGGTATATTGGGAAGACTTAGTGAATTTTCAAGATACTAACAGTCTACTTGAGGCACCTACAGTACCTAAAATCCTAGAAACACAAGCTACAACTACAAGAGGAAGTTCTCATGTTTCACCTATGGCTTCACCTACCTGTAGCCAAGGTGAGCTTGAGGAGCATAATGTGCAGAAATCATCACCTGCGACATCTAGGTAACCTGCAATAAAGAAGACTCCATCCACCTCTAAGATACCAAAACTTAAGAAAAAGGGGGGTAGCTCTTCTACACCTTCAAAGGTGCAAAAGAAAAAGGAAACACAAAAGGAGACATCTGCTACACCTAGGTGTTTAGGTTGGTTGAAAAATAAAGATGTTATGAGGGGGAGTGTGGAAAAACCAAAAGAAGAGTCAAAGGGTAAGGAACAACAGGAAGAGGATGTGATGTTGGTTGAAACAAACTCAAGAATAAAGGGAAATACCTCTAAAAATGTGCATACACCTACAAAGAGGAAGTGGTATGTATCCACCACTTCTAATTCATACTTAGAGGATGTATTTATTGCCAGGAAAACAAGAAAGAAAACCCCAAATAACCCTAATCATGAAGGCTATGACTATATATGGTGTGGTAATGAATAATTTTTAGAAACAGAGGAAATATTTTTAGAGGATAGAAATATCATAAAGGAGCTTCAAGAAGCTCAAGATAGAATTGAACAGTTGGAGGAACTAGTGTAGAGTTATGAGAAAAGAGACAAAGAAAGGGAGGTAAAAATACAAGAACTAGAGGAGAAACTGTAGACATATGGGCATGGTGCAAAGTTGGACCTATTGGCACTACTGACCATGATCAAAATAGGGGATAGATAACTTACAACAGGAACTCAAAAACCTCCTACCACAAAAACCCCAATTTACCATACAACTTTGTCTCTTGGGTATCAACTATGGAAGGGAACTGATGAATTATCATAGGAGAAAGAAAAGTGGAGAAAAAAAATAAACTCTGATTACAAAGCACACAAAAGTGTTGGAGGGGAAGGACATTGAATTAAGTAAATTAGTGGTCATAATGGAAGAAATAGCAGATAAGGCTGCCCAAATTATCAAGTGTAGACCCCTAGCTAGAACATATGCCTTGTTTCTCCAAGAAAAATTATTAGGTTTTCAATTTAGTAAATTGATTAGCAACACATCAATGTCCATGAGCAACAAGCTTGAATTTCTTCATATTTTTGCTAATGCTACTCCTGATGAACAAGACCAACTATGTGAGTATTATCTGCATAAGTATATCATTTCAGAGGATGCACAATGGAACCCCTTAATGTTTGTAGGGGATTTGCAAGTAAGAGCTTTAGCATCCTATTTTAAAAATGAACAATTTAGAGGTGAAATCATGGAGGAGTATGCAGAAAGAGAAAATTCAATTGCACTTCCAGTGAGGAAAGAGTCTAAAATTCCTGATGAGATAATAGATGAGTGGTTACTACTCCTGAAACACAAGGGTGCATGAGGAAAGATTATGAAAGTAAGGATACAAGGCTACAACAGGATGCAAACACTGACAGTTCGGTTAATTCAAAATTGTTATAAATGTGTATAAGAAAGGTGGAATAGTTTGACTCCAAAGCTACAAAGGAAGGAACCTCATTCAGTATATAATTTCATATCTATGATTGAAAGAGTGTGTAGGTGCATGGATATTCTTGTTTATCAAGCAACTAAATGGATACCACTCACATTCCAATTGCCTATGCTCCTTTATCCAATCCCCCATTAGTAAGGGGATAAGATGAAGGAATGTGAGGAGGTTGAGCTTACTAGGATGAAGAGAGTTGCAGCTTACAGAGGATTCTACCTGAAGTAGACCAAGGGAATAGATATTGTCATGGACCTCAGGGAGATTATACTACATTACAATATGTACCCCTAGTGCATTTTGCTTGAGGGAAAGCAAAAGGATAGTTGGGGGAAGTAATGAATCCATTTCCTAATGTTTTAAAGCATGTTTATAGACATTATCAGATAATCCTTTCAAACATATTCCTATGCTATGCTATCTTTTTATGCTAATTATAAAACCTTGGACCTAAATTAGAGTAATGGAAATATAGTTATGATATAGTAGCATTGCATGATTTATATGTGAATATGTATGGAATGTGATTAGAATTTTGTGTTTAATCATGGTAGTTAGCTTTATGTATGTGTTTTGTGGATTAACCTCTTGCAGCCCAAGAAGACATTGTAGCCTGCAACAACTAAAAGTTGTAGCTTGTAGCCAAAGGAGGTCTTGGACAGCGAAATAGGGGAAATGCTAGAACAATCTGAGCATTATAACAATCATGTGGAGACACCTGATGGAGTTAGTCATGCATCATTATGATAGTTAATAAGGCGTTGAAGAAGAATAATTCTTTTATTGATAGGATACTGGATAACTGATTATTTGTTCCACGTTGCAAATCTATTTTGCATAGCTTTAATCCTATTTGAACTCTTGTTTCTTTTTAGTTGCAGTTTGAATAACTCAATATTAACTACACACTTTGCTATCTAGGGAGTTGTAGTTAATGATTTCAGTTAAGAGTTGTGTTTAGAATAAAATCCCCCATGCCTATGTATAGTTGGTGGTTGATTCTTTAACACAGTTAGTTGGTTAATTTCATACTGGTGGATTTTTTATTAATTACTTCTTAGTTTATAGTTGTAATCTACATATATGTTGATTGTTCAAAAATGGTTTTCTTGAATACAATCTTTGAGAAAGATTTTATGTGATCTTTTAGAATGCATAATTAATGAAGATCAAGTTGACATGGTTGCATAGAATCTAAAGATTTAGATTTGGTTTTAGTTTAAGTGAAGACAACCACTCAAGGTAATTGTTCTTCACTATAATTATAGTTGTTTTATTTATGTTTAGTAGTTATTTATGTTAGTCATTACTTCATAAATTGCATGAAAGTTAAAATAGATTCTCATATTATGATTATCAATAATGGTTGTTCATGTGCATGAATGCATTCAATTGACTTGTACTACTCCAGAGGATATATTAGGTTCAATTATCAATTTTTAGTATTTTTTAGTCAGTTTCATTAATTCTCTGTTAACAACAATTCAACTACAAATTATGTTGTAGGTACCCGTAACTAATAGCGCTAATTTACTTCTTTCATTTTTATGTGTTTCTATGATTTTATAGCAAGTGGAATACCTTTAATAGGATAACCTAGGCAATCTCAGGTCTTTGAAAGCACATACAGTGCTAGTGCTAGTGTCAGTGCCATCATAAATTTTACAAGCCCTAGTTGATAATTTAATGAAGTCTTTGTAATGTTGAGTGAACTATTCAGCTAGGTCATTCCTCTAAATTATGTGATTTCCACCAAGTTTACAAGACACTAATTTAGACTCTACAGTCCTGAATCCTACAAGTAATGGAAGCAAGAAAAGCTTGAGTAGATATTTTATTTCTTTGAAGATTGCCAAAACACTATTTATTCCACTGATTAACCTTGAATTTCATAAATTGTAATCTTTTGGCAAAGGAATACATAGCCTTGCCATGGATAGGCTTTCCCTATTGCCACCACTCAGCCATAAGGTCATGAAGAGAAGAATCTCGCAACCACATAAGTTGAAGCTTGAAAGACCAATTTTAGGGACTGTGGAAGCAGTAGATGAGAGATTGATTGGCCAATGGTTTGATCCTCTCCAATCCAAAATCTCTGAGCAAGTAGACCACCTAACCCCAACCCAAAAGTAGGAAACCAGGAAATGATCCAACCTCTCAGAAATAGCATTCTCTCCACATCTCCTATTATTCCAAGTGAAGAGACCATTATTGGGCTTAACATCAACTAAGTTCAAAGAATCAATATTATCCTCGAGGAGACAAACATAATGGTCCAACCTAGCGATCCTGCCCTATTTCTCCTTAAGACAAGAAACAACATTAAAATCTCCAGCCGCAATCCATAGAAACAAAGGAGCTAGAGTTCTGATATATCTAACATGATCCCACAATTGAGCTTTACTAGGAAGGTTAGTAGGAACATAAACATTGGTGAAAATATAGGTTTCACCTAACTCCAACAAGAGGCAACCATCGACATCATCGAGCGAATCAAACACCACCAATGAGGAAAAAATTTCCTAGGGTCCCAAAAATAGGCCAATCCCCCATAATTACCATAAGCTCCAACACACTAATACAATATTTGAGGCCAAATTCTAGGAGCCTTATTCAACATAGCCTCCACAAATAACTTAGTCTCTTGAAGAAAAACTAAATCAGGACCATGAGCACCAATCATCTCGCGAATAGCCTTTTATCGAGGGATGTTATTCAAACCCCTCACATTCCATGAGATAACAAACATCTCTAAGATTGGGAGAAGTGGGAGAATTGTTTTCACTAACCTTGAATCCACTAAATTCTCATCCAACAACTTGACCTTCTTTAGATCCTTTTTGCAACCCGCCTTGGAAGGTTTCTCTCGAGACCCCTTCTTCAGGGCTTTTGATGCAAGCCTAGGGAATTCACCACCCCACTAGTTTTCCCTGGATCCAAAGAATCCTTAGGTTGAGGATAAATAGGATCTTTTGAAACCCTGGCCTCAACCAAGTCCACTTTTCCACTCTGATCTATACCGATTGGAATTTGAGATATTGCATCTAGGACCATCTGATCCACCTAAGTTTCTCCCGAAGGTAAATTCTAAAAATCCTTCCCATTATCTCTAGATAAGTCCACTCTCAAGGACCTCCCACCTGAATGAGGTTCCACAAGACACCCTCCTCCAAGACTAAGTCCTCCAACGTATCAAATCGATTGAAAATCCCATCATCTTGTCTATCCTTCATGGATCCCTTTAGACCACACCCTTTATTGTGAGGCTTGATCGAACTAAAACCCTCCTTTTCTAATGCCCCTTCAACCAATGGGGCCTTTCATTTATCATTCTTGGGAGTTGGGATGGAATTAGAATTTTTTGTACTAGTTGCTTGATTAAACCGAGGGCATTTCCTTTGTAGGTGCCCATACTCATGACAAAAATGACATCTAAAGGGGAGGGTTTCTTAATATAATTGTTGAATCCAAGACACCAAACCAAGAGACATTGCCATAGAATCTGAAAAAGGATTATTCAAATCAATTTCCACATATATGTAGGTATAATTAATTACCTTTTAGTCCAAAGTTTGTTGAGCTGGGCCAGTGACTTGCCAATGATGAGAGCAATAATTTGCAAAATATCACTCTGCCAACACTCCAATGAAAGTCAAGGGAGACAAACCCAAACAAGAACCCTCAAGGGAAGCTCCTCACCTGCATTAAAACCCACATGTGAGGGTTTCATGAAAATCCCAACCCAATTAAAAAAATAAAATCCCCCTTCAAAAGCTTGATTCTTATTTGACATGCAAGTAAACACAACTATAAAATAATTGTTTGTCATCACCTTTATCTCCATATCCCCTTTGGGATTCCACACCTTCCAAGCCTAGGGTTCCAAAACCAACAAAGAGAGTCGGATTCCCATAAATTTCCAAATCAAAGAATGCTTGCAAAGGTACTCAACATCTTCCGCAATCGATTCCAATTGAATCACCAAAATCAGGTGTTCTTGGCTTTGCTCTAAACATCCATTAACTTTTTAGAGTCTGGGAAAACCCTTCTCCCCCAATGCACCTTCACCATTTGAAAAATCATTAAGGCCCTCCATAGATTTTGCATACAAAGCAACACGAGGATCTATCCAATCCATGGCTCACAAAAGCAACCAAACCAAAAAAACCCCACAAGAAGAAAGAGAATGAAGAGTCCCCACTCAAAACCTAAAAGAACGCACAGAGGAAACAAAAGCACAAAAAAAATCCCACAAAATAATGAAAACATCGCTAAATCAAAAGAAAATGATAGCCCAATCAACTACCAATACCCGTTGACCCCAAATATCCCCCAAACACAGACAAAAACACTGCCATCTTTTCCTCCTATCGATCATCAAGTGAGTATGTTACACTAGAGCTAGTACATTCTTACAAATATCTAGAACTCATCTTAATTACTAATAGAGCTAGAACATCTGAATAGTAAAAAAGCATGAGCATAAAAATAAAATCTATGCAAGATGAAATGCTTCTCATGATTAAGACAACCATGTAAGACTTGAAATTTTAGACCAAGTTAATAAAAACATTACTGTATGGTCATTCTATACACTTCCAAAGTATAAATAAAAAAACATGAACAAAATTGAGCAATGTAAGAAACAATTTATTAATATTATTATTTTTATTTTAAAATTATTTTATTTTATTGAAGAACTATTATTATTTACTTAAAGTTATTTTATTTTATTTTACTTTAAAAATATTTCTTAGAAATATTTTTTATATTGATATATTAATATTAATATTTATAACATATTATTAATTATAAAAAATAATTATATTTTATTTATATTATTATAAATATTTTAAATATATCTATTTGAAAAACACCAAGAAATTAGTTATGAATTCAATTTTATTTATTTAAGAGATTTATTTTAAAAGAACTTAAATATATCTATCTTACAAGATATTAATTCGAGTTATTTTATTAAACAAATTAAAAAAATATTTATTTTTATCTATTTTAGTTTTGTAATCTTACTAAAGGATAGATGCATATTATTTAATAAAAATTAAAGATAATTTTTTTGGAGTCTTATTACGGCTTTATATATATCAAAAAATATTAATAACATATATAAAAAAATATTACTTATTTTTGTTCATGCAAAAGTTGTTAGTAACATGGACCAAAACCAAGTCTTTTTTACAAGCCTCTACTAGCTCTTATTCATGCATTGATAAATCCAAAAATGCTAGAGAACGATGCAATGGTGTTCTTATTATTTCTAATGGCCTTCTTTGCCAATTATGAAAATGGCTAATAAACAAATTTAATGTATTATCATTAGATGAAATTGTTTGAGCCATTTCCAATAGAAAAGTAAACAGAGTCAGTAGTGAAGGGAGCAAAGGAAAAACCTCATCTAGAATACCTTCTTGTTCAATAGCCTATTGCAATGCCCCCTCTAGCTTTATAGCCATTGGTCGGGGCATTAGTGGCGAAGATAACAACACCATAAGTAGAAATTTAGAAAATAGTCAATAGTTCCATGCTTGACATGAGTTCAATAATGCTACTCTCAATTCATCTACACTTCAAAGAACAAAACCATCTTGTCAGTATTTGACATAAACTTCATAGCAACACAACCTTTATTAAATATTATTTTTTCTTATTGTTAATTTTTTAAATAATTTTTAGAATTTTCATGATTTTTCATTCTCATGTCTTTAAAATTAATAGATGTAAAATGACTCTAATATAATAAGAAAAAAAAATTCTCATCTTCAACATAACTTTTTGATTAAATGATAAAAAATTATATTTCATACAAATTAAAATTGATTCCAATATAATAAACAAAAAATACATTCCATAATGTTGGCCTACAACCCTTTAAATACAAAACAATGTCATTATGAAATAGACAACACATACAATACAAAATGAATAGAATTAACTATTAATTGGATCCACTATTAACTATTTTATAGTCAAAATGAATAAAATTAACTATTTTTTCTCCCGAAAAATATTTCATAATATCAAATTAATTAAAAAGATATTACATATTGAATAAAATTAACTATTAACTATCAATATTTTACATCATACGAATAAGAATCTCATAACTATTATCTAATAAAATGATAGATAATTTTTTTTTGATATTTTGAAATAAATTTAAGAAAAAATATACATTAAATTTTTTGGCCAAGCTATTTTAATTTTGCTTTTTCATTGGTTCATTTATTATCAATTGATAAAAACTAACTCACACATAAACTAATAATCTTAAATACCCATACAAACTAAAATTGACTCTAATATATAAAAAAAAATGTATTCAATAATAATCCACAATCATTTAAATACAAACTAACTTCATTTATGAAATGGGATAATCAATAGAATAAAGAATTGATATGAAAATAATGTCATTTACAGTCAAAATGAATATAGTTAAAATGATTTGGAAGAGCTAACGATAGGAAAGTTGAAGAATCTCTCAAGAATGCAATGTTAGGCATTAGTCTGAGTTTTTGTGTGGGCATTGCAGTAAGGCCACAGTTGCATGCTTGCTATTGACCTTGCATGTGTCCAGGCATATCCGAATCGAGGTTGTGGAGTGTTTCTTTGTTGCGGGGGAGATTTGGTGCTTCTAAGGCGGGTCTTTTAATTTTTTCTCATGTTCATTTTACTTTATCTGTTGCATTGTGTTTATTACCAGGTTGTCTCTTAGTTGTTTTAGTTGCACAGGTGTGGGCTTTCACCCACTTGATTTATTTTCTGGTCAGTCAATTTTGGTCTCATTTACGCCTAGAGGCAGGTGGTTTTCTTTGAGCATGTCTAACCTAGGTGAGGGTTCATTGAGGAATGGGGATTTCTATTTGCAAAAGGTGAATGGGTGCTTGGAAATATTGCAAGAACATCTGGTATTGGTTATTCAACCTGACTCTGCGGTCGAAGATGTTGAATATTATAGTAATCATGTGTTGATTTGCAAGTTCGTGGGGATGCGGGTGTTTCTTCCCTTTGTAGACTGTTGGGTTCGAAAGACCTGGAACCCTAAAGGTGATTTTAATATAATGTTGGCAACCAACAATTTATTCAAGGTGGACTTTTCCTGCGTTGCTGATAGAAATCAAGCATTTGAAAGGGGACCTTACTTTTACAATTAGGTCGGCATCTTCATCAAACCATGGCATGTGGGTTTCAACTTTGCAAAGGAACTCCCTTCTAGGGTTCTGATCTGGGTGCAACTCCCTCATTTGCCTCTGGAGTGTTGGCAAAGTGATATATTGCAAATGATTGCCCTCTTGCTTGGTAAGCCTATTGGGCCCTCTCAACAAACATTGAATAAAATGGTTTTCTCCTTTGATCGTGTGTGCATTGAAATCGACTTGAACAATATGTTGTCGGATTCAATTGACATGAGCATTGGGACAACTTCTTGGACCCAACAACTAGATTACGAGGCATTGCCTTTTCGATGTCGTTTATGTCATGAATATGGTCACCTTCAAAGGAAATGTCCTAAAGTTGTTATTGTTGCTGGTACGACTAATGCTCCTTCTCGGCCTGCTCTAAATTTGGACAAAGGTGAGGCTCCTATGCAGGGGGTGGTGGCAGATAAGGATGGTTTTGTACCTTCTAAGTCTCACAACAGAGGTAGAGGTCAAAAGAGGACTCTCAAGGATAGGCAAGAAGAGGAAACTTTTAACATGTTTGAAGCCTTAAAGGACTTAGTTTAGGAGGAAGGTCTTCCCCTTGATAGTAAAGTAGGTGATGGACCTTTAGCTATGACACACCTCGAGAATTAGCCAAATGCTATTTTTGTCCTGATTTTGATAGTGAGTCAAATGACTTAGATGGTCACAAATATTCCTCCTTCAGCTCCTTTGCTTGGGGGAATTAGTATGGTGCTAAATATTGCTATAGATTTGCTATCCTTGATGTTGAACTCATAATTGAGAAAGGTGGTGGCGAAATTGGTAAAAGTAAGTCTTCTTCTCATGCTCTAGGCTTGCAACAAAAACCCTCTAAAAGGGGGGTTCTTGAGAAGCCTCTTAAATCAGGAAGGAAGAAGGATCCGAAAAGGGTGAAGTTAATTAGTGAGACATTGGTGGAGTCTAGTTCTATGAAAACTATTGATTCTCACTTCTCCCAAACTTAGTGATGATTGTTTTATCTTGGAATGTTAGGGGTATGAATATCATCCCTAGATAAAAGGCTATTCATGAGTTGATTTGTGTTCACTCTCTTGATATGGTTTTCATTCAAGAAATTAAGTTGTCAGTGGAACGTATGTGGAATTTGGCTTCTAGGATTTGGGGTAGAGGTATGTGTCGGTGTGTGGGGGCGCAGAGAAGCTCTGGGGGACTTGCTTGCTTATGGGATCTATATAGAGTTATTCCTATATGGTGGATCTCTTGTAGGTATTATATCTCTCTCGTGGCTTCTAGTTTGGAGTCAAGTAAAATAATCCTTTTTTCCAACATATATGCTCATATTGATTTCCTTGGTAAGACACACGTCTGGTCTCATGTTTGATACTTGTGTTCTTTGGAACCTTTTCTTCCTTATATTTGGGCAGGTGATTTCAATACTATCTCCTCCATGGAGGAGAAAAGGGGTGGTACTTCTCATTTGAACCCCTCATCAAATCTCCTTAGGGACAATATGGATCTTTTGAATTTGGTGGATATCAAACCCTCAAATGGGATGTTTACTTGGAACAATAGGAGGACTAGTGATACTACCATTTCGAAAAGTTTGGATAGCTTTTTGGTATCTAGCTTTTTGGTTGGTGACAGGTGGAGGACTAGCTCTAATATTTTGGATTGGCGGGGCTTTGATCATTGACCGATCAAATTCTATGCTTATTTGCCTAGATTCTCTAAAAGGATGTCTTTTAGATTTCAAATCATGTGGCTTCGGGACATGTCACTTCTTGATCTTATTCTTGGTTGGTGGAGCTTAGGGAAGCCGACATTTAGCATTGCTATGTACTCCTTTGTCAAGAGGCTTCAATATATCAAGTATAGGTTAAAATAGTGGAATAAACACCATTTTGGCAATGTCTTCCAAGCTAAAAGGGTTGCTCAGGAGCACTTGGATTCTATTACTCGGTAGATTTAGGCCTAGGGATTACCTGAGGATTTGAGTAGGATGGAAGCTGTGACAGTGAAGGTTGTGGAAGAATGGGATCTTCAAGAGGAAATTTTCTAGAAGAAAAAGTCTCACAACGACCAGCTCTAGGAAGGTGACAGGAATACTTCTTTTTTCCACAATTCAATTAAGGATAAAAGATAAGGAAATATCATTTCTTGTCTCAGGTCCCCAGATGGGGATCATTTGTATTCTTCTACTGAGATTACACAAGAGTCTATTCAATTTTTTTATACTTTGTTTTTCGATGATACCCCTCCCGTTGGTGTGGATGAGGCTACAATCTTAGCTTGCATCCCTCCTTTGGTGACAGATGAAATGAATGACTCAAACTTCTCAAACCAATCTCCTTGGTGGAAGTGGAGGCCATTGTATTTCAGATGAAGAAAGGTAAAGCTCCTCGGCTTGATGTATTTCCAATAGAGTTTTTTTAGAAGTTCTTGGACGTTGTTAAGTTTGACCTTCTCGAGGTTATCCAAGAGTCTCTAAAGAACAAGCAAATGCTAAGAGCTATGAATGCCACTTTTATGGCACTTATCCATAAGCAATAGGGTGCTAACTCTTTGTATCTCTTTAGACTAGTTTCCCTTTATAATGTGGTATATAAAATAATTACTAAATTGATTGTTGAATGCTTGAAGTTGTGGTTAAATAGGTTGATTTCTGAAGAGTAGGGTGGATTTGTGATTGGAAGGAAAATTCTTGATGGTGTTGTTATTATGGCTAAGACTATGCACTCCATGGCCTCCTCTAGAAAAAAAGGCTATGTTTATTAAGTTGGACGTGGCCAAAGCCTATGATCACGTCAAGTGGGATTTTCTATCCAAGATCTCAAGGGCCTTTGGGTTTGGAGGTGCCTAGATTTATTGGGTTATGTGTTGTGTCACTTATTCCTCCTTCTCTACATGCTTATCAATGGGGATCCTTCTAAGCTTTTTGGGGCATCTAGGAGCCTTCGACAAGGGGATCCTTTATCCCCCATGCTTATTCATTTTGATGGTTGAGGGCCTTGGAAGATTTATCAAATCTCACATGGAGCTTGGCCTTATTCAAGGTTGGTGCTAGGGCAATAATCTACCCTCCCAATCCCATCTCCAATTTGTGGATGACATGACTTTGATGGGCATGGACAAAGTGGATGAAGCGATCAAATTAAGGAAGGCCTTGGACTGCTATTTGGTTGCTTTGGGGTAGAGCATAAATGAGTACAAGTCCTCCATTTATTTCTTTACCACTCCTAAGCTTATTCAGTAGAGAATCACTAGGATACTCAGGTTCCAAATTGGCTCGCTTCCCTTTGTTTACCTCAAAATCTGTCTTGTAGTGTGCATGCTTCCAAGGCTATTTTGGAGATATGTTTGTTGATGGTGTTTTTATGCACTTCACAACATAGGTTATGCATAGGTGCATCACCTCTCTTGAAAGACAATCTTCCACAATCATATTGCAGAACACTATCCCAAGGTCTCTCAGATGTCAGGTCATGACAGTGCTTGGAATATATCAGTTGATTTGTGATGTAATTTGTTGGAATCACAAGGTGATCTTACGTGAATCAAAATTGTAGGAGAATTGGATCTGTGAAAAGAGTTCTTTGGATAGGAAATTACTGCACTTTTGCTGCAGGTTCAAACAACAATCTTGAACTCCATCTTATTGTTGAATTTGGCTTTACAATGTGCAATGAACTTTAGCATAGGTTATTTCTTAAAAAAAAAGGAAAAGGGCAGGAAAGAGAGAAGGTTCTTGGACTTTCAACTATCGATGAACAATGATCATGGAGGTTCCTGTTGTGGACACTTTCCTTAAAATAGAATTTCACTTAACCAAAAATTTCACAATGCCATGAAATCTATGCTATCTTTTAGGGACTGCAAATGTTTCATCATTCATTCACCATATAGATGTGACTAAAGATAAATTTTAGAGAGCAACTATAAAATTAGAGTCCAGACTAACTTTGCACAGTCACCTACCAACAACAAATGATTAAAAGTATGGACAAGAAAAGCATAAACATAGCAAAAATCTTCACAACCAAAGACAAGATTACCAAATCTACCTAGGGCAGCTAAAAAGGAAATTAGAACAGCAAAGTAACTCAAACTAGAATCTTAACTTATGGGAGAAGAATCATGAAACATGAGAAGAAATCCATAATACACCAAAATCATTGTATTTCTATTGCAATTTCTACAACATGTCTTTACAACAACTCAACTCTCTCAAAATGAGAGGAGGAGACCCCTATTTATAGTTTCCAAAAAATTAAATGAGTGGCCAAGATTCAATTCCATTATGTGGCCAAGATTCACCTTACAGCAGGGTTTCACCTACCCCCAAATATATTACATTTTAAAATACATCTTTTGTCTTTTCCCTGTTTTGTCTTCTAGTGGCAGCACTATAGCATTTTCGTCTTTTTGTTGATTGCTCTTTGTTGCAGCTATTCTTTAAGAAATTATTCATCAATGACAGGGTTGCCTTCCCGTTTCTTCAAAACCGCATACTCCATAAATCTCAAGATTACCGGTCAAAGCTTGTCGACCTCAATGATGTCAGACCTTAGCACTTGGTAACTCCATTCCTTGGAATTATTAATGATATTTTCCCAGTCTTCGTCATACTTGGTAGCATGGTCTTTGAAAAGCTTTGACTAGGTGAAAGCTCATGCAACAAAGCTCATAAAGTTTGTGGTAACCTCGGCTGACATTCCCTTCTCAATCCTCCTCTGGAAGTGAGGCTTTATGCTTTTTGGATTGATCTTAACAATAGGCACCTT
Organism: Sequoiadendron giganteum; assembly: GCA_007115665.2. Classification (NCBI taxonomy): domain Eukaryota; kingdom Viridiplantae; phylum Streptophyta; class Pinopsida; order Cupressales; family Cupressaceae; genus Sequoiadendron; species Sequoiadendron giganteum. The sequence goes on from CM021109.1 coordinate 597,589,860, forward strand.
ATGACCTGTCATCAACTTGAGGTATCTAACACCATCTCCTCTGGCCTCCTTGGTGTTAGAATCCAAGATCACCTGCATGCAAATGGATACCTGTCACATGCAAAAGACATGCAAAACCAACAAGATGTTCTGTAAACCTCAAAGTGTAAAATGCATTATGAGAATCCCAAATATTACAAAGAGATCAATCCTTATGAAGGAGATCAAGAAACCCTAAAAGGGAAACCCTAAATGAAACCCTAGTGTGCACACTTAATAATTAATCAATTATTAATGTGCCTAAGTTTAGCTTAAACAACTAGAGGAATAAGTGACTTAATTAATTAACTAGTATGATATAATTAATTAAGCGTAATAAATTATTACTCTAACACCCCCCCTTAAGATGAACTTAGGAAGAAGCTAAAACACTAGAATAAGATGCATGCAAGCAAAGATGGGTCCCGACAACTAGGCCTGATCAAGTACCCATTTACAAATGCAAGAAAGAGGTAGAGGAGGAAAACCCAGTGGGACAAAACCCCCCTACAATGATATGACATGCTGCAAAGAAGCACTGGAAGAACACTGTAGAGTAACACTGGAACCGCAATCTGGCAAGCAAGGAAAGATACTTCTGTCTACAAGAAACCATATCGAAATCATCATAATGTGACAACAGACCTGATGCCATGGAACACTCGAAAACTCCAAACGGGAACAACGCTGGAATCTATGAAGTAGCAGTCGATTATTGAATGATGTATCACTGAAAACGAAGTGCAAAGATGCAAGATGCACTCTCCCAACTGCCAAAATATCCAGGTAATCTCCAAAACACCCATCGGGCCAAATCTGGATTAACGAAAAACCTAGGATAGATACAGAAAAAAGTGTATGGACAGCAACATAAAGCTCCTCAATACCTTTCCAATGCCGCAAAGATAGCGAAAATCGGAGATCGTGGCAAAGAGTTATGAGCTCGAAAGCATAAAAAATGCATCTGACTTCAACCAGAAATAAATGCAGTAAAATAGGAAAATACTGAAAAATAAACTACACCAAATGAAAGTACTCGGAACCAGCTTTCCGGCGATATCTCATTTGCCCGATTTCGATACCGTATGCCCAAGTTATGCCAAAAACAAAAAAACTGCTCTTTTAAGGCAAATAAGGGTTAGGGGGACAAACTGTCGTATAGCCGATGATGTCAGCACTTCCTGGGAAAAAATTTGATAGCCTGGAGGCTGTCGGGGCAAAAATTCAGAACCCTGCAAAAAAATTTCGGCTCCTGGTCACCCATGTGACTGGGGCAAGGGCTGGAGTGGGTCGGCCGCCAGGCGCATAGCACCTGGTCATCCATATGACCTCGGCCGAGGAGGGGAGGGCCCCCAGGGGCTGAAGGAGACCAGCGGCCGGATGGGGGAGCCACCAGTGGCTGGTGGCACGTGGGTGGCGTTGCGGTGGCTGCCCCGTGGAGCGGTGGCAGCGGGACCATTTTAACTGGCTGCGCAAAACCTCATGCGCCAAATTGATTTTTTTTTAAATAAAATTCGAAAATCGTGCCTCGTGAAGCGTGTTGGGGAGGCCGTATGGCTTCCCTGGCAAAAACATTTTGCCTCAAAAACCAACTGTTCAAAAACGGATGATTTGATAGGCGTTTCTAGAGTTTTGGGGTGCTGCGAACGCGATGGCGACGTCCGTTTGAGCCCATAGTGTGCCGAAAAATCAGTTACCCCAGATCTTGCAGAAAAGATGCCGATGGAAACCCTTGCACTTGAAACTCACTGAGAAGCCATATCTTCAAATCACGAACAGGCAGCTGCAGGTTTGGAGCTCTGATACCATTTTAGAATCCAAGATCACCTGCATGCAAATGGATACCTGTCACATGCAAAAGACATTCAGAACAAACAAGATCTGTAAACCTCAAAGTGTAAAATGCATTATGAGAATCCCAAATATTACAAAGAGATCAATCCTTATGAAGGAGATCAAGAAACCCTAAAAAGGAAACCCTAAATGAAACCCTAGTGTGCACACTTAATAATTAATGAATTATTAATGTGCCTAACTTTAGCTTAAGCAACTAGAGGAATAAGTGACTTAATTAATTAACCAGTATGATATAATTAATTAAGCGTAATAAATTATTACTCTAACACTTGGCCCATTCAATATCCCAAATTACTCATTCTAGGATATGTTCTAGCCTCCCCTTTCAGTGATCGAAGTCCCGCTTCCACACATCCATTAACCAATGGTCATCATCCTTGAAGGCAAGGTCCTTTTCCCAAACCTCACTTGGTAGTGCGAGCATAGCCTCGATTTTTGGGTAGGCAACCTTATACTTCTTTAGGAACTCCTCACAGATTCACCTCATGCCTTAAGAGACGCTTGTACTTCTAGGAACTTGTTTACTATTTGGACAACCAAATTGATGCATGTATTCCCAATGTCCAAGACCTGCCGGAACCAATTTTTTGTGGTCTTATCCAAGTTCCTCCTTCTTTCCAGCTTGTTGATCTGTTCCTGGGACAACAACTATGGAAGGGCCGACGATGTGGTAGTTTGTTCATCTGGAGAAGACCATTGTTGAATGTAGGTCGTCAGATCAACTACCTGTGCTTTGAGCTCTTCCTTTGAAACCTTATCTTGTTGGATAAGCTACACCACTGTGGCAACTGATTCTCGGAGGTGGTCGACCTTCTGTTCCCTGGTGGCCACTCCCAAGTCAATGGTGGAGATGTTATAGCTTATTCCTTATTCTCCAACCACCGACATAGCTATTTGCATTACCCTAGATCCGGAGGCATCCATTGTTACCTTTGATCTGATTCTAGGCTTCTTATCCTTCTTGGTACTAATCTGAGCTCTAGCCAGTATTGCCTCTAGTCTTGCCTTCAGATCCTTTAGGGCGGGAGTTCTCTTTTCAAGCTGCCTTTCTAGCCAGTCGGGCATCGAGGGTCCTTCCTTGGGTGATTCATGTAGATATTTTTTGTCCTCCACCCTAAGTTCAATGGCTTTGACATTAATGGCCTCCTGCTCCATTCTTAAATCTTCCTTCTCCTCGTCGGAATCTTGCACGAGCATTATACATTTGTAGGAGATTTGGTGAGCAGTTTCTTGTCATAGTGGTCCTCCCCTTCAACACCCTTTTCTTCTTCATCTTGGTCATACCCACCTTCCTCGGGCCTGTCCTCTTGTTCATCTTCATGGAAGGATGTTTCTTCATCATGCTCTGGGGTTTGATCATGTCCTTCCGTAGGAGACCTACTACCCTCAGTCTTTGGAGCAACAATTCTTTCAATCATAGGTTGTCCTTCAGCCTATTTTTCCTCGATCTCCTTGAGTTGCATGTTCCACTCCACGTCGAGCTCTGGATCAGTTGTTTCTTGGATTGTGTCTATCCCTTAATCCTCATTTTCCTCATTGGAAGACTCATAGGCCACCTCATCGATCACCCGATGTTCGTATATTGGATGCTCATGATACTCAAAATCCTCATCTTCCAGCCTCTCAGCTGCCCCCAGTTGTTTTCATTTGAGCTCATCCGATATTTGCATTGTAGCCTCCATTCTAGGTGGTTCTATAGGAGGAGGGACAGTTGGGGTGTTAACCATTGCCTGGGCGATTGCATCTTGCACCATTGGATTTGTAAGAATTCCTGAAAGTTCAGATGACACATTTTCCATATACTTGACAGGACTGTGGGAGAGTGAGGGCAGGGATTGCAATAGCCGATGAATTGGGTGGAAGAAAAGAAGACATGGAGGATGAAGATATTGGCGAGGTTGTGGCGGAGGATGAATCCATCGATATGACCTGTACGATAGGAGAAGTGGAGGAGGTGGACAACAATGTCCACCACGGGCTGAGAGGAAGCAACTATTGCAAGATGAAGTGGGTGGGATGGTGGAAATAGCAACAATAGTTGCAGCAGCAAATGAAGCGGGTGGAGACCTTGGTGGGTCAGCCTCTTTCTCCTTGCCCTCGTGGAGTGGATCTTCAAGTGTTATAGACATCTCTGTAACGCTGATTGTTCTTCTATGCTTCTTAGGAGGCTTGCCCTCCTAAGCCTTTCTGGCATACACTTTTGGGTTAGGTTACTGCTCATCAAGCTCCTTTCTCTTCCTCGACTTGACAGATGGTGGGGATTTGGATGTTTCTCCAGTTGTAGTGGCAGTTGTCCCACCACTAGAACCACTTCGCTCACTTTCGAGCCCCTTGAATGTTAAGGCGACTCCCTGTTGCTTTAGTCGAGCGACCTACTCGTTGATCCATGCCTTTGTTCGAGCCTCAACAGGATTGGTAAGAATGTTGAGGTCATCAACCTCTGGCTCATCGCAATCAATTAAAGGCAACGAAAGATTTGCAATGGCACTATACCTTGGGTCGATCACTGTGCTCTCATCCTCTTCAAGATGATCTAGAACCAGACACAGGTTCACCCTTTTCACGAAGTATGTTGTCATACGCATATAATGTTGTATCCGCACCTCAAAGTCATCCTTGCAATTAGCCCAAAAGTCCTCAATGTGGTGGAGGTGGGCATACTCTGGTCCAAGTGCCTTTCTAATGTAACCCTATGGGTCCATTCGCAACTGAGTTGTATGTTGTCTGAAGTGGTATTCTATAAGCTCCTTCTCTGAATTGCCTGTGCATTGGCAAGTATGAATTTGATACATCCCCTGGCCAAGTTCGAGGGAATAGGGGTCCCTGCCAGATGTTTACTGCTAAGAATGTTGTGTATATGTCGCAGCTACCAAGTTAGTTTCAACAGTATAATCCGGTCATTATGGTATTGGGGTAGCTTATTCGACCTCTTTATGAATCGTTGGGCTTGAATGTAGGTGAATTTAGGGAATTATATGTATAGGAAGGCGTAGTGCTTGAGAAGGGACCTAGCACTGTGAGAGACTCTTCTCTCGAAATCACCTTCAAGTGACCGAATGATGTAGGCAGTAAAAGCATTGTTTACCCTACAATAGTCCCTTTTGAAATTCTTGTACTACAGTTGAGGGTATTTGTCATAGGGTTTGAGCACTCTTCCCAATGCCTCATTGGGCATTACAGACAATCCATTATAATGTCATCGATCGACAAGCGAGTAGACCAGGTAGGACGTCATGTAGAATTTGGGGGTCTTCCTCACATTAACGAATTGCTCATGAAAGCAATTGTTGATTATCTCCCCCCAATAGAATGCAACATCATCCCCATAGAGAATTTGTTCAACAAAATATAGCATCCATTCTTGGAAAAAGGTCACAGCAGGAAGACCCATTACTCTGTTTAGTAGGGTGACCAGGTCATGATAGTTTTCAAATGAATCATTGCAATAGAGCTCTTGATGGACTTTGGCAGCACTACCTCGCCTATCTTTCAACCAATATTAGTTGATCAATTTCTTTCATTTTAAAGGATCCTGATCCCATAATGCTTTGCACTCCTAAATGGTTGGGGCCTCCATGATTTTGAAAGCAGGTATGTGGAAGGTTTTAGTTATCTTGAGAGGGGACATATTAGTCAAGATGTTGCCATCTCTATCCACGATGGTCCTTGTTTCAAGTTGGTATGCCTCTCGGCATGCCATTACTAGCTTGGGGGCCACCAAGGCTAGCGGGAAACCTGCAACTTTGGCAAGTCCGCTGCCTCTAATCAACTTTGCATTATTTGTCTTTGAGTCTATCCTGACTCTTCATGTAAACTCATCAATATTGACATGCCCGATATTGGTGTCTATGATATTCTTCAAACTAGTTGTGACTTTGGAATGTAAGGGTTCCCACTAGAATTGATATTTCATTTGATCTTTATCTTCTTTTCCTTGAGGGGATTTGGCTGTTCTTTTCCCTTTGTCCTTGGCCATCCCAGAGGCCTCTGCACCAGATTCCATAAATCCTGCACGCAAAGATTGGAGTTAGCAACATTAACATGAAAACGTAGCCTCAAACAAATCCGTGCAATACAAGGTTAGATCGACAACATTCATTTAAGAAAATTCTAACACTTGATAATAATAACATTGGAAGGCAAACAAGGCAAGGCATTCCTGATGACTTTTCTAGATCCTAGATTTGTTCAATAAAGGTTTGGTGTGAAAGAAGGTCCATTTTTAGCATGTGGGTCGAAGTCCATTTTCGATTTGGAGGTCGTTTGAGCCATCATTCTGGCATTCAAACCTTAGCTATAGGAAGGTCATTCAGGGTTGGCTATTTGCAACAACGCAGGGAAAACAACATTTTGGGAATTGGGTTTCGGAGTCCGGGTTGCCGGGGTCGGGAAGCTACTACGGGATAGTCGTGCGAAAACGACAAAACATGAACGAAAGTCAGAAAGATTATACCCGAGGCAGACTTAACAGTTGGTGAAAATTTTCAAAGGAGAATGGAGGTTCAGAGTCTAAAGTCTAGAGAGGTGAACAAGTTTAGCTATTCGGGATGGCGGAAGCAATTCAAAATTCTGGTGATGAAATTCCAAAGATCAGAGTTCGAGAGAGGTTTGGACGCTTCAGTTTTCCTTGTTCAAAGCATGCAGAGTGGAAAGGCAACCAGAGCCCACGAGCCGAAATGACGTGCGGTGGTAGCCATTTTGAAATGGCGAAGCAGGGACGATGCCGCGGGAACAAAAGACTGAGGGACGGGGTCCAAAGTCCAGAAGGACGCTGGAGGAAAGTCGTTTGGAATGACAGAGACACAACGAAAACCCAAGAAGGGAAGTCCGAAGGACGGGACCCGAGGTGAGTTCAACTACTTGTCAATTTTCTCCAAGTGTTTACATTGTGTGCGGCTGTAGAGAGGTCCAGGTCCAAAAGATGCGGTCGCCTGCTCCGGAGAACAACGAGAGGGAGTTCAAATTCCGATTTTGAATTTTAGCCTCCAATCCCTTAATTTTTTATTTTCTAACTTGTGGGTTTTTAGGCCGGGGGCACTATCCTACCAGGTTTCAAGTTCATTTTGATTTCCCCTTAATTTTCAACTCATGGTTTCGAGAATAAGAAGAGGGTAGGCGAGCGACGAACCTACTTTGAATCCCCGAAGAAGTAGAATGTTGAATTCGTGAGGAACGATGAAGCTGGAGCTTGGGCACAGAGGTAGAGGATGTTGGGGTCAAAGAGTGCTTCGAATTCCTTCCTATCATGTGAAAATGACAGGTCAAAATTCATTTAAATAGCCCCTAGTGCAATCAGTGCCTTAGTAAATGCTTGGTATGATAGAAGATTAGGTAGGTGAATTCAAAATTCCTATGCGACGACGGGAGGTTCAGGGTCCGGAAGGACGTCCCAGGATAGCCGTCAAAAAATTGCGAAGTTAAATTGAACAACGAATAGGAACCCGAGGTTCGAGGTGCAGGAAGACATCGATTGGTGACCGTGTGGAATGGCGAATTAGAGATGGCGGCTCGAGGATCAAATTCTGAGACCTGGGGTTCGAGGGTCAAAAAGATGCATTGCCGGAGCTGTCAAGTTCTACAAATAATTCAAACAACCATCGAAGCACCAAGATCCAGAGGCCAGGAAGATGCCAATCGTTGGCCATGCAAAATGGTGAAGTCGAAATGGAAACCCGAGGGTCCAGGCCCGAAAGGTGCCACAGATGTCAAAAAGACCAACTAACAGAGAAAACCCAAAAGGGCCTAAGACTTAGCATTTTTCAAAGGGGAAAAATTAGGTCAGCCCTAAAATGTGACTTTTGAGAATGTGTTGACCATTAAGGATGTCAAAACATGGCACACAAAATGAGGCAAAGCAAAATGGACCTAGCAAGTCAAAAGGAAAGAGAGGGTTCCCGTTCCGAACAGGGCATGTGTGCAAGAGGCACAACAAATGGTGACTCCGTCGAGAGAATGCTCTCGAAATTCTAGAGATAAATATTCATTTTGAACCCATGATCTTTGGTTTCACATGCCAAAGTTGATTTTCAAAGTTGAACTAAGAGAAAGTTAGGGAAGGAAAAATTTAATCATGTCGCGACATCATCATGGAGGTGTGTGTTTGGCGAGTTCATTTCCTTTCCTCATAGATAGTATGGGCAACCACTAATTGAGAAGGACAAGCTACGTAGTTTGTCTAACCCCAAAAGTAACCTAGACATTGCTTCGCTGCTAGTCAGGCATCCATAGCCCCTACGGAGTTGTCGCTGTGACCCCACAAACATAGCTCTACTGCCAGCCAAGCGTCCATAGCCCCGGTAGAGATATTCGCACACCCATACGATTTTTGTCTTTATATTGTCTATTCTTTTCATTTGATATTTTATTTTCAAAACTTTTCTTTTCTTTCTGCTCAACCGTGTAAGCAACAAGGTTCACTATGCGCTTGGGAACCACAGTGGTCACTAGAGTAGACTTTAGATTTTTCACTTATCCAGCCTTCTCAGTAATCACCATACCATTGTTTGGAAATTTTAAAATGTGTTTCTGTGTGTTCCATGATAGATGCAGGAAATTCAAGTGAGACACCATCCCAGGTTAGTTCAGAGTTCGAAAGGGGAAAACCAGTGCTTTGGGGCTCTCAGAGGTTAGCAATAGGGAATGAAGGCTTATCTAGAGAACAACGCAAGAGCGGGCAATAGGGTGAACCATTTATTGAGCCAAGAACGACCACCACAGCAAAACACAGAGGCTCTTCTGAGGTCAAAACAAAAACAACTAGGAAACGAGCAAAATGGAACAAATAAAAGGACAAAGCAGGGAAACCTACCCTAACCTATATACAAGTATTTACACAAACAAATCTAGAAGAGCTCAGGCCTGGAAGTAATGTTTAAGGTGTTGCCTATTGACAGGAAACAAGACATCTTCACTAATCAAAGTCTTTAAATGAAAAACATTGTCTCCAAGGATTTCAACAATCTGAAAGGGGCCAAGCAAAAGCTTGTCGAATTTGTTATGTCCCCCTTTCTTTTCATGAGCTTTGTCCCAATAAAGGACTAGATCAAAAATGTGGAAGGCCTTAAGTTTCGCTCGACAGTCGAACCATCTTTTGACTACGCCCTGATGTTTGGTGAAATTTTCTATTGCATGGTCTCGTACTTCTTCTAGTTGTAGAAGCTCAGCGAGGCGATCCTCTCTGTAGTCTCCCCCTTCATAAAAATCATTGATGAACTGGATGTAGGGATTTTTAAATGTATAGAGAAAACAGGCTCCAAACTGTAAACGAGATGGTAAGGGGAATCTCCAAGGGCAACCTTGTGACAGGTACGATCTGCCAAAGGGAAAAACGAAGTTGGGTATGTCAGTCTTTGGGATTCCTATCTAGTAACTTCTTGATCACAATGATCAAGTTCTTATTTGTTGACTTAGCAAGACCATTGCCTTGAGGATAGTAATTGGAGGAAAACTTAAGGGTGATACCATAATCAAAGGCCCAACCCGTGAATTTTAATGAAGCAAATGCAGGACCATTATCACATACCAACGCATAAGGACAGCCAAAGCGATTTAAAATAAAACTTTCCAGAAAATTAGTTACTATTTCAATTGTGCATTGCCTACAAGTGATTACTTCTGTCCACCTAGTACGATAATCGGAAGTGGTCAAAATGTACCTATGTCTAGCAGATGATGGGGGCTTACCAGACCAATGAAGTTGAGACCCCACTATGCGAACAACCTTACCTCCAAAACAGGTTGCAACGAGACAACAACATTCCTTTCTTGGGTGGCAATGGTCTGGCATACGTGGCAGGTACAAACATGAGTGTTAGCGTCCTTGAAAACTATGGACCAATAGTACCTAGCTCTCAGTATTTGATGCGTAGTTGATAAACTGGAACCGTGACCAGTCCTGAACTTATCATGGAATTCCCTGAGAACACAATCAACTTCCTCTTTACCAAGGCATCTCAAGTAGATACCTTCACGTTTCTTTTTGTATAATATGGCACCCTGCAACATGTAACTGTTGCTTTTCAATCTAAGGGCTCGCCTTTGGACTCCCTATAGATGGGGCAGACATTTATGATTCAACAGATAATACACTATGTCATCGTACCATTCCCCTGGAGAGACATCTTCCAGTTGGTATTTCTACACTTTGAGTTTGGGCCCAGCCTCAATAATCACTTCTGCCATTTTTTTGACAAGTGCCTACCCTCTCACTAGCCTCATTAGCTGGATTTCCATATCATACTCCTGCAGCAATGCGATCCATTTTTCCCTTCGCTCTCCTAGCTCATTCTGCATGAGCAATGTCTTCACCACGGGGTCAGGAACTATAATAAGCACTTTGTTGCGCAAGATATAATACCTGAACTTCTTGACCCCCTTAACAAGGGAATAGTCTTGTTTTTCAACGTTGTGATAATGTAGCTCGACATCCTTCAAAGGGGTACTCATGAAGGCTATCAGATGTACACTCCCCTCGTCATCCTTTCTTATCAAGATACTGGCACACGAATGATCTGAAGCAAATGAGTAGATGTAGAAGGGCTTCAGATAGTTGGGGCTAACCAGCACAGGGGCGTCAACAATTGCCTTCTTAATTTTTCCAAAAGCCTTCTTTTCTTTTGGGTTCCATTTGACCTTGGCGTCTTGTTTTAGCATAGCATTGAGTGGTTTGACGATTTCGGTGAAGGCTGTGATAAACTTGCGAACAAAGTTGATCTTTCCAAAAAAAAAGATTTTAATTCCTTTTTGCTGCCTGGTAGCTGAATCTTCATGATTGATGGATACACTCGGGGTCAATAGAAATTCCCCTCTCTAAGAGGACATGTCCAAGGAGCTTCCCTTCAGTGACACCGAAGATACACTTCTTTGGATTAAGGGAAACCCCGAATTCGTGACATCTCTAAAAGACTTTACATAAGTTAGCGACATGATTACCCCTTTGCTTTAAGAACACTGTCAAATCATCCATGTAGATGATTATGCACTTGTCGATCAAGTCCTTGAAAGCAATATCCATGGTGCACTGGAAGCTAGCACCAGCATTGATTAGTCCGAACGACATTCGTCTATAAGCGAAGGTTCCCCATTTGGTGGTGAATACCATTTTGTGTCAATCTTCGTACTGTACCATGACCTGATTCTACTTTGAATATCCATCTAAGAAGGACATCATCTGAGAGTCGTTTACTATCTGCAACACCTCATCTAATCAAGGTATAGGATAGTTATCCTTTTCTGAGGCTTGGTTCAGGTTACAGAAGTCGACACATAATCTAATTTCCCCATTTTTATTTCTAACAGGAACTAAATTCACCACCCATGTGGAATGTCTAACCAGAAAATGGATCTTGGCCGATAAAAACTTTTGTGCTTCTTTATATATTATTGGTTCCAGCAAAGCATTGACAGGATGCTGTCGTTGTCGAAATGGCTTCGCATCTGGTATGAGAGGGATGGTGTGGGTGATAATTGATGTATCATATGTTTTGAGATCCTCATAGCTCCAGGCGATGACATCGTGGTACTTCTGTAGAGCCTCAATTATACCCTTTCTTTCCTCAGGAGTGCACACCTTACCAATAAACACGTTCTTAGCACTCCCAATCATTCTAAGGTTTTAAGTGTCACACTGGCCACTGATGGTATCTTTTTTAGCCTGCTAATATTGATCTTTGATCTGATCCAAGTAAAATATTTGCTCTAATTAGACCATCCCCTTGGAAATGGTATTGATCTTCAGGTTGATGATCCCCTCTATATCCAAGTCAGGCTCTTGAGGTTCAACCTCGTCGATTATCTGGGTAGCAAACACATCTGAACTGGTGATAAATTTAGGATGTGTTTGTCATCATTGAATACCTGAAAGTTGGCTACAATGTTCGACACTGATGGGATAGAGGTGAGTTCCCCTGTAAATCTTTTGAGGCTAGATAGGGACAGTGGTTGTAGCGTGCTTGCTGCATGTGCTAAGGCATTTGGTAGTATGATTTTGAGAATGCGAGATCAATTAGTGATTGAATGGATCTAGTCCTTCCAATAGATCCCATACCCGATGCTTGTAGTTGGTGAGTCTTTAATCATAACAAGAATATATCTTCCTAACTTGCTTTATGACCAACTCCGAATCCCCGAACACTTGGAGCATTTTGACACCTTTTCTTAATGCCATCAGAAGAACCAGGACTAAGGCCTCATATTCTGCTACATTATTGGTGCAATAAAATTGAAGTCTATGAGCAACAAAGTATGACTTAACTTTGGGACTGATTAATTTGAAACCTGCTCCAGCCCCATGCTTGGATTTGGACCCATCAAAGCGTAATGTCCAAAATCCAGGAGAATCCTTGAACGCAAAACCAACATATCCGACCTTCACCTTCAATGGGGCCCTCATTTCAGTAACCATTTAGGGATGTGCAGGGGCAAAACGTGTTTGTTCGAGCGGTGTTGACCTGACTTTCTCCTTTAGAGTGGTTTTTCTTCTAACGTGTTGAATTGTTGTTTGACACAAACAACAGTCAAACTCCGAATGGGAAGCTTTATGTACCCTGCACCAATTAGGCAACAAGAGTTCCTGAAAGTTCATTTGGGCTCCCAAACTAAGCTAGTCCTGTATGCACTTTTCCATGAAATTTTGGAAACCATCCAACAATCCAAGATTTCTGTCCTCTCCTGACTCTTCATCGTCAAATTCTATCAGCATTTCAGTGCTTTGATAGGTATTGGCTAGATTAGCAGGTGGGTTGCATAATACGAGGAAAACCTCACTTATTCCCTCTTCTTCAAGACATTCCTGTTCATTCAGATACGATACTAGGGAATAATTCTCCAAATTTGTTTCAGCAAACAACACCTCATTTATTTTGTTGTATTCGGTGATCGTGAATCTCATCCGTGCCTCCCGATTGATCTGAATCTGATTCGACATTCCTTTCTATGGCAACCACATGTGCAAGTAGTCAATCGCAGCACATCCATTCAATGCCCTTGTGAAATCCCTTCCTAGGATTATACCATACGTATCTGGGATATCAGCTACCTGAATATCTATGGTTTGTTGGATCCGAGGATCAACAATAATTTGCATAGGTATTTTGTTAATTTCCCCCACTATGCTGATCTCAGATTTGTCAAGTTGTGTTACCTTACGTTGGGAGGGAGTTGCCGTTATTTTGAGCGCCTTGCACATGCTCAAGGGCATGACATTGGCAGAAGCTCCCGAATCCAACAGACAGTTATGGAGGTTCTTCCCAAACACACATATGGTGGTCATAAAGGGAGGAGTTTCAAATTTCCCTTGAAAAAATCCCCCAGAAACATCCACTTGGGGGACTTGGCCTTTTTCCTTTTCATTGCCCTGCTTGGATTTAGTGTAAGATTAGTTACTTTGTCAAACTTTTTGTTTGCTTGCTGACTTGCAGGCGGGTCAGCCTTGCTGTTGAAGATCTATCTAAGGACTGACTCATTTTGTTGATTGTCAAAGGAGACCCTCCTAACTGGAGTTTCTTGAGTTGACTCGATTAGTGGAGTCCCATTTATCATCCTAAAAAAGGCATTCCTGATGACAAACACCTTTAATAGCTCAAAGGCAGACACACTTAGCTTCACCTTTTTAAATTCCTCAACAATATACTCCCCCATTTGCTCGACTTCCTGATCATAGGAAACATTTTGGGAGGAGCTAGTGGGTTGGCTTTGGCTATGGTTCTATTGTTTATATTTGTTGAGGTACCGTGTAGGTGTATGGGGAAACCCTGGGTTATTGCTCACATTTGGATCAGGAGGGGTGTTGAAATTATTCGGTGGAGTGGAGGTTGTAAAAGGACCTCTAGCATGACCACCGACCTGTCTATTCTTGAGGTTGTAATGGGTAGTCCATTGTTAAAACATTTGGACTCTATCTTCCCTAAGCTCTTCTTCATCCTCTTTAGGACCATTATCTACTGAATCAAAAATTTGAGCCAAAGGACTTTCAGAACTTTCCTCTCCCTCTTTATCGTTGTTGCTTGAGTTGGCACTCTCCTACTCTGGTGTGTTGCACTCAGCTTTTGGGAAAGGAGCCTGATTCACCACCAACAACGAAGAGTCATACGGGTCAGACGGGATGATGTCTCTGCACCTCGAATTGTCCACAACATTCTGGACCTCAACTTGGAGGATGTCGACAGCAGTTTGGAGCTCCGGTCCAGCTCAAAGTGTCGACTTGTTTTGTGTATGCGACACCAACCTGATAAAGCGGCCTCGGCCAAGTAAACTCCGTTTGTAGTGTTTTCATTGTTGTTAGGTTGATCAAGGGGCATGGGAATGCCACCATTATTGGGTCTTGTGTTCCACGTCCAGTTTTGCCTTTGGAAAGGCCTTCTGTCAAAGTTCTGACCCGAATTCTGATTTTTGTCATAATTTTGCCCGAATGATGTGCTGGCATCCCGACTTTCATGATGGTCTCAGTTATCATGATAAAGGTTAGCCTAGATGCTCTTTTGTGACACTTGCAGGTGGTTATTCTGATTCCTCAAGTGTGTAATTTTTGTGGACATCTTCTTGATCATCTCTGTGAGCTCATCAATCCTGTCCTTTTCGGCATTGTTTGGTTGTGACGCTGAATTTTGGAGGAACACGAGTTGTGCAAATCGATTGATTTTGATGAGCGGGTGGGAATTCAGATGCTTGGAGATATGCCAATACCTAGGATAGCTGAGGATGGGGATGCTACTATTGGGGCAACAAGTAGTGAGGGATCAGAGGTACCTGATTCATTGGCTACCTAGGGTGCCAAACCATAGGTAGCTGTGGTACTGGATTCAATAGGGATGTCTGATGCTGCAAGGCTTGAGTAAGCCCTTGAATCTGCGTCAAATGTGTCATTTTACCGAGAAAAGGCAACGAACCAAAAATGTTCTGCCCCAAATTTATGCCAGCAATAATGGCCTCAGTGTATGCATCTACCAACCTGGCGGGCGGTTGTCACATCCTTTTTACCAGAGTTGAAGTAAGGTTATCCAATGTTGCATAACAAATAGGCAAAACAAAAATGTAATTGAAAACGTACGAAGCTTGCTGCCGAGTGTCTGCTCTATGGAAGCCATCATTAAATAAGTTGATTGGTTCATTGATCTCCCTTTGAACCGACATGAAGTGTCGGTACGAGTCTGCAGGGCTAATCGGGGTCTTGAACTTCTGTAGGAAAGCCTCCTTCAGAAGAGTCCAAGTATTGATCGTTCCGACAGGCAAGTTGACATACCAATAGAATGCCTCCTCGCTGAAAGAGTAGAGGAAGATCCTGCAAGCCATGTCCTCATATATAATCTGCATAGTCTTCAAGGTAATTTCAAAAATCCTTACATGTTCCTCCACAGTCCTCTGCAGGTCTCAAGCATTGAATTTCGTGCAAAAGCTTTCAAGATTCTTTGGCATATCATGATAGAAATTGAAGGCCAAAGGGGATGGGTTATTGCCCAACCATGCCATGGGAGGAGGCGGTGGAGACGACTATGCCATACAAACTGGCAATTGTAAAGGGAAAACAACGGTTAACGAGACAACACCAGGGTTTGAGACTATGTTCGGCTGAAAGGTAGTGTTCAACCCAAATGGATTGGAAGCCTGGAAGGCTATTTGGAGCAGATGAGTGGAAGGCGGTACTGCCAATGATAATGGAGAAGATGAAGGTGAAAGATAAATGAGTTGGTCTGGTGAATTGGATATGGATGGTTCCCTTCGTTTAGCTCTTTTAGCTTGGACAAGGGGCTGTAATTCCTGAAATTCCCCTTTATTCGATGTAGACCTCAAGACTCGAGAAAATTTCTCAAGGGAGAAAGACTCGATTTGATCCAACTTTGTCTCCAAAAGGCCCTCCTTCTAGCGCCAGTTCTATTTATGGTGTTTTTATCCACTTCACAATACAGATGATGCATAGGTGCATCACCTCTCTTGAAAAAAAATCTTCCACAATCAGATTGCAAAACACTATCCCAAGGTCTCTTGGATGTCAGGTCATGATGGTGCTTGGAATATATCAGTTGATTTGTGATGTGATTTGCTGGAATCACAAGGCGGTCTTACGTGAATCAAAGTTGTAGGAGAATCGGATCTGCGAAAAGAGTTCTCTGGATATAAAATTACTACACTCCTGTTGCAAGTTCAAACAACAGTCTTAAACTCCATCTTATCATTGAATTTGGCTTTACAATGTGCAATGAACCTTAGCATAGGTTATTTCTTAAAAAAAGGGAAAAGGGCAAGGAAGAGAGAAAATTCCTGGACTTGCAACTACTAATGAACAATGATCATGGAGGTTCTTGTTGTGGACAATTTCCTTAAAATAGAATTTCACAATGCCATTAAATCTATGCTATCTTCTAGGGACTGTAGATGTTTCATCATTCATTCACCATATAGATGTGAATAAAGATAAATTTTAAAGAGCAGTTATAAAATTAGAGTCCAGACTAACTTTGCACAGTCACCTACCAGCAGAAAATGACTAAAAGTATGGACAAGAAAAGCATACTCACAACAGGAATCTTCACAACCAAATACAACATTACCAAATCTACCAAGGGCAGCTAAAAAGGAAATTAGAACAACAAAGTAACTCAAACTAGAATCTTAACTTATGGGAGAAGAATCATGAAACATGAGAAGAAATCCAAAATCACTATATTTCTATTGCAATTTCTTCAGCATGTCTTTATGACAACTCAACTCTCTCAAAATGAGAGGAGGAGACCCCTATTTATAATTTCCAAAAAATGAAATGAGTGGCCAAGATTCAATTCCATTGTGTGGCCAAGATTCAACTTACAACAAGGTTTCACCTACCCCCAAATATATTACATTTTAAAATACATCTTTTATCTTTTCCCTATTTTGTCTTCTAGTGGCAACATTGTAGCATTCTGTCTTTTTGCTTATTGCTCTTCGCTGTAGCTATTCTTTTAGAAATTCTTCATCAATGATAGGGTTGCCTTCTCGTTTCTTCAAAGTTGCATAGTCCATGAATCTCAAGATTATCGATCGAAGCTTGTCTACCTCAATGATGTCAAACCTTAGCACTTGGTAACTCCATTCCTTGGAATTGTTAATGAGCTTTTCCTAGTCTTCGTCATACTTGGTAGCATGGTCTTTGAAAATCTTATATTGGGTGAAAGCTCGTGCAACAAAGCTTATAAATTTTGTGGTAACCTCGACTGACATTCCTTTCTCCATCCTCCTCTAAAAGCGAGGCTTTATGCTTTCCGGATTGATCTTAACAGCAGGCACCTCGTACCTTGTCATCAACTTGAGGTATCTAACACCATCTCCTTTGGCCTCCTTCGCCCATTCAATATCCAAAATTACTCATTCTAGGATCTGTTCCAGCCTCCCCTTTCGGTGATCGAAGTCCCGCTTCCACACATCCATTAACCAATGGTCATCATCCTTGAAGGCAAGGTTCTTTTCCCAAACCTCACTTGGCAGTGCGAGGATAGCCTCGATTTTCAGGTAGGCAACCTTATACTTCTTTGAGAAATCCTCACAGATTCACCTCGTGCCTTCAAAAGACATTTGTGCTTCTAGGAACTTGTTTGTTGTTTGGACAACCAAATTGATGCCTGTATTCCTAATTTCCATGACCTGCCAGAACTAATTTTTCGTGGTCTTATCTAAGTTCCTCCTTCTTTCCAGCTTGTTGATTTGTTCCTGGGACAAAAAATACGACGAGGTCGATGATGTGGTAGGTTGTTCAACTGGAGAAGACCATTGTTGAATGTAGGTTGTTAGATCATCCATCTGTGCTTTGAGCTCTTCCTTTGAAACCTTAACCTGCTAGATAAGCTGCACCACTGTGGCGACTGATTCCCGGAGGTGGTTGACCTTTTGTTCCCTGGTGGCCACTCCCAAGTCAATGGTGGAGACGTTATAGCTTATTCATTGTTCTCCAACCACCGACATAGCTATTTGCATTGCCCTAGATCCAGAGGCATCCATCATTACCTTTGATATGATTCTAGGCTTCTTCTCCTTCTTGGTACTAATCTGGGATCTTGCCAGTATTGCCTCTAGTCTTGCCTTCAGATCCTTTAGGGCGGGAATTCTCTTTTCGAGTTGCCTTTCTAGCCAGTCGGGTCGGGCATCAGGGGTCCTTCCCTGGGTGATTCATGTCAATATCTTTTGTCCTCCACCCTAAGTTCAATGGCTTTGACATTAAGGGCCTCCTGCTCCATTCTTGCATCTTCCTTCTCCTCATCAGAATCTTGCACGAGCATTATACGTTTGGTAGGAGATTTGGTGAGCAGTTGCTTGTTAGAGTGGTCCTCCTCTTCAACACCCATTTCTTCTTCATCTTGGTCATACCACCTTCTTCAGGCCTATCCTCTTGTTCATCTTCATGGAAGGATGTTTCTTCATCATGCTCTCGGGTTTGATCATGTCTTTCCATAGGAGACCTACTACCCTCAGTCTCTAGAGCAACAATTCTTTCAATCATAGGTTGTCCTCGATCTCCTTGAGTTGCTTGTTCCACTCCGCATCGAGCTCTAGAACAATTGTTTCTTGGATTATGTTTGTCCCTTGATCCTCACTGTCCTCATTGGAAGACTAACATGCCACCTCATCGATCACCTGATGTTCATATATTGGATGCTCATGATACTCAAACTCCTCATCTTCTAGCCTTTCGGCTACCTCCAGTTGCGATTGTTCAAGCTCATTTAAGATTTGCATTGTAGCCTCCATTATAGGTGGTTCTGTAGGAGGAGGGAGAGTTGGGGTGTTAACCATTACTTGGGCGATTGCAACTTGCACCATTGGATTTGCAAGCATTCCTGAAAGTTTAGATGGCACATTTTGTATATACTTGACAAAGGGCTCTGGGAGAGTGAGGGCATTGCAACAGTCGATGAAGTGGGTGGAAGGGAAGGAGACATGGAGGATGACGAGATTGGCAAGGTTGTGGCAGAGGATGAATCCATCGATATGACTCGTGCAATAGGAGAAGTGGAGGCAAGGTAGACAACAATGTCCACTGTGGGCAGAGAGGAAGCAACTATTGCAAGTGAAGTGGGTGGGATGGTGGAAATAGCAGCAATAGTTACATCAATAGATGAAGTGGGTGGAGACCTTGGTGGGTTAGCCTCTTTCTCCTCGCCCTCTTGGAGTGGTTATTCAAGTATTACAGGCATCTTCGTGATGCTGCTTGTTCTTCTATGCTTCTTACGAGGCTAGCCCTTCGAGGATTTTCTGGTGTACACTTTTGGGTTAGGTTGCTGCTCATCAACCTCATTTCTCTTTCTCGACTTGATAGATGGTAGGGATTTGGATGTTTCTCTAGTTTTAGTGGCAACCGTCCCACCATTAGAACCACTTGGCTCACTTTCAAGCCCCTTGAATGTCAAGGCAACTCCCTGTTTCTTTAGTCGAGCGACCTACCCATCGATCCATGCCTTTGTTTCGAGCCTCAACGGGCTTGGTAAGAATGTCGAGGTCATCAACCTCTGGCTCGTCCCATTCAATTAAAGGGAACGAAAGATTTGCAATGGTACTATACGTTGGGTCGATCATTGTGCTCTCATCCTCTTCAAGCTGATCTAGAATCGGACACAGGCTCACCCTTTTCACGAAGTATGCCATCATACACATATAATGTAGTATTCGCACCTCAAAGTCGTCCTTGCAATTAGTCCAAAAGTCCTCAATGTGGTGGAGGTGGGCATACTCTAGTCCAAGTGCCTTTCTAATGTGACCGTATGGGTCCATCCGCGACCATACTGTATGTTGTCTGAAGTGGTATTCTTCCAGCTCCTTCTCTGAATTGCCCGCGCATCGGGAAGTATGAATTTGATACATCTCCTAGCCAAGTCTGAGGCGATAGGGGGTCCCTACCAAATGTTTACTGCTAATAATGTTGTGTATATGTCGCAGCTGCCAAGTTAGTTCCAAAAGTATAATTCGATCATTAGGGTACTGGGGTAGCTTATTCGACCTCTTTATGAATCCTTGGGCACGAATGTAGGTGAATTTGGGGAATTGTATGAATAGGAAGGCATTATTCTTGAGAAGGGCCCTAGCATTGTGAGAAACTCTTCTCTCAAAATCACCTCCAAGCGACCGAATGATGTAGGCAATAAAAGCATCGTTTACCCTATAATAGTCCCTTTTGAAATTCTTGTACTACAACTGAGGGTATTTGTCATAGGGTTTGAGTGCTCTTCCTGACGCCTCATTGGGAATTACAGACAATCCATTATAATGCCGATTGGAAAGCGAGTAGACTAGGTATGATGTCATGTAAAATTTGGAGGTCTTCCTCACATTGACGAATTTGTCATGAAAGCAATTGCTGATTATCTCCCCCCAATAGAATGCAACGTTATCCCCACAGAGAATTTATTCAACAAAATATAGCATCCATTCTTGGAAGAAGGCTGCAGTAGGAAGGCCCATTACTCTGCTTAGTAGGGTGACCAGGTCGTGTTAGTTTTCAAAGAAATCGTTGCGGTAGAGCTCTTGAGGGACTTTGGCAGCACTGCCCTGCCTGTCTTTCAATCAATATTGGTTGATCAGTTTCTTGCATTTTAAAGGATCCCGATCCCATAATGCTTTGCACTCCTAAATGGTTGGGGCCTCCATGCTTTCAAAGGTGGGGATGTGGAAGGTTTTAATTATCCCGAGAGGGGACATATCAGCCAGGACGTTGCATGGCTTTGTCCACAATGTTCCTTGTTTCAAGTTGGTATGCCTCCTGGCATGCCATTACCAGCTTAGGGGCCACCAAGGCAGGTGGGAAACCTGCAACTTTGGAAAGTCTGTTGCCTCTGATCAACTTTGCATTATTTGTCTTTGGGTCTATCCCGACTCTTCGTGTAAACTCATCAATATTGACATGCCCGATATTGGTGTCTGTGATATTCTTCCAGCTAGTTGTGACTTTGGAATGTAAGGGTGCCCCTTGGAATTGAAATTTCATTTGATCTTTATCTTCTTTGCCTCGAGGGGATTTGGTGGTTATTTTCCCTTTGTCCTTGGCCGTCTTAGAGGCCTTTGCACCAGATTTCATAAATCTTGCATAAAGAGACGAGAGTTAGCAATATTAACATGAGAATGTAGCCTTGAACAAATCCTTGCAAATCAAGGTTAGATCCACAACAATCATTTAAGAAAAGTCTAGCACTTGATAATAATAACATTGGAAGGCAAATAGGTGACTTGGGCCCCCAAGGGCTGGACTTCCTTTGGCAGAATGTTGTTTGGAAGGGCAAACAAGGCAAGGCATTCCCGATGACTTTTCTCGATCCTAGATTTGTTCAATAAAGGGTTGGTGTGAAAGAAGATTTGTTTTTAGCACGTGGGTCGAAGTCCATTCTCGATTTGGAGGTCGTTTGAGCCATCGTTATGGCATTCAGGACTTAGCTGCAGGAAGGTCATTCAGGGTTGGTTGTTTGGAAAAATGCAAGGAAAACAACATTCTGGGAATCAGGTTGCCGGAGTCGGGAAGTTGCTACGGGATAGTTGTGCTAAAACAACGAAACACAGATGGAAGTTTGAAAGATTATACCCGAGGCAGACTTAACAGTTGGTGAAAAACTTCAGAGGTGAATGGAGGTTCGAAATCCGATGTCTAGAGAGGCGAACAAGTTTAGTTGTTCGGAACAACGAAAGCAAGTCAGAATTCCTGAGACCGGAGTTTGGGTGAGGTTTGGATGCTTCAATTTTCCTTATTCAAATCATGCAAAGCAAAAGGGCGATCAGAGCTTGGGAGTCGGAAAGACATGCGGTGGCAGTCCTTTTGAAACGACGAAGCAGGGACGACACCGCGGGAACAAAAGTCCGAGGGGCGGGGTCCGCAGTGCGAAAGGACGCTAGAGGAAAGTTGTTTGGAACGACGGAGACACAACGGAAACCCGGGAAGGGAAGTTCGGAGGTTGGGATCCAAGGTGAGTTCAACTGCCTGTCAATTTTCTCCAATTTTTTACTTTGCGTGCGGCCGTAGAGAGGTCCGAGTCCAAAAAATGCGGTCACCTGCTCCAGAGAACAGCAATGGGGAGGTCAGATTCCAGTTTTGAGTTTTAGCCTCCAATCCCTTGATTTTCAATTTTCTAACTTGTGGGTTTTTAGGCCGGGGGCACTATTCTACCAGGTTTCAAGTTCATTTTGATTTCCCCTTAAATTTCAACTAATGGTTTCGAGAATAAGGAAGGGGTAGGCGGGCGACGAACCTACCTCAAATCCCTGAAGAAGTAGAATGTTGAATTCGTGAGGAACGATGAAGCTGGAGCTCGGGCATGGAGGCAAAGGATGTTGGGGTTGGAGAGCACTCCAAATTCCTTCTTGTCATGTGAAAATGATAGGTCAAAACTCATTTAAATAACCCTTAGTGCAATCAATGCCTTAGTAAATGCTTGGAACAACGACAGATTAGGTAGGTGAATTCAAATTTCTTAGGCGACGACGGGAGGTCCGGGGTCTAGAAGGACGTCCCAAGATAACCGTTGAAAAATTAAGAAGTTAAATCGAACAACGAATAGGAACCCGGGGTTCGAGGTGCAGGAAGACGTCGATTGGCAGCCGTGTGGAATGACGAATCAGAGATAGCGGCCCAAGGATGGAAGTTCGAGAGTCAGAAAAACGCATTGGCAGAGCCGTCAAGTTCTAGAAATAATTCAGATGGCCATCGAAGCACCAGGATCTAGAGGTCGAGAAGACACCAACCGTTGATTGTGCAAAACGACGAAGCCGAAATGGAAACCCAAGGGTCCGAGCCTGGAAGGTGCCACAGACGTCAGAAAGACCAACTGACAGAGAAAACCCGAAAGGGCCTAAGACTTAGCATTTTTCAAAGGGGCAAAATTATGTCAACCCTAAAATGTGTATTTTGAGAACGTGTTGACCATCAATGACGTCAAAATGGGGCACACAAAATGAGGCAAAGCAAAAAGGACCCGACAAGTGAAAAAGAAAGAGAGGGTCCTCATTCCGAATGGGGCGTGTGTGCAAGAGGCACAACAATGTTATTGAGAATTTTAGTAAGAAAGTTTATCATTGGATGTGTAGGTGGCTTTCTATTGCTGGTGGAGTGACTCTTTTGAATTCGGTGGTTCAAGCTCTCCTGTTATACAAATGCTTTGTGTTATCAGCCCCTACCAACTTTATCAAAGATTTTGAGAGTCTTTGTTGTTATTTTCTTTGGTTTGGTAATCTTCTCTTAAGGAGGTGGAGCCTTGTTAAGTGGGAGGATGTATGTTGACTGAAGCGGGAAGGTGGTCTTGGGTTGCGTCGGGCTAATTTGAATGGACAAGCTTTGGCGGCCAAAGTTTATTGGCGATGGTTCTCTTAGTAGCAATAGACCTGGGCTAAGATTCTCACCTCAAAATATCTTGAAGGAGTGGAGAGTGTAGATGTGCCTAGATACCACCTTATGGGTAAAGGTTCTATGATTTGGAGTACTCTCAAAAGGGGTGCCAAGCTGATTAAACAAGGGTTGTTTTGGATTTGCAATCGTGGCTCAAATGCCCTGTTTTGGTTTGACTCTTGGGATGGGCACCCTCCTATTATGTCATCTTATCCTCACCTGTAGGATTTATGTAGGAATTTTTTGGAGGTTGGATGGAGTTGTGTGGAGGATTTCAAAACCCCACATGTTTTGGCTCCAGTTACTTTCCATAGGTCGAAGGAATTGCATGAGTGGCCTCCTACGGGATTGATGGAGAATTAACATGGACTTGCTTGCATTTGGCTGATAGGGTCTGCAACTCTCTTCTAAAGAGGGATGTTTTGGCCTAGGGACATGATTGGAAAGGTAAATTCTTTGTTACTGTTGGTTACCAGGCGTTGGATAAATAAATTTTTGAGTGTATAGGGGTTCCCTTGTGGAAGAAGATCTAGAATAATTTCTCTTGGCCCAAGTGCAACTTCTTCTCTTGGCTTGTGATTTATAATAGATATCTAACTCAAGAGAATCTTTGGAAGCACAATTTTCGAATCCCCTCCACGTGCGTCTTGTGCTCTAATAGTGATGAGAACTCTTCTCATCTCTTTTTTCAGTGTTCTTTTGTTAGGGTGATTTGGCATCTTTGGTGGGATGCCTAGATTTAGCTGTGCAAGCATAACTCCTCTTTGGTTGAGTTCTAGTTTAGGTTGGGGAATTCTTCTACAAAGACTTCTTACCTCCACATTGCTTGGACAATTGGTCCTAGCTTGATTATTTGGCATATCTGGTTGGAGCGCAACCACATGATCTTTTTGGATAAGAAGCTTCAAGGGTGACAGGTTTGGTTGAGAATTTTGGGGGTTCTTTAGGAGAGTTTGGTGACCAAGTGTGATATTTCAATACCTGTGGATCTTAGAGACTTAGGATTGGTTCGATGTTTGGGGCTTTCAGTTTGTGTAAAGGATGGGCCTAAACCTGGTTTGGATTGGAGTGCTAGAGGGAAGGTTTTGAGAGATGGTCATTGGCGGCCACCTCCTCTCGGGGCATTGAAGATTAATATTGATGGGTCCTCTAGAGGTAATCTTGGTCATGCCAAGGTTGGTGGCGTTGGTAGAGATAGTTTTGGAGTGGTTGAGTTCTTCTTTTTAGAGTACATGGGTAAGCACTCTAACAATTTCATAGAGGCACTAGCTATTCTCTTAGCTTTGAAAAGGGCTTGTGCCTATGGTTGGAGAAGGATAATTTGTGAGTCTGATTCTCAGATTATGATTGACTTGCTAAACAAGTGTCAATTAGAGGATGTGAATTGGCAATTAGCTGTGGTGGTTAGACAAATCATCTCTCTAGGTGGAGTCTTAGATTCTATCACCTTCTGCCATATCCCACGAGAGTGGAATAAGGTGGCCGATAGTTTGGCTAAATGGGCGTCGGAGCGGATGAGAAATTGGAATGTGGAAGACTGGGGTTGTCTTCATGAGAATCTTTCTTAGGAACTAGAGGATTTGGTTATGGAAGATATGAGATATTTCTTGGGAGTTGCTTGATGAATTTTTTGTTGGTTTAGGACCCTTGGTGGGTGGTTGTTCTTTTTGGCTTTGTTTCTTGGATCAATACTTTTTTTACCCTTTTTATTAAAAATAGAGTTAAAATGATTTCATCAACAATACAACTAATTATAGACCATCACACATAAAACTACTTACAATTATTATTCAATAAAATGATAAAATAATTTTGCTCAAACCATTTTAATTATAACCTCTTATCTATTTATTTGTTATCAATTAATAAAACCTAAGAGATGCATTAATATTCCTACTTCCAACCAAATTAAAAATTACAATTTTACTTTGTGACTGAATAAAAATGTTAGAAATTAGTTAAGAGTTACTACACATTTAGATGAAAACAAAAAGATTTTATAGACCATCACACATAAAACTACTTACAATTATTATTCAATAAAATGATAAAATATTTTTGCTCAAACTATTTTAATTATAACTTCTTATTTATTTATTTGTTATCAATTAATAAAACCTAAAAGATGCATTAATATTTCTACTTCCAACCAAATTAAAAATTATAATTTTACTTTGTGAGTGAATTAAAACGCTAGAAATTAGTTAAGAGTTACTACACATTTAGATGAAAACAAAAAAATTAAAATTAAAAAATAAATATAAAAATATCTAATATCGGGCGATTTATTTTCTGAGACAGCCCCACTCATTTCCCGCCTTCCTTTCTTCGTTCGGGTTCTTTTCATATAAACTTATTGGTCCTGCTCACAGGGTCGGCATTTTTCACAAAGGAACTGTGATAACAGCATAAATGGCTCCAGTAAAGAGAATCGAACCAGAGCAGGCGAAGAGGGCCGACGAAAAGCCCAAGCGCAAAAAAGTTACCTTCCTCAAAGGTATGAGTCTCGTCGGCACTCACTTTTCTTCACATGTTTATTTTCGTATCAAAGTCCTTTTATTAGGGTTCAATGATTCTATTGCACCGGGTTCGGTGTTTATTAGTGTTGTCCTTGGCTGAAGTTTTTATCCTGGTAGCCTCGGTCTATAAAAGGCCTGTACGTTTGTTTACAGTTATTTAGTATGATTTAGGGTTGCGTTTATTTCGCTGGCACAGTCGGTTAGTAGAGTGTTATGTATATGGGACAGTACATATGAGGAACTTTAGGTAATTAGGATAGGTTTTTGTTTAGCATAAAGGAAATAGTTCCGCATTTATTTAATCGGCGGTTTATGGCGGGATAATTAGGATAAATTTTTGGCCGGGTGCGGCGGTATCTGCTGGTTGTCTATAGTACTTGGTAGGATGTTTTTCTATTTTCAGAATCAAAGCTCAGGATATTTTTAAATAAATAAATTTGAATTGTTTGAAATGTAATTTTAATTTTATTTTTTGTTATTTTTTTTTGTACATTCAGCAAAACTAGGCAACTGTCTAGGTTTGCGCTCACACTCAATGACTACTCTCCAGTCTTCACCGAGTCTCAACCATAAAGGTTTATGGCAGGATAATTAGGATAGGCTTTTGCCCAGCTTTCAGAAATTTTTTCTGCATTTAGTTCTGCTACGGTGTTTAACCAGTGGCTTTTATTTGATAACGGTGTTTATGACTTTTAATCTAATGTATACCAAATTTGTCTATAGGATCTGTCAAAGTGTTTGACAGATTAACTAGAACCTAGCTCCCGGCTCAAATGCATTCTTCTGTGCTGTCCTTGTCTATGTTAACTTTCTGTTTTTATCGTCCGATTCTGTACAAGTTCCAAATGAATCTAAGTGGATCTGAACAGCCCAAGTCAGGATGGATTTAAGTGATCCTGAACAGCTCAAGTCAGAATGGATTCAAGTGATTCTGAAAAGCTCAAGCTATTTTTTAACTTGTCTTTATTTATGTCAATTTACAGTGTCTCTTTATCCTTTGAATCTTCACAAGTGCTAAATAGATTTAAGTAGATTTGAACACCTCGCATTCTTCTTTGTTTTCCTTATTTCTGTCAACTCTCTCTCTTTCTCTTTATCCTTCGAAAATTCACAAGTGCCAAATGTCTTTAGCCATTATGCCAAGTTACTTTTATTCCTTATCTTGGACATTTCAAAGATGCCTATCACTTCAAAGTTTAAGTGGATTTGAACAACTTAAGATGTTATTTGTGTTGCTCTTATATTTGTCAGCTTTCTCAGTATCCTTCATCTCTTCACAATTTCCACATGGCTTTAAGTAGATTTGATAGCTCATAGTAATTCTTTTGCATTATCCTTATTTACGCTATCTTTTTGTTTTTTGTTATCCTTTGATTCTTCACTAGTATGAGATGGCTTTAACTTGATTTGAAAAGCTTAAGTCATTCTTCATGTCATCTTTATTTATGCCAATTTTCTCTTTCCCCTTGTCCTTCCACTATTTTCAAGTGCAAAATTGTTTTTCCACTATTTGCAAGTGCCAAATGGTTTTAACCAGATATGGACAACAAAAGTTATGTATCATGCTGTCCTTATTTGTGTAAAATAATAAATTTCTCTTTGTCCTTATCCTTAGACTCTTCACTAGTGTCAAATGTCTTTGAGTAGATTTGAATCATTGACTTGGGCTAAGTTGTTGGTTCAGATTTGATAGTTTGCCCATTTTTCTAGATTCAACTATACAATATATAATATTAGTTAAAAAAATATATAAAAATAAGTTCTAACCATTATTTGCACAGAATATACAATTTTAAATAGAAAACACAAATGATAGTTAATTGTTTAATGGTAAAGATAAATTATATATGGTTCGTATTATTAGTGCAAATGTGCACGAAAAATCACTACAAATCATCATTTCACTCTTCATTGAGAGCATCAACATGATCAATTAGTTTATTAGAATCACGAGTGGTGCCGGTGCTACTCCCACTAGTTGTGCTACGCAAGTCTTATATGGTAGCCTCATGCCCCTCATACTTCTGTAATGTCCCTTTTTCAGTGATGACTTCGTTGTGGACTAATAGCCTATTTTCGGAAATCTGTAGGCTATTCAGATGAGCAAAATAGGATTTCCAGTGTTTCCTGCTCAGCTTGGTCTTCTTTGGTTTTGATGAAAACTTACTATTTTTAGCATTGGCTATTTTTAGTAGGTCTATTTTTGGTAGTATCTTCATCAACAGTATTGTTCAGATCATTATCCTAATTTTGGTAATCTCTCAGTTTCTAGTTTGGCGTTGGCTTGCTCATTGGACTTAAGTTTCATAGTTAGTTAAAATTGTGTTTTGAAGTTGTACCCCATGCCTAGCTTGATGACTTTAAGTTGTTTTAAGTTGGGGCCATAAAGTGGACGCCTTAGTCAACACATTTAATATTTTATTAAATGTTTTATTATTATCAAAGTGGGACGACTTGGAGAGGAGAATGAAGAGTTTTAATATTATATTTTTAAAAGGTGCTTTTGGAGATGGGCGTCCCTTTTGGGAATTTGAAGAGTTTTCTTTTGGAGTTACAGTTGATTCATCTCCTTCTGTGAAGCTTATTAATTGATGGCTTGCTCTTTCATTCTCATGCTTGAATTTTGAAAAGTAAAGTTATGCTCCTGGTTTGAAATCCAGAACCTGGCTAAGGGGAAGCTTAGCATTTTGCAATCCATCCTTCGGGCCTGAAACTATGGCTTCATAGGTGAGTCTATGAGACTGTACTTCACACTGGAGTGTAGATGGAGCTTTAAATTGATGTTATCAACAGGTTGCTGATGTATAGCCTATTTTTCTGAGTTGCTGGTTCGCCATGGCTGAAGCAAATTTCTGTTCATAGCTTCGTCAGCGAATTTCTTTTCATTCTGGGTATTGACCCATGCTGTTCTATTGTGGAGGGCACCCTTTTCTGCAAGTTTGCAGATTTTATTATCAAGTTTCTGATTTTTGAGAAGAGGTTGACCTTCTTGCTTGGCCGTACCTTCTCTTGGCATGTGCATTGGAGTTCGTGCCTTCTGTTATCTCTGTTTCTGGCTTGAGTCTTCATTGGGAATTGGACGCTTATCTCCTAGTTGTCATTTGGCTGTGGTTTGGGAGCATTCCGAGTTGATTCGGAAAATACGTCCATTTATGTGAGTATTCATGTTGCTGGTCTGATTTTTTGTTAATGCTGTTTCTGATCAGATTTGCATATTTTCATTATATTGCTGGTTCGTGCTTCAATTCTATATCATTGTAACATTGTAAGAGTTAGAGGAAGTGTTACTCTAACCATCAATTGTTTCCGGAAGCTTATCTTTGATGTGTTGCAGCTGTATGTCTTTTGTTTGTAATCTGATTAGTAGTACTAACAGCTGTTGTTTACATTGCTGCAATTTAGTTTATTTCATACTCCCACAATTGAGTGGTTGAGTTTAATAAAACATCTTTAATTAATGTTGTATTCCCCCCTCGAAATAAGTGGTTGTGAGGATTTGTATACACCCCATTGTACAAGTGGAAGTGTGGTTACATGGCTAGCTTGCCGCCTTAATAAGTTGTAATAATCTCACCCACTGAATAAGTGGAGTATTCCCACTGCTTGTGGATGCCTGCTCAGCAGATGAATTGTATTTTCAGTTCTAATTTTTCTAACGATCCCCAAACCATATGCTATCACCTCGCTCATACTGGGATCTTGGTGAACATTCTCGGTGAGGGTTACTTCATGAGCAGATTTGGATTTGTAGCTAACACTAATCAGTGTTTGAATGTTGGCTTATTGTGTTGAAAATCCGGAAAAAACTAAGGGGGTTCATTTCAACTTCATTGAGATAAGGAAAGTTATGAAACAAAAGCATTTAAGTTGTGATGCTTTGGTGCTACATTCAATGCCTCATTGTCCCCTCCTTGTACTTGACTTGCGTGAGTGAGAGGAGGCAAATGTTGGAATGAAAATAACCCAACTCATCTATCTTTTTCTTTGTCAACTTTTTGCACATAATTGAATGGATAAAGGAGCATGCACTCTTGTTGCGCTTAGTTGTAGAGGAACTTGTAGCCTAAAGAGATTTGAGACAAAGTCAACACAATATTTAAACTTATAGTTGTGAAAGAATAGTAAGAGTTAAAAAGTACAAATACGTGAGAACTTTGATGTTAAGAGGCTACAGGTAATTAATCCTTGGCCATGGAGGTAGTACAACATATGGGCATACTTCTTGTACTTGTCTTGAAGATGGCTAAGAATATAACTTGTTAAAGCTTAAAACTTCCAAATTTAACATCTTTGTCTTTTATTTTCACTAACTTCAATGTCTTTATATGATGGCATCTTTTTGGGCATTTTTTTATGCTATAATATTTAGGGGTTTCTCCAAATTCTAGGAGATGCAAGGGGGTGGCCATTTTCTTCCATCATTAAATATCATTGAGTGCACTCTTTCTCTATAGTTGCTATAATGCGTGCCTTATTTTTTATTATCATGAACTCAATGTTGATATATATCTCACCTAAACAGGGCTGATTCCTACAAGTGGATCTAATCATACTCATGATGTGCTCAATGAACTTAACATATACTACATACAAGCCCACCAATTGTCATCCAAGATCATGCTTTGATTTTTTTGGACTTTGTATTGGATTGCCTCCACACATTCCAAAGGTTGCTAATTACAAGTGTTCCATGTGGATGTGTCTTTGGGTTAAAGTGGCCAAACTCAAATTGGGTCAAACAGAGAACCACGTGGTGACTCAACACTCCTTGAGAGTGAAGGAGGTTTCTTTGTTTTAAAAGGCTTATGCCATTGGGTGATCTTTTTAGTGGGACCCACAAGTGGAGCCATCTTCAAAGGGCACTCTTTTATCCACGTGTCATCACAACGCTCATTTATGGTGAGGGTTTTTCTTGTCACAGGTAGGAATTGCGCCATTGATTGTAACATATGGGTCTTGTTTCCGACAAAGTTTCAGGACCGGCTCGAAGATGGACACACGTTGTTATGACGCTTTCTCTAGGTAGCAAGGAAATCATGAAGCATTAAGGTTGCGCCATATCCAGAGTTGAAAACCATCTGCATAATGCCGTTTGCATGCCTTTGTCGCAACACTCTCCTTTCAGTTAGACGGTTACAACTGTAACAAAATGAAACAGATTGAGATTTCAAATATTCAATATATTGAGAAGAATCGAATGCTTCATTTATAAAATACAAAGAGGATGTTTCCATAATCCTAAATAGAAACATTAAAGAAACAAAAAACGGAAACAAATCTAACGATGGCTAAAATACAAGCATTACATACGTTACAAGTGATTGAGCATTAATTAAATAATTACTAAATATAATTTTAATACCCTCCCTTAATGCTCAATCTATCAACTACACCAAGATGCCCCTTGAATTTTACAAACTTATTTGGACTGAGAGACTTGGTGAGAATATCAACAGTTTGATCCTTTGTCGGAACATACTACAATACCATGGATCCATCTTCGACAAGTTGGTGGATGAAATGACAATGAAGTTCAACATGCTTTGTCCTTTCATGGAAGATTGGATTCTTGGCGAGTTTTAGCACCCCTTGATTGTCATAGTACAAGGGGGAAGGCCCTGCTTGAGACATTTGCATGTTCGAAAGCACCCTTCGAAGCCAAATTGCTTCACAAGCTGCTTTAATAGTTCCTTGATATTTAGCTTCAGTCGAGGAAAGAGCCGCCAGCTGCTGCTTCTTGCTAGTCCAAATAACTGCACATGTACCCAAACTGAATACATAT
This sequence comes from Sequoiadendron giganteum, assembly GCA_007115665.2. NCBI lineage: Eukaryota > Viridiplantae > Streptophyta > Pinopsida > Cupressales > Cupressaceae > Sequoiadendron > Sequoiadendron giganteum. The sequence continues at coordinate 597,621,361 of CM021109.1, forward strand.
TCTGAAGTAGATTTTTTGTCATCAATAGAACTTGCCCAATTTGAGTTTGTATAGCCAATCAACTTAGGATCTTTGCACCTTCCATACAGCATGCCAAAGTTGGAAGTGCCTTTCACATATTTCAACACACGCTTCGCTGCAACCCAATGTTCGGCTTTAGGGGTTGTCATGAAGCGAGGGATGTAGCTCATTGCAAAATTGAGATCAGGTCTAGTAGCAGTGAGATAAATGAGGCTGCCTACTAGTTGCCTGAATGTGGATTCATTTTCCGCAAGCAAATCTGATTTGGCTAATAGTTTGAGCCCTTTCTCCATAGGTGTTGATGCAGGTTTGCAGTCACTCATTCTGAACTTATCAAGCAAACTGCGAGCATACTTAGATTGAGAAATGAAGATGTTGTCAGCTGTCTGCCAAACCTCCACACCAAGACAATAATGAAGAAGTCCCAAATCGGTCATGTCAAATGATTGATCGAGATTGTGTTTTATCTCCTCAATCAAATGTTCTGAGCTACCAGTAATGATAAGGTCATCAACATAGACAACAAGAACAAGGATATCATCACCAGATTGTTTGACATACAAATTTGAGTCAAAAGGACTCCGCTAAAAACCATGATCAATAAGGTACTTATCAATTTTCATGTACCACGCCAGTGGAGCCTGTTTAAGGCCATAGAGTGCTTTCACAAGTCTGCAAACTTGATGTTCTTTACTAGGAACCTTGAAATCAGGAGGTTGTGTCATATAGACCTCTTCCTCTAGATCACCATTGAGAAACACACTCTTGACGTCCATTTGATGGACTTTCCAACCAAATTGGGCTGCTGTAGCAAGGACAAGCCGAATAGTACTCATTTTGGTTGTAGGAGCAAAAGTCTCCTCATAGTTAATGCCCTCTATTTGTGAGAACCCTTTGGCTACTAACCGAGTCTTGTACTTGTCAAGGGTTCCGTCAACCTTATACTTAACTTTATACACCCATTTGTAGGCAATGGGCTTCTTCCCAAGTGGAAGATCAGAAAGGACCCAAGTGTTATTCTTTAGAAGGCTATGATCAACTTCCATAGCCCGTTCCCACTCAGGTACGCCATTAGCCTCTGAATATGTTTGAGGCTCATAGATGTTGTGCAAATTGGCCATGAGAGCAAAATTAACTGTATGCTGCTGCTTGCTCTACTTTCGAGCGGTTCTACCCTCGATCAACTCGTTATTATGAAGATCACTAATGGTCTTGGCATACCATTTAGGGCGGAGAGTAGAAGGACCAATATTTGAATCAGGAGGAACAACATCACCAAGCTCGGCTGGTACAAAATTAGTTGGATCAGGATCCAAATTGTCTTGAGGAGGGGCGGGTGGTGGAATATTTTGCCGAGGTGGTTGCTCAACTGCAGAATCCCTCCCATCATGTGGAGCTAGGGGAAGACAACCACCCATTCAGAAGCTATCGGAGATCGATCCTTAGGATGCACAGATGTAGAAGGTTGAAAGAAAGGCCCAGTAGTTTCATTAACCACAACATCACGATTGAAGATGAGATAATCTGTCTCGACATCAATTAGCCTGTATGCTTTATGATTTTCATTGTAACCAGTGAACATGAGTTTGTGGCTTTTGGAATCCAACTTAGTGTGCTTGGCATCAATAATCAAAACATGAGCAGTAGAGCCAAAAACTTTCAAGTGGCTGATTTTAGGCTTGCGTCTAGATCAGGCTTCTTCAGGAGTCATCTTTTTAATCGCATGAGTAGGAGACCGGTTCAGAAGATAGATTGCAGTATAAACTGCTTCATTCTAGTATTTCTTAGGAACATGTCTATGCTCTTGCATAGAACAAGCCATTTCAGTGATGGTGCGGTTTCTACGTTCTACTACACCATTTTGCTGTGGGGTGTATGGTGTGGTGAGTTGGCGCTTAATGCCATGTGTAGCACAAAATGTGGAGAAATCAGAAGAACAAAATCCCCCCCATTATCAGACCTAAGAGTAACTATTGGAGAACCAAACTCTTTTTCAACTAAGGCCTTATACTGCTGAAATATACCAAACATATCTGATTTGTTTTTCAAAAAATACACCCACATTTTTTTGCTGAAATCATTAACAAATAATAGAAAATACCTGCAACCAGCAACTGAAGGAGTATTCATTGGATCACATAAATTAGCGTGAACCAATTGCAATACCTTGGAAGCTCGCCATGAATCACCATTTGAGAATGGAGTCCGGTGCTACTTTGCAGCCCGACAAGCCACACATAGTCCATGATTCCGAGTCTGAATTGCAGGGAGGCCACCAACCAAATCATCACAAGCTAACTGAGAGAGATACGGCATGTTCAGGTGCCCATAATGTTGATGCCAGAGACTGTTGCAAAAGTATGGTGCAAAGCTCTGAAAACTTGAAGTCAATGTTTGCTGAAGCAAAGTTCTCAATAAAGTGCTCATAAGACTTTGGTAGACTTTTTAGAGTAATGACAACCATATTTTCCTCCATTTCCCGATCAATAGCTTCGAGCTGATTGCGGATGTCCTTGATTTTGGTCAAGTGTGCTTGCAAAGATGTCTTCTCATCCATCATGATAGAAAACAACATGTTCTTTAGGAAGAACACACGACTTTTGTCGGAAGTTTCATGAAGATCCTTCAGATGATCCCAAATCTCTTTCGCTGATTTACTAGATGATGGAACTTGAGGCAGTTGATCATCAGTGACGGATAGTTTAATGAGCATCACCGCTTCACAATTTTGCTCATCAAACTTTTCTTGGTCTTTATCATCAGATGCAAGTTGTGTCTTTTTACCCAGAATAATCTGGTTAAGACATTGATATTCAAAAATCGTCATCATGCGTTGCTTCCAAGTGTTGTAGTTGCGGCCGTTGAACTTTTGACTACCCTTGAGCATAATATGAGATAACGAGGCCATGTGTTGACAAAGTAGAGATAAAAATACCTCGAATACAAAGCTCGATTGAAGAGAAGTCAAATAGGGCCTCAAAGAGCCGAAAAAGACAAGTCGACTTCTCCAAAGCTTTCATTACTACTCACAGAGCCTTTACAAATCTGTCATAAAGTTGGGAGGATTTTTGCTTAGAAGAAAAAGACGACTTTCAAAGGCAAACAGATAGCAGAAGACTTGAAACAGATAGCAAAAACCAAGTTGACACAGTAAAGTTTTTGGAAGACGTGTGTTGAAGAAATACACGTGCAGAGAGGATCCTAGAGGAAACACGTGAAAAATCGGAATGTTGAAAGAATTTTTTTGCAGAACTCGTGCGTGCTTAGAATAGGAGAGACGACCACGATTGCACAAGAAATCAACCTGATTGAAGATTGCGTGCACAAATAAAAACGTGAAGATGAAGGACATAAATAGGAGAACAAAACACGACGCCCAGGAAAGATGTGAAGATGGCGCCAACAGATGTGGCACGCATTTATGTGGGAGGCAGAGGTGGATCGACACCAAACACAAAAGCCTTCATGATTTTTGAATCGAGCTTGGAGATCGCATGTATGAAGAAATGGTTCCAGGAAGATAAATCATTGATATGATTTTCTTCGTTCTTCACACAGGCACAAACTCTTCATGCAAAAATATAGATGCCGATCACAGACCCAACGCTTGAGAAAATAATCACGATCGCCAGTTTCCAACGTTGCTTTGATACCATATAACAAAATGAAACAGATTGAGATTTCTAATATTCAATATATTGACAACAAGCGAATGCTTCATTTATAGAATACAAAGACTATCTTTCCATAATCTTGAATAGAAACATCAAAGAAACAAAAAACGAAAACAAATCTAACGACAACTAAAATACAAGCATTACATACGTGACAAGTGATTGAGCATTAATTAAGTAATTACTAAATATAATTTTAATAACAACGGCCTCATCATGAAGAAGCGTGCCAAGCTTCCAAGTGTCTGTTTTATTTTCTTGTAATCTCCGCCAAGCCAAGTTGTAGTGCTTATATATTTGGGAGTTCTATCTTTTGTAAGGGTTTGTTAGAATATTAAATTCTCTATTGTATAATGATCAATTAGTGCTACAGTAGTCAGTAGTTGAGGTAGTTAGACATCTTAAATGTCTACAGTGCTCTACCTCCTCTATAAATTGTAATCTACCTTCTTTGTTAATTCAAGCAATTTCTAGCCCAAAATTGTTTCATGGTATCAGAGCAAGTCTGAGCTTGTCTCCCTCACGGGAGGGCTCAGGATTCTGGGAGGGCTCAGTTTTCTGGGCGTTTTTCTTAAGTCTGTAATTCATGAAAAAAATTCATGTGAGACTTTGTGAAATTTGTGGTTGCTAGGTCTTGAAAAAATTCGAGGGTTTTTTGTTTTCTGATTTTTGTGAGTTTTTCTCATTAAAAATCAAAACCCTCCTCTTGCAATTTCGTGAGGGCATTTTTTGAAAGAAAAAAAAAATCGTGGGTTTTACTCGTCTAAAATTTTCGTTAGCCTGTAATTCGAAAATTGTATTTTCGTGGGTTTCTTAAAGCCATTTTCTGGGCGTGATTTCTTCTTTCAGATTGTGGTTTCTAGGTGCGATTTTTTGGGCGCCCGATTTTCTTTTGAATCTGAGCACGTCTTTTTTGTTGGCCCGTTGTTTTTTCGGTGGCTCCTCGAAATTTTCTTGAAGATAGTCGCGTTTTTTTGTGGCTGCGCGTGTTTCTGGTGACTAGCCGTGCTTTCTTTCTCGCCTTCAAGCCACGATTTGTTTTCCTGTGAAGGGTTTCTAAGTGCATGTTTGGCCGCGCAACTTCGTTTTCTTAACCCTTCAGGCCGTGTCTTGCATTTGTTTTGTGGTGGCGTTCGAGCCGATTCGTCATTTCTGGCCGCGTTTTTGAGCTCTCTAAGCACGTGTTTTTTTGCTTCTATCACCCGCGTTTTTGAAGCTTTGTTGGACGCGTTTTTTCAGACGTTTTCGTGGTGTTTGCTGAACCTCTTCTGGTCTTGTTTTGCCTTCATCAGTGACGCCTTGGGTTTTGCCCTCTCTTCTGCTCTTTGTTTGCCACGATTTCATGGATTTTTGAGCTGATTTCTGCAAATGTTTGGAGCTCTAATGGCGGCTAGGGTTTCTAGATAGGTTGACTAGGGGTTTGACTAGTCAAATCACTTTGAAAAATTATTTTGATTGCAGATTCCTTGTGGGTTTTTCAAGAGCTCAACTGGGTTGGTCTCAATTTTTTTTGGGTGCATCGTTTTCCGTGCCTCAATTTTTGTGCCCGTAGATTTGCATTGTTTTCTGTGCTTGAACTTGCTTCAATGTATTGAAACTCGTGCCTCAGGTTTTGTGCATCAGCCTCTTCTCAGTACCTCGTTTTTCGTGCCTCGAAAAGTGTGAAGATGGCCAGTTGGAGGGCAGTCAGCAATTCAACAACAAAAATCTATAATTTGGGTGGGTTTTAAAGTTTTTTTCCCTTAAAAAATCTGTAATTTGGGTGGGTTTTAAAGTTTTTTCCCTTAAAAAATCTGTAATCTGGGAGGGTTTATAATTTTCTCCTCAAAAATTACGAGTTTATCCTGTATACCCTAGTTAGAGTTTCTATTGTTCGGGAGGGCTCTCTGGTATTTTTTTATTTTTTTTTTTTTTCCGAAAAAACGATGATTTGTAATCTTGGGTTTGGCGATTTTTTCCTTAAAAATCGTGGTTTATTGCAATCTGTTTTGGTCGCACTTGGAGTTGCTGGGGCGAACATCTGCACAACTAGCTTCTTGCAGTCAGTTCTCGGGCGTCATGCTCATCTGCAAAAGTTTCGACGGTTTGCCGATTTATCCTCAAAATCGTGTCCGTTGTTCTTGGTGTGTCTCTGGTTTCAAGGAGGAACAACTCTGTTATCCAACATCAGGTTGGACATTTTGTAATGACTTTAGGTCAGCAGTTCTGCAGTTTCTGGGAGGGTTGGTGGCAGACTCATTTCGGTGGCAGAGTCAGTGGCAGGCTCTTGTCTCTTGTTGCAAAGCATTTTCTGGACGTTTTTTGGTTCTCTTGGTCATTCACAGTCTGCAGATCCAGGGAGGGTCTCCGTAGTAGCAGAGTGTTTTGAAGAATTTGTGACCAATCGACCTCCAGATTGTTTTCTGTAGGCTAGTTAGTAGATTGACCATTAAGGGAGGGTGTTAGAATAATAAATTCTCTATTGTATAATGGTCAATTAGTGCTACAGTAGTCAGTAGTTGAGGTAGTTAGACATCTTAAATGTCTACAGTGCTCTACCTCCTCTATAAATTGTAATCTACCTTCTTTGTTAATTCAAGCAATTTCTAGCCCAAAATTGTTTCAGGGTTAACAATTTTTATGAAGAGGAACAATGATTGTAATAGTCTTATCTTTGAATAGAAAATAGTCAAAGTTTTGTTTCCATTCTCAAACCTTAATAGGTGCCCTTTGTGGGAAGGATTGGATATTCTATACTGTGCCTTTCATGACCTTTGTAATTTGTTCTCCCCCAACAATGAAGAGGATGTGGTGTTCTATGTTTAAACATGTGTAATCGATTGCTATCTGTTGTTTTTGAATTTTGCTTTTGTAGTACTTGGGCTTTTGTTTATATTGCAGGATTTAAACCATGTGAATGCTCTTTTAAATATTTTGTAATGCTTCAGAGAGTCTAGGCTATATTATGCAACGCTAAGAGTGAACCATATTAACAATTTTGACGCATCGCCTTAGGATAGTATTTCAATTCGGTTTCTTTCATGTATCTCTTTCTCCCCCTTTTCCCTTCTCAATATTCAAAGAGCCGACTTCTAAAATCTTGGAGGTCATTTCATAGATAACATTTTGGTCCCACGTTTGTGAAACTTCCCATAGGAGGTTGTTGTCAAGAACGACAATTTTAGGCATCAACAGTGAGCTAGAAGTTTGAGTGAAGGTTGCCAACTAGGCTAATTGCTTGTTGTGGTGGCTAGGACGTTGGAGCCATGGAGGTAGGGGTCAACTCTTGGCCAAGTCTCGCTTGGATGCACATTTTTTGATGAGATTGGCATAGCTAATGATGATGTCATTAGTGACTTGGCATACATTGAATGCCATGAGATAACAATTGATTTGTTTCTATGGCATATATAGCTAAGGGGCAAAATCCAAAAAATACTAAAAAATTCTATGTTGAGAGGTTGAGATGTCATTGGGCCATTCTTTGCTTATTTATACTTGTTTGTCATGTTAATCATCTAGTTAGCACACAATTAGCACAATTTAGTCTAGCAAGTGCATAGTCAGTGCCCAATTAGAAGATTTGTGTGTGAGAGGTGTTGCAATTAGGTGTTTTCTTGATATTTTTGAATTTGTGTGTGAATTTTGAATTATTTTTTTATGCATGATTAAATTTGACGATCGTCCAATTGCCTTGTGGTATTAGTTGTGCTCTTGACTTTTGGGAGGTGATAACTTTTGCATACAAATTTTGTTAGCACTTGCTTTAGAGCTTTGGAAAATTAGTTTTAACTTTTAAGCTCTTTGCAGCAGTATACATTTGGTTAGTTGTTTTAGAATTCTTATGTAGTCTTGATTTCTTGTAAGATTGAGGAGTATTTTTCAGCTATCCTTGAGTTATCTATATGGAATCATTTTCTTGGGTGTCTTTTATTGAGATCTCTTTAATGGCCAAAGGATGTGGGAGATAATGTTTGAGGATGAAAAAGTCCCATATATAAAGGATAAGAAGAATGCATTCTACAAATGAGTGGATGAGGTCAATGGTATTGTATGGAGCCATGTATACCCTCTATTGCATTTTCATCTCAAGTAGTTAAAACTCCTAAGGAGAAATTTGAAAAGTTGAGGAAATTGCTTGGAAAATTTGAGTGAAGGATTTTCAAGTTGAACCACAAGGTTTCTATGCTTGCTCCATTGTTATTTGAAAGGATTGAGGACTTTAGTTTATTTGTCTCATATGAAGGATCTATTGTTTTAATTAGAGAAATGCGACAAGGAGTACAAGAAGAACCAAAACAATATGATTCAAATTGTTCTTGCTCATTTGATGTTGCCTTATGGCATTTTTCTCACTCGATTCTTCTTTAACAAGATTGTTTGTGAGATAAGAATGGCAAGGGTGTATTTTGATGCCACATGTTCTTTATTGGTTGTTGAACAAGAAAAATTCATCATTTTAGATTTTGTATGTTTTTTGATGCTACATGTTCTTTATTGGTTATTGACCAAGAAAATCTCACCATGATAGATTTTTTTGGTTTGAAGCTGCATGCTCATTTTTGTAAGGGGAAGGGTGAGCAATTTTTTTGGGAAGATTGACCATGACTAGTTGGAGGAAAATCCAAGGAGACAATGGTGATGAGAACAATAAGAGTTCTCATAATGATGATCAAGCACAAGGAATATACGTATATTAGAAAGCTTGAACATGTTGAGGGTGCTTGCTGTAATAGTGGAGGTAGTCATACTTTTCATGCTTTTCTTGCACATAATTTCAAATGTTGATGATGAGAACAAGAGTTCTCATAATGATGATCAAGCACAAGAAATGTACGTATATTAGAAAGCTTGGACATGTTGAGGGTGCTTGCTATAAGATTGGAGGTAGGCATACTTCTCATGCTTTTCTTGCACATAATTTCAAATGTGAGTTTATTGTGGACTTTTGTTATACTTGTCATATGGCCAAAGATTATAATTTGTTTCAAAAGTATGGCAAAATAGATTTAAGGTTTTTATGGTGTACAATTGAGCTCTTTCCAATGTTGGTAGTGCTATTGTTGTGTTGAATTTGGTGTGATTAGGTATGTTTACCATGTGCTTGAATTGAGGGTGAGCTTGTGATTTGTTTGTTGAATAGCTCAACAAGGCAATAAAGTTGAGCTCTAGTTAATAAGTTTGTTGTGAAGGGTATAAGAAACAACTTTCAGGTGATTGCTAGTGGTAAGCTTGATAAGAAAGTTAAAAACTTACAAGTTTTTAAATTCCATGTTAAGTATTGTTAAGTTAGGACTATAGTGCCCAAATATTAATTATCTTGTTGATAATGTAGAAGAGGTAGTTTCAATAATGAAAACATTTAAGAATTTCGATACCCTCGCCATTCAAATAGATGATGTAGATGAAGATGAGACATTCATTTCTTGTATGGAGGTTTTTCAAGTAGTGCAATTTTGATGGTTGTTTAAAGAGTCTCAAGGTGGAAGCATGGGAGGTTGCATCAAATATGTCTTTAGAGTACACAAGATTATTTTTGGTGATGTGGAGACTCCATTTGAGGACATTAAGCGTATCCATTCTTCTAGTTTTCAGATTATTGATGTAGTTGGGGAGGAGACACCTAAGACTTGGTTGGAGAGTTTTTTGTTTTTATTAGTTGAGGCTTCATAGGGAGTTGAGGTTGTTCCTAGAGATATTGTGTATCAGTTGATGTGTCAAAAGAGAGATTTTTGGGTATTGATTCCACCATGTTGACTGCCCACATTTAGCAAGGATGTTAGTTGTTTTGATTTAGCCGAAAGTGGATGTGATTTTGGTTGGGGCAATTGAAGCAATGATTGAGATAGTGTTGTTGTGAAGGGGGCTTTATTTCTATTATTATCATGGCTTTTAATTACATTTGATAGATGGGTTGTCTTTGTGAGGGTTATTTCGTACTAAATATTAATATGTTGATTACATATTTTGTTTTGAAGGGTTGGTTTGTGGGGATATTGGAAGCCATGTGTCTGAAATGATTTGCTTCATTCCTTTGTTAGAGGCCATTTATTTGATGAGGGTTGACTACAACTATTCATGGGCATTCTAGATCACACAGTGTCGACATGGAGATGACTTTATAGGTTTAAGGCCTAGACCTTGCATGTCGTGGCAGATTTCCTTGGATGGTGTGGTTTGATGTTTTGTTTTGGATGTGTGTTTTTTGGAGCATATGCATGTTGTGTGGTTGACTTCTTTGAGTCATAGTCACATCCAACATATTGAATTTTTGGATGGTCATTTTCTAGTGGCTTGTTTCATGTTATGTGAATGAATATGTTCCAATGCTGCAATTTGTGGAGTTCCATAACGGGTAGCTTGGAGTGATCAGTTTATTGTTTGGATTCATGGGTTGCTTTGACATTTGATCATCATTTTTCATTGGCTCTCTTTGTGTTTGAGAGACCATTGCTATGCCTTTTCAGAGTATTATTTGTTTGTCAAAGAATTCTAAGAAGATATTTCGATTTTTGAGTGTTCAGTTGAAATTTTGGTTGTTGAATTTGGCGGGTCGACCCCTAAATCTGGATGCTGGTTAGAGGGGATGTGATTTTTTTTCTACCTCTTGGGCGTGATGTTGGTTGGGGGATGAGATTGCCTCATGATAGTTATTTTGTGACACATCTCATTTCTCTTTCATAGGTGCATGAGGTCAGGTTCTATTCCTTGATGGAGATGTGAACACTGAGGATCATGAGGACTTGAAAGTGCAGAAACATCTTGCTCATTTGTGAAGATGGATGAATTTGATGTTTTCTTTTAGATTTTGTTTTTGGGGAGCATATGACATGGCATGATTGACTCTCAATCATAGCCAACAACTTGACTTTTTGAATGATTGATTTCCAATAGTTTGCTTCATGTCTTTGGGCATGCATTTTTGATATTCCAGTTGGAGAAAGACAATGGTTGGGTGCAATAAATGCAATCTCCTAGGTGATTCACAATGACACACCTTCATCAAATTTCTAGTTACCACAATGCTTTTTATGGCACCCTCTCTCCTAGTGTCATATTATTGTTACCCATTTCTAGTTGCCACAAGGGTGGCTAGTTGCTATTGTCTCCTAGATGATTGACAATGACATGTCTCCCAGATGATTGACAATGACCAGGCTTGTAAAATCTCTAGTTCCCACAAGAATTTTATTGATATTTTTAAATTTTTAGGTTGCTATAAAAGCGAATTTGAAATGGTTTCTAGTATACAAGTTGTAGGTTTGTAAACACAAATAAATTAAATTGCTCAAAACTAAGACTATTAATTTATTCCATCAGTTATTTTCATTTCATTTTCAAATATGTTTTATAGGACTCTACTTATAGAGATGTCAGTGAAATAAATTGTTATTGCATGTTGGGGATAAATTTTTACTGCAGGTTGGTGATATTTGTAAAGCTTTTGGAGAAAATTTTGTAACTTATTTTTACATCAATGTTTTGGATTGCATTTTGTGATCCATAATCAGGATATTCCAAAAAAGGAGTAAGTATTTATTTCATGTTGCTAAGCCCCTCTTATTTGGAGAAAACACTTTATTTATCTTGTGCATTTTAATTTTTTTGTCCTTCTAACATGTTCAATAACCATGAATCCTTTAATAAGAAGCAGTGTCAAATGAAGAGAAATTCAGAATATGAATGTGTGGCACTTATTGAAATTTGAGACGATAAGTACTTGTGCTTAGCTCATGCTGTTAACTGAATGTCCAGAACTGCAGACCAAAATATTAGTGGGAACTATCTAAAAATCTTGTTACTTATTTTCTTAAAAGATTCTTCTGCATATATAACTGTTGGGAAGAATCTTATGTATATGTTTCATTAGCATTGCTAGGGATGTACTTGTTCTTGGTTGCAGAGAGAATATTTCAATTGAACGAGTAAAAGGAAACAAGTGTTACTTTTCTGCTGGACAGATTTATATGGATTAGCAATAATTCAATCTTTGTAATTGGTATTTATGACTTTTTTTTTATCATGAATGGATGTGGCCAGCAATAGGAAACCTGCCCCTACATCAATAATGTCAATATTATTGTGGCACTGTTCTGCTGCACTTTACCAATTTAGATGAAGTTTTTTAAGTGGTGGCTGGGCATTATTGTGTGTGCATATGAAGTAAGGTTGATAGAATTGTGCGCTTCAAACTCAAATTTGCATTGTCCATCATATTGGATTTATAGCGTAACATTTCTAGTTACAGAATGGTATATACTGAAACTTTTATGATCTGTGTTGCAGACACTGGGATTGATGCAAATGAATGCATATCACTCTATCTTGGTATGCACATTTCCTTTCATTCTATATGTTAAGTTCTTCATATCATTTTTGTGTTGAGTACTCTCTCTGTCTCTACCCACCTATTTATTTGTCTGTCTATAAAACACACACGAGACACATTTAACCCTTAAATCATGTTGTTTCATAAACAGTGTTCGCAATTTCATGATGTTTTATTGAACTTGAAATAACTAGCTTTAAAATTCAATCTGAAAGATGCTCTTTTAAAAAAATAAATTTAAACTTGTTATCATATTAATTTTTTATATCTTTGATTCGTTGGTTTTATATGGTCCAATAGGTTAGGAAAATGATAATATGTTTTTATTTGGTTCAATTTTGACAATAGGTAATAGATGAAATTCTTTGAAGATGATCAGGAAAATAGTGCCACCATTTACTTTTGAATACAAATTTATTTTAGCTTTTAGACCAAATTACAGGTGTAGATGAACTGTTACTTTCAGATACAAAAAGGTTTTGTATAAAACCCTTTGTTTTGGGGGTCTCAGCTTTTTGGAGATTATTTTTTGCATCTGGGCATTTGTATCTGTAAACCAATCTTTTTCTTCATGTCATCTCTTGTTTAAATAAACTTCAGTTTTTTAATTGGGGGTGAGTAGGATACATGAGATTCCCTACATTTACCTTCTCTTGGCTCCAAAACATGCTGCCATGGCAGGTACACATTAGATATGACAGCAACCATTTAGGAGCAAATATTTCCAGCTGTGGATTATCATTTGAGGGGTTTCTGAGCAATGTAAATGGATTTCCAAAACATTCAAGTATTGTAAATGTGCTTCCTTACAGAAAACGTCTAGTTGGAACTTTCCTGTAACATGGTCCAGATATTTGATCTCCCAAATTGGAATATTTGCAATACAATGTATTTAAAAAGTATCTAATACAATTCTTTTTTGTTTCAATTTGGTCACCTAGATATGTGTTTTTTTAATAAACTCATTCATCACAGTAAAGTTTTTGTTTTGACACGTTTTGCTACTTTTGTATTTCCGTTGGTTGTAGTGAGCAGCCTGGAAGAAATGCAAGATGCAAAGAAATTGGAAGATCAAGGATTGTCATTCAACCCAGAGTATATGGAACAGTTTGTGGGGGAAGATGGAAAGATTTATGGCTACAAAGGCTTGAAAGTTAGTTTTCTCAAATGTTTAAAGAACTGGCATTTAGTATGTTTTTTAGTCATGTTTGATGCTTGGGTGAAGGATTTGAAAACAGCTGTGCTCAGTGTTCCTTTCTGTATTTGAATACTTTCATATAAACATATATATGGCAAAGTCAGATCAAATTGCATATTATTGTGCCTCAGGACAGTATGACAGAGTGTATTTTTTACTAGTTAATCTATAAATTTTACATTTTTCTGTAAAAATGCCCACTACCAATTGGCTTTCATTGGATGAGTAATTAAGTATACTTCATCTCTTGTAGACTTCACGATGATGCACAATGTCCTTCCCTTCAACTGAACCCAGAAATGCACTTCTTTTTTTTCTTATATTTTTGCACAAATTTGATTTGTTTATCTTTTATTGTAAATTACAAAATATTAATGCTCACCATTGAGATTTAATAATCTTTGTTTCTCAAGGTTTTAATGCCAACCTTGAATTTGTTGTGTCCTATCCACCTTGATCAGAACCTGCTTGGAAACTATTATTTTCTTTACTGCTTCTCTTGGAGCTGACCTTTTGAACCTTGCATGGATCTTGTTTATTTTAATCTGAAAATTGGTTGTATGCATGTCTTTCCTTGTGATCAAGGTTTCCTATTTTGATTTATTTATTCAATCCTCATATACACCACATTGATCAAACAAACTTATAATTTGTTTTTCAACTTTGTTCCACCAAGTTTCCAGGACAGGGACAGCAAGGGATGTGTTTTCGGGATGGATTTTTTGAGGCCATTTTAGGGGAAGGCAGGGGACAAACAAAAGGGGTGACTATATAAAACATAAGGAAATTTCAAATATTCATATGATAACATTGATAAAGCATTCATCATATATATTATAGAATCCTTAATATACAACATTAGAGTTGACTTGAGAGTTCACATGAGAGTTGAACAAATTAATAAATGTCATACTTCAAAATTTAATTGCTTTCATAATTTCATTTTTGAATAAGATTGATATCTCTTTGATAGTGAACTTAAAGTCACTGTGATATAGTTCCCACTAACTTGATGTGGATATCTTGTAACCAGTTGTTAAGGAAGATTTTTACCTTCATATCAAGTGCATAAGTATAAAGTTGTTTCAATTTTGCTACATTATACTGCTGAGGTAGATTCTGTAGGATACTAATAATATGAGCATTAATGAACTGTAGTGGTTGTATTACAAGATATAATGCTAGTAAATTTCCATTATTATACTTCAATATGGAAATGTATATGCATTGTTAGGTTGAACTATATAATATTACACCAAATCTATTAAACAAAAAAACTTGAGTATGGGTATACAATTACGTTAATTTACTTTGTAAAGAGGACTATGAAAACTGTTATACATGTAAATGATTTGATCTTACTATATAGTATTAATGAATTGTTATGTTTTTTAAACAAAGGTAATGTACATAAAAATATAGGTTGAAACCAATTATTGGAGTTGAACATTTTAACTGAGACAATGAAGTTATTAAAATGAAAGTCTTCTTTTTAACTCATTAAAGTTGATGAAGAGGTCATGTTAGGGGTTGTCTCATGCATTGATAAGGTGATGCCATAAATGAAATGAGAGACAAAGTTCGTGATGAGTTGGAGGTCTACAAGGGTGTGGACGGGAGGTTCTTTTTTTTCATTCAAGCAATTCAAAGGAGGGAAAAACAACTAGTAGGCAAAAGAATAATCCTTTAATTTCTAGTTTAATGCTAAAAGTAGAAGCTAGAAACTTGAAAGTTTGAACAAGTTCTAAATTTTTAACTTAATTCTTATATTTAATATTTAAAAAAAATGTATTTCTTTTGTAGTTTTATGGTGGGAGAACAGAGAGTTGACACATCAAGGCTAGCTATTCGTGTTTTATCTCAGCTCTATAGTGCTATGAGTGGAAATATAATTGTAGCCTATTTGAAAGCATTCACAATTTCACACAAAAAAGAGAAACATGTTGACACATGAGAGCCTCAATGACTTTGTCTTTGTTTGCTAAAACCTTCGCCTTAAAACCAAAAAGGTGGAGGGTTTTCCTCATGACACCATTGACTTAGATGACATTGATCCTTTTGGTGATTGGATTGTTGAAGGACATAGGGATATCTTGCTTATTGATGAAGATCCTGCTGAATTGGAGAGAGGAGCAGAAGAAGCAACAAAGTTGGATGCAATGGAGGAAAATGAAGAAATTTTTGAGGAAATAATTAGTCATCATTTTGATACCGACTTACCTTGTACCTTGAGGCTTGAAAAATTAAGTTACAGTTGGAAGGGGAAGATGTAAATTGTATTTGGCTGTTTTTTGACATCATCATATTTAAATAGTTATAGTGTTGTTATGTGTTTATCATTTATATTTTTGTTGTGTAATAGTTTATTGTTCGACTTTGAAACTTTGAGGCTGTAGGCAGTGGCTCTTTCCTTGACTGAGGCTGAATATCGGGGAATTGTCAAAGCAACTTGTGAGGCAGTTTGGCTTTGAAGGATGCTTTTTGACATGCAAATGTCTCAAGCAGGGCCTTCCCCCTTGTACCGTGACAATCAAGGGGTGCTGAAACTTGCCAAAAATACAGTCTTCCATGAAAGGACCAAGCATGTTGAATTTCATTGTCATTTCATCCGCCAGCTTGTTGAAGATGGATCAGTGGTATTGAAGTATGTTCCAACTGAGGGTCAGATTGCTGATATTCTCACCAAGTCTCCGAGCCTGGATAAGTTTGTCAAATTTAGGGGGCACCTTGGTGTAGTTGATAGATTGATACCATTAAGGGAGGTTATTAAATTAATATTTAGATAGATTATTTAATGGTCGATATTGTAATATTAGAGTAGATTTCTTTCTATTCTTTTCTTAGCTTTTGTCTTTTTTAGGAACTTCGTCTTTATCTTTGTAATACATCTTGAATTTACCATATTAAGTTTAAGTGTCATATGACGTAATGTTTGAATAATGACAAATTGATAATCAAATTATACTTTTGTGTTCTCTAAATAATTAATTTCTTATTTTTGTGTAATTATGAGGTTTTTCCATTTGTTGCTACATTTTGCCGAGTTTTTTGCGAGTTTCATGCCAAATCCCAAGTCCGAGTCAAATTTTTTGGCTGCCGAGTCTGTTTTCGAACTATGGTGTAAACACAACTAATTTATGCCAGCAAACACTATTGGATCTTGATCAAGAGGATTTTTGCAAAGAGAGCTCAAAGAGAACTGGATAGTAAGCTAAAAATTGGCTGCTTGGAGATGTTCTGAGCATATTTCAGGATGTTTAGGAAAAAGAATGCTATTAGATTGAATGGTAACAAAGTTTTGAATAGAAAGGGTTTCTAATGAAACAAGCTATTATGCAGAAATTTTCTACAAATATGTGTTCATTGACTTTTATCATGGTTTGTTAAATGATTTTTCGTCAGTATCAGTGGTTCTTTCAAAATGTAATGCTTGTCTAGTTCCTTAAGAAACTCAAAGTTGCTGACTTATTGTGCACAGCTGCCAGGCCATATCTGGTGTTTATACCGTCACTTTATGCTATGCAACAAGTCTTAAAATACCTTGTTTTTGCATGGAAACAAGTCTTAGTGCTTTTTTAATCAATTGGTGATTGTTAATGGCTTTTGTAGTACAAATTTCTTGATTAAGGAAATTTTCTTATTTGAAAGAACCGTCATAGTGTTATATTGTTTGCAGTCCCTCCATGATTTTGGTGGTTTGCCAGCTTGCTCGTTTGTTTTTAATTCTGGACATTAGCTTCCTTCAGGGTTTAGATATTTTATGAGCAATGATACTATTCAGTGTTCTCCATTTTTCTGTGTCCATCAACCTTTGTTAAGTGTGTCTCCTTATTGATTGCCCCATTAATGAGTTCTACTATGTTTTAGTTTCCTCATGTCTACTCCTATTTATATGGTATTCTTATGAATGTTTTTGCATGGTGTCGAGACTTGCAGATCTGAGCCTGAGTCATGCTCAGTGGGTCAGTAGCCTCAACTGTCACACTTAGCTGAGTCCATGGGAAGAAACAGAAAATCAACATGAAATTTTCAAACAAAACCATTAAAAACATTTTTGTATATTATTTTTTTTTATTGCCAATTTTTACTATGTTTTGGTTGAGTTTTTCTACTGAGTCCGAGTCTGAGTCACAAAACAGCTTTTCCAAGTTTTCACCAAGTCTGAGGCAGAAGTTTCAACACTATGGTTTTTGGATCAATTTTTTTTATTGTTGCAAATAGTGTTTGTTTATTTGTATTACTATTATGGAGTCATATAAGAACCCTTACTAAATCTGACTTAAATTTTCAGTTTCGGGCTCTTAGGAATTCCGTCAAACACTTGTCTTGCGTATTCTGAACTAGCTGATTGATTATCCTTTTGGTATTTTTAAAGAAGATGATGATAATATGCATTCAATAGGCTCAAATGAACGTATGCAAATGACTGAAATTTAATGAGGATACAATGCAAGACATATATAATGCAATTCGATAGCTGATGTGCATTTACAGCCAAGGGACATTAATGCAAACACTTGGCAAGCAACCTACCAATGTAAATAAACACCTACAGCAAGAAGGTATTTTTACAAACAATTCAATGCAACTCCAAACTCCTTTATTGCAGCCTTCAGACGGATTTTATTGACTGGAAATGTATAGGCATTATCACAAATGGTTGGCATGCAAACTTATTATGACTGAAACTAATACCCATATGATGCTGCAACAATAATGCATTAAGACAAACAGTTGTCCTGCATACTAAACTCAGTAAACTTGATTACAATTGAATTGCCAAGACTCAGCATACAAAGGCAAGATTGGTTACAATGCAAGACTATTCAATGAAACAAATTACAAAGCTGCCTCAGCATTGATTTAACTGAGTTAACTATATGCAAACTGGTATATGAGAATGAACCTGGAACTTTTGACAGCAGATGGTAAACCCTTGTAATATTCGAACTGCTGCAAGGAATGTTTTCCCCACCATGAAAACCACACAGAAGCCTTTATAAAGTCTAGCCGTCCCTTTGTAATGAAGTGAAGATGCCAAAGGGAAGGCGTTTCTGCCGTAGACTTTACACGCCCAGCCAGGACAACAGTACGGCCTGAGAATGATGACCAGCTTCCTTAACTTCCACGTGGCTGTGTTGAAGATTGTTTTGCAGCAATAACATGACCTTCAAATGATGACTCTTTCAATCTGCTCTTCAAACCCTTCTAACTGCTCAAAAACTTGGATAATCTTTCACCATTAAGCTCGAACTTGACCTTTGGATGAAGCCAACAGTTAAGCAATCCTTCAAAAGATCTTTCACAACCTCAGGTATGCGAATCAATGAGAGGTTTTGTTCCCAATGATCAACAATTGTAGAAATTGCAGAAGCCCTAGGTTTCTTCATCTCCACAACAAAACTCTTCAAAAGCTCAATATTAAATTCTTGGATGAATGAATAATAGCTTGGTTGATCCCTTTATTTAATTTTTCTCCAAGAAGAGGTTGACCCTCTGGAAGGTTCTTTTCAATCATTTAAAAATAATATTAAATGTGCATTTAATAACTTTATAATAATTCCTCAAAGTGGGCGCCCAAATTAATTATTCATTAATGAGTTTTTTTATGTCTCAAGGCTCTATTTACTTAAAGTGCAAACATAAACTTTATAATATGCTTTTAATAATTAATTATTATTAAAGTCACCTTTAATAATAATTAAATGATATAACTTGCACATTAATCTTTATTTTGCCAAGCCAACTGAAAACTAGGACCAACATTGAAATCACCATATGTCCAGGTGCCTTACTAAAAATAGTAACACTGGATTCCCATGACTTGATGACTTACTATAAATAGTAAGTATGTAAACCTGAGTCCTGAAACACCAAACGAAGACCAATCTTGAACCACCCAAAGCTCTGGAGAAGAAAACACTTTGATATCTGCCTGACAGGACCCTCTAACCATTTGCATTAGCCTACGAGGGTCAGCAAATAGGCTAAACCATCAAGAAACTGGGAAGAGCTAAAAAGGGAACTTTACAAGTCATTTGTAGAAAAGGTGGATGTTGTACTTTGTATTGTTTCTAATTACTGCCTTGAAGTCTTAAGACAATTAAATCACCCATTTGCCACTGACTGTTAGAGTTAGTAATGAGAATGTTTTGGAAGATGAATAATGATCATAAAATCATTAGTATTGTTTCAATATTCAGTGTTCACATAACTTTTTTCATGGGAGCGTTATTTGTTTCAGAGCTTATTAATGCCTTGCATTGAATTTTGTGTCACCTTAACATTGAACAAGAATGGGTTCAAATTGCTAGTGGAATTGTAAGTTAGTAAGTTGGAAAAATGTTGGCATGAGCTGTATTCATGGTGACAGTTACACAGCAATATGTCAAGGTTGAATGTCTTGACGAACACCATGTGACTAAAATGTGTCTGACTAAATGCAGATTGATGTGTGGCTTAATTCCCTCTCATTTCATGCTTATGCAGATATCCAATATGAAAACAAAATTGAGGCAAGTTTATTGTTTATCATTGCTTTGCTATTCCTTGGAAAGTTTACTAAGAAGCTCTCTATTTACATTTTTTCTGTAACCTTATAATGGTCTTGCTTAACAGGATAGCAAGAGTGAGAAAAACTCAACAGACTTGAAAGATCTTATGAAGGTAGGTTTGTATTAATGACAAGTTCATTTCTTTCTGCGAGATACTACAGATAGATATGTATAAGGTCTCCATACTAATGGTTTTTCATTTCCTAACAATGCGGGTTCCATCAGAAAATATTTGGACAGGGTTTGATGGAAGATCGTGAAGCCTTTATACATTGCCTTTCAAGTAACAGTCACTCTATTGAGTATGCATTTATCCCAGGCTTTTAAACTAGTTTGTCAATTGCATTTGCCAGAGGTGTGTATTATTGTGTGTTTCTGTAATGACAACATAAATGTTTTTGTAGGAGCCTGATTCACAATGTAGGTGAGGTTATAGAAACACGTGAGATTCATACAGACAAGACCTCCGAGGAGGTAGTAATTTGAAACACCTATATATTTGGCTGTTTGAAAATCTTAATGGGAACAATTTCTCATACATATTTTTCTTCTCTTGAAAATAATTGCATGTAGTTCATATGAAGATTTTAGTTACTTCTGTCAAACAATATGAGGTGTGATTCTAGATTTCTTTTCTCTACTTGGGCAAAGCAGATCATACATCTGGAATTGAGCGATCCTGGGGTAAAGGAATGGCATGCACGCTTGGTACCACTTGTACTTCTTCTTGTTGAAGGCAAGATATGCTAATTTTCTAAATTGCAATTCTTATTGTTTTAAGATATGCATTGTATGGAACTTTTTAAAAAATGTATATAAACAAAATTGAACCTCTGAGTTAGGCCTCTGTCCATTGGTTTCTGATTTTTAAATTGCTATGGTGATAGGAAGCCAACCTATAGAGCAAGATGACACAAAATGGGAAATGTATATTGCAATTCAGAGGGAGTTACTGAATGATGGTGATACTCGGCATAAGCTTCTGGGGTTCTGCATTGTTTATCGTTTCTATCACTATCCAGACAGTACCCGTCTACGGATCAGCCAGGTTATGGATTTTTTATTTTTCCTCTTTTCCTACTTGAAACAAACTTGTTTGCACTAAGATTCTTTATGGGAGTATTCAGATCTGTGTTATTTTTGTTTTTATGGTATCCTGGTACTTGCAGATTTTGGTTTTCCCACCTTATCAAGGTAAAGGGCATGGTTTGCACATCTTAGAGGCTGTAAATAAAATTGCAATTCAACGAGATTCTTATGACGTAACAGTAGAAGAACCATCGCTGTCTCTTCAAGAATTGCGGGATTGCATGGATACTTTGCGCCTTCTTTCTTTTCACCAAGTAAGATGTGCTATTAAGCCAGTGGTAGAGAGGTTGAAGCAAGCAAGAGGGTCTGACAACACAACACTTGATCATTCACTAGAAGGAAATGGAAAAAGTGAATCTTCATTTGCCTTAAAGACAAACTCAAAAAGTAGAAGCTGGTGGTTTCCATCTCCAGAATTAGTAGAGGAAGTGAGGAAGCATTTGAAGATTAATAAGAAGCAGTTCAAACGATGTTGGGAGACTCTTGTCTTTTTGAATTTAGATCAGTCAGATTCACAATGTCAGGAGAGCTATCAGATCCTCCTCATGGAGCAGATAATGTCAGAGCTCTTTGATAATTCTAGTGAAAAGATTGCGAATGGTAAGCGTGTGATTGACATAGGTGACGAACATGACAGTTCAAATTCATTTATGATGATTCGAACAAAAGGAAGTAATGCAGGCACTGATGGTTCCCTATTGCCTGTGCCAATGGAGGACGGGAATGGAGTAGAATCACGAGAAGATCAGTTAAAGTTGGTGTTTGAAGAGCGGTTAGAAGAGATTACACATGTTGCAGACAAAGTATCTCACCACTGCAAACCCTTGGGCATTCAAGTACCATAATTTTTCCGTGATTATCAAGTCACTTATCTGTAATATGAGACATAACTAATTAACATTATAGCAAGTTTTACCATCTAGCACCTCAAATTTGTTTGAGGCTGCTTGGTCCTTTGTTGCAAGAGTTGAATCTCTCCGTTATACAAGGGCATTCTTTATCTCTCATGTTGAGAATTCAATCAGAGAAATGGGAACATTTCCTTGTATTTTTACAGGTCACTGTAATTCTTTAGGTTGTTCAGAACAAGTAGTTTAAGATCAATATTTCTAATTTATGCTTCTTGTGCATGCCCATTTTTTTTTCCTTTTTTCTAGTATGCCCTCAAATATGCTTGTGACAGACTACTTATACTTGACAAAAACTGATGATTAGAGTTTGGTTTCAAATGTGAATTTTATTTACATCTACATGTTTTGAAAGCTTTCCTTTGAATAAATAGATTTTTTCTGGCTACATTATGAACATTCTAATTTCTAGACAGGTTACTTTTGGTCTCTTTGTTTAGAAACCAAAGTTAATGGCTTTTTACTGGAAGCAGTTATTTGTTTCAAATTTGACATAATTAAAATTAGCCTGCTCTTATGAAGGGAAATCATTCTAATTTGATAATTTGCAGTATATAATGTATTCTGAATAAAAAAGTGCACGGGCAAACACAAGAGAGATTATTATGGATTGATTGGGAAAGGAAATTGTAATTCATCAGATCCATCTAAAGCCACACTATTACAAATATGACAATTGAGTGACTTTAAATGACACCAAAGCCTCATTGAAATCCATGGTTGTGCTGGCAGCCACCACCTTGAGGCCATTTTAAAGTTTGTTTTGACCGTACCTCGTAATGTAACCTGGGCAGGCTGAAGGCAGAGGCATGGTGCAAAATGCCAGTAATGATGTTCTAGTCCTGTATCCCTTTATTACAAATCATGCTAATGATTGCTCTTAGCAGACTACAGAATGTTGCACAGCACCATTGTGCAAGGAAAAATACTCCTGGAGAGAAAACATAACATCACCAAAGGATTTAAGAGTATCTAATGGAGACATGTTTCTAGGTGGCTCAATTATGCAACTATCTTTCTAGCCAATCAAGGAATACTTGGTAGGGATAATTTCATCTGAAGAATAAGTGAGTGACACAGGTAATAATAAAGACTGTTCTGGTTCATTTGATGGTA
Source organism: Sequoiadendron giganteum (assembly GCA_007115665.2). Classification (NCBI taxonomy): domain Eukaryota; kingdom Viridiplantae; phylum Streptophyta; class Pinopsida; order Cupressales; family Cupressaceae; genus Sequoiadendron; species Sequoiadendron giganteum. Next base: position 597,644,229 of record CM021109.1, read on the forward strand.
ATTGTTTTAGACTTCGAAATTTCATCTGAAGAATGAGCAAGGCCGCAGGTAATAATTAAGGCTGTTCTGATTCATTTAATGTGCATTGTTTTAGACGTTCAGAATGTGCATTTGTTTTGGTAGTGCTTCTCTGAGCAAAATGTTGGAGTGTAAATTTCTCAACTTTCTGAGTCTCTTTTCAGGGAGAACTGCACAAGTTCTCACTCTGTGATGGGGCCTGACTTATTGCCTACCATAGAAAATGGATGGAGAATATTGACATTTATCACAGGTGCTTTACAGCTGTTGATCATAGAAGAATCACCATTGACTGCTTTTATGATAGATTTCCAGATAAGTTCATGTTGATCAATATTTTGAACTCTGCTATTAGGAGATTTACCAGCCTTACTTGTTATTTTCCTCTCTTAACTCCCTTCACTCCTTACTCCTACTCACATTGTTAATGCTTCAGGTGTTTTTATGGTAACTGAATCCTTCATTGTGGATTTCCAGATGAGTTCTTCATGTGGTGGATGGATCTTTATGCATGAATCTTTTGAAACTCTGCTTGTACTAGATTTGCCAGCCTTCCTTGATACTTTCCTCTCCAAACTCCTTTCCCTCCTTACTCCAACTCACATTGTTCATGCTTCAAGTGTTTTTAATTGTAGTTGCTACTGTACTTGGGGATGTATTTTGGGAAATTAATATACTCTTGTTTCTTTTTTGTTGCAAACATGTCTGCAATCTTTGTATGTCTTATGTTAAGAGTTTAATTTTAATAAATAATCCATATTAACATCACCAGATGTAATTTTTGGTCCTATTGCCTTGCTTTGATCATGCAAGGATGTTAATATAAGTAAATTTTTTTCTTTCTTTCTTTAGCTGTGGAGAATTGTTGGCCCTGAATGTTAATAAAGGCCTAGGTGCTATGCCATGCTATCTGCCAGTATTTGCTGGCCAGACCCTGTTATATTGGGTAATTCTCCCACAGAAAACAATAGTTGCCCTTCTGCAATGAGGCTTGATGTTGGTCTTTCTTATGTTGCAGACATTGATACAACTAAAACTACCTCTAATCTTAAGTCTTGCTTTCCAGCTTCTTCAGTCTCCTTCGGGTTTCTTTTTGTTTCATTGATATATTATTCCAACTTGGATAGCGTGGATTTATCTTTCAGTACCTGCCTAGGGTTTACCTGTTTTGGGTTCACTCTCTAGTGATGCCTTGTTGCTCAGAATCTAGTGTTTCTAGTTTTTTGTAGTTGCTACTGTACTTAGATATGTACTTTCAAATCCCATTGACCTACTATGGTGATTCAGGGAAATTAATGCACTTCTTTTTTAAGAAAAAATGCCTGCAAGCTTTGCATGTCTTTTGTGAAGAGTTCAAATTTAATAAATAATCCATATTTGATCTGGGAAATGTTTTTCAAAATAAAATATAGGAGTTCACTTTGGAAAAAACTCATGAAAGACTAGCTGGGAAACAAAACTGAAATATTTGGTAACTGCATGGAAACATGTTCCCAATATTTCCTACCACCCAATACTTTCCTGCCGATGTACTAAAGTTACATTTTTGTTTGCATTGTCATCTTTCAATGTTCAGAAGTACTTGTAATTATTGATGCTTATGGCAAATTAATGGCTCAAGTTAAACATATGCAATAAACTTCATTGGGGGAATTGGGAGCCTCTTTTTAAGTTTTTTCAAATCAGCCTGAGTCGGTACTTTTGCTTTCCTTTAAATGTGCCTTTTGTCATATACCTCTATTTGCTGTCCCCAGACAAGCATCGTTGATTCATTTCCAAATTCTAGATGTCTTGCTGGTAGAACTTTTCTTGCACGGTGGAACAATTTTACCATTTCAGACCCACGTTAAAAGATATTTGAAATAAAGTGTCTTACACATCAGTAGCAGTGTATTTGAACAGTCAGTTTAATACCCATATCATGCAGTTTGGATTTAGTAGGTTCAATTGTTTGACTTGATCATTAGTTCAATACACAGATCATCTGGTTTGGATTTTGTGATTTCACTCGTGTGACTTCATCTGTCATCAAAGTTCACTGCATGTAAACGAGGTTTACTTGTTTGACTCTACCCGTCTTTATTCATTGTGTACATGATAAATAAAAGATGCAAACTATAAGGTATATTGCAAAGCCATGTGTTAATAGCATTATTGTCTCTGATTTCTTGGACCTACATTTGCCATTGTTTGGTGCTCTTCCTTTTCAAATAGGTGTTTCTGTGATGCTAGTTGTTTCTATTGCAAGTTCTATAATCGATGTAGTGTCAGCTATTTCATTTGTGGTTTATAACAGTTAAGTCTGCAGTTTCTCGTTTGTATTATCCTCTTCTCCCGTTACTTTTTGCTAAACTACAAAAAGGGCATGTTCGAGGCTTGCTTTGTGTTATATTGGGCTGAAGTAAAAACAGTGATTATGTCTCTGTATGATTTGTGCTTCTATGGCATGTATTTCTGGTACTTGATGTTGAAATATCCCACACTAGGATTTTGCCCTAAGATCTGATTTTGAAACTCAGAATTCTGCCCTAATCTTTTGCACCTTTAATTTTTTATTCAAACCTTAGATTCTGATATGATTTTTCTGATTTCAAACAAGTGTGAACAACAAACATATATGCTTTCAAAATGCTTAAACACATAAGCAAATATATTTATCTGTTTTACCATGAACATAACCAGCAATGAACAACCATAGAATGATCACCAAAATATGAAATAAGTCTGATTTCAAATTGTTTAATCTGCTGCTACAAAATTAGAATTATTGCCCATGCAAGAACATCACAAAATGGGCTCAAACATGTTCAGAATATTTTCTGAAGTTTGCTTTTACAAATCAGACTTTAAATTAGGCTTGTACATACCAAAAATCAATAGCAAATGATCCAAGAAATTGATAGAAATGATCTCCCAAGGGCAGTGCTTCAATTAGGGCATTAAACCTCATGTCTTCCATTCTTCAACAACAAGGAGATCTGCTCTAGATCTGATCGCTCAAGTCTGCAATAAGTCTACTAGGGTTTTGCTGCTCCAAAATGACAACAATTGATGCACAACAACCTTTCGAACAACTCCAAATGATGGTACTCAAAATGTAGGGCAAAACCTTGAGCAATGATGACAATAAGCACAAAAAATCACTCCACAAACAATGGCGAATTAGGTTTGATTTGCACTGCTACAAAGCTGAAGATGTTATCAAACCCTAACTCCCATCAAACACCAAAATTGCCTTCCAAAGCAAGGTGCTCCTTCTCTAGATAATGGCATTTAAGTCTAGGGTGAAACCCTAGCCAATATGCAACAAATCTTGCCAAATGATGTCTTCTTCAAATCTGATCTGCAAATCTGTTTTTCTCCTTCGCCAAATAGCATTTAAGCACAAGTAAACCTCTGTTATGAAGTCTTCCAAGATGAGCTAGGTTTTTATCCAACTCACCCATAATTCACAAGGGTTTTCGTCCTTGGAATAGTTGTTGAATCAAACTGAAGATAACATGCACGATGATGAAATGCCTTCCAATGAACTTGCATTTATATCAAACTTCACCTTTTCCCTCCAATTTGGCCGACTCAATGTGAGTGCCTAATTCCCCTTTTTAAATTTGATTTTTTTCCCCTTAATTCTCCAAATGGGGCTCACTTTTCAATTGTAAGCAATATGTTCTTGGTACAGAGGTTATCATTTGACCCATTGATTGATCTACAAGGTACTATAGAGATCTATATGGTATCAAATGCAATGTGGTTGGTGTGGACTTTTTAAACTAGAGTCAATGTCAAGCCTTCACCTCTTAGCACATGGATTCTCCATGAACAATTACCCTTTTCATGCTTAAGACATTTATTTGGTTCTATATGATAAATCACAAAGACACATTAAGTCATGGCCTCTAGGAGAGTGAGGGTCAACGTCTAGAAAATGTTGTAGTTAAGGATTGTGGCAAGTTAATTGTTTGCGGAAGCTCATGGCCTTTGGTGATCCTTTTTCATAGGAGAATCTAGTGTTTTACTCTGTATACAATTTGCTATTTGTGGGATTGAGGAATGATTCTAGTCTAGAGCTTTTGAATATTAAACTTGATTGTAACACACCTAGGTGAATTTCCCCATTAAAGTTACACTTTTTGGACAAAATTGCTATTTAATTTAATTTCAATTTCCACTTTTGGCCAAATTGGCTAGTGGAATGGAAGAAGATTGCATAGACCAAGAATTACACGAGTGGTCAATACATCTCCAATAAGTTAAATAAGAATGGATGGAAAGTGAATTTATATTAAAATCTTTGAGATCGGGAAACATTTAACTTGCACAAGCTATTAAAACTTTGCCTCCATATTTTTTTCCTTAGCACTACGAAATCGACATTCATTTAAATTAGGCAATAGCCAAATAAATTAACTGATTGATTCTTATCTTATGACATTGTCCATTAGGCAATGTGCATCAGGAAGCGAAAATGCTAAAGTTTTATTCTGATGTTATCTCTCAAATTGTTGTGTTGTGTTCTCAATTGCAGGGGGTGCCCAAAGAAAGGTGAAATTCAACAACCACTTGGATACGATAAAGTATCAAATGCTTCAGCTCCATGAAAAAGGCTCTTCATGTTTTATACAGTTACAATGTAAAAATTCAGAGTTTAATACTGCTGATTTATAAGGTTTATGCTAGGTTTGGTGAGGGGTTCTTAGCCCATTATGGGTTGTATTGTATTATTGGTATTCTGTGACTGTTTAGTTACCAACCTATTGGTTTCCTTTCTATTTGTAATTTTTTCTTGCTTGATTTCAATATAATAATAAATAAATCGGTCGACTCTTATCTTATGACATTGTCCATTCTATTACCATGTCACACCACTACTTGGCCACAAAACTGAGGTCTTTCCAACCCTGGCCCTTACAACTTTCCAGATTTATGACGAACTTTTGGAACATGTGTTTTTGTGCTCAACATAGGTTTTAAAGACGAATGGTTATGAGGAGAACCAAATTTCTAGAGCTATCAAGATATTGGAAAAATGTTGTCATCGTCATGATTGTAAAACTTTGATTTAAAACAATATTAAATAAACTTTTCTTCCCTCTAAGGAAATCGAAGAAGCTAATTTCCAAGAATCTTAGGAACTGAAATCTAAATTTGAACTTGGGCCTCCACAATGATAACTCAATGCTTTAACGTATTAAACTCAACCTTTTTATACCATCAAGTTAATTTTAACAAATCATTCATTTCAAATTAAACAACATGATACATGTAAAGCATTAGATGTAGAGAAAACACCATTTAGGAAATTGTTAAGATTAATAATCATAAACATTATTTAAGAAATAATAAGGATTAAAATACACCATTTATAGGTTAAAGAGGCTCCACCACTTAAAACACGAACATATTAATTATTATGATGATTAGTTGAGAGTAATTTAATATCTATGAATATGTAAAAGAAAGAATTTATTATAAATATTTCAAATGTATTTATCTAAAAAATGTAAAGAAATCAATCTTAATTATTTTGTTTTATTTACTTTGTTTTATTTTTATTTGAAGAGAGTTTTTTATTTTTTATTTAAGGGATATTTTATAGTTATTTCTTTTTTAATTTGATAATTATTTTATAATTTTAGTTTGTATGTACGTAGTAACAACATAAGACCTTTGTTGTCATTGTAGGACATTTATGGATGTTAACTAATTTATTTTAAATATAATTTTTTAAAATTTAAATAATAAAGTAAACATTATTCATTTAAGGGCATAGCTATTAAATAAAATAGTAAGTGAAAATTTAGATTTCAATAGAAACAAAATAATAAGTAAAATTATTTTGTTTGCTTGGTAAATATGGCATAGGGGGACATATTGATAATAAAGCTTACCAAAATAATTATATGGTTTGGGTTGTCTCAAAATGGAGAGTCATGATAAAATTACACTAGACCCTTGGATAAAGTAGATATGCCCTAGAACTAGAATTATATCAAGATCTGGATAATCTAATTTGGTATTTTTAACATCAACTTTTGTGTGAGATCGCCAAAGCATTTTGTGGTAGTCCTGAATTTTTTAAAAGTAATCCTTTTTATTTTGCACCACATTCTAGTCATTGTGGGCCTCTATAGTTAGTATACAATGATTCAATTAGCATTTAATGCCTTTATTATGTTTTGTTAATATGGTTGTATCTAACTATACATTAATTTTTTATTGGCTTTTGGGTAGGAGTCAATTGATAGATATTTTTGTTCCCATTGCAATCATCGAGTCTTTTAAATAACCTTTGAATAGTTAGAAAAAATAGTCTAATCCTTAGTTGGCCATCTTTGGTTTACTTCTGTAATAACTTCATGTGCGAACAAATATGTACTTTTACTCCTTTGTGTGGTGTGCATTGTTATTTTTATTATTAATTTTATTAGATAGAAGAAGAGTAAACAACCTCCATATGAGGAGGCCGAGGATGAGAATTTGAAAATGACATGGTTTTAACATCCTTTTCCTCAAATAGCAAAAGATTATTTATAGGACTAGAGATTTACTTGTCTTGAATATGATCCCAAGGAGTTGGCTTGCCATCTCTTATTGTAGAAACACTCTTATCTTGTTGTTCCATGATCTTGCTGGCTCTTTTCCCATTTTGTTCCTTCAAAGGAAGAGGTGAAACTTGAGAAATAGGAGTTAAGGCATTAACACCCCTCAATTGGGTAACTTGAAAATGATTTTTTCTCAAGGCCACTTCGTTGCAAGGATGAAACATTGGCTTCGGCAAGTTGCCCAAATCTACTTTTTGAGAGTGCTTTGACAAATAATCAAGATCCTCAGATGTGCTTTCAATGAAGTTGTGATGAGGAGTAGCTTCACATCACCATGAAGCTTGATGATTTGAATTGAATTTGGGACTTACGCAAGTAACAAGGTGCTTAGTATTGTAGCATCTTCGGTAGTGAAAAGGCAAACCCTCATAATCCAAGAGTTGATTCAACTTCAATCATTCAATCTTAAAATTATCTTTGGCAAACATTACTTTGAGGCGTCTAACTCAACCAATATGCGGTAAAAGGTCGTATGGAATAAATTTGTTGAAGCTTCATTAGTAGTAAAAAAAACCCAATGAATTGCCAATTGTTGCAAAATAGGTTAACCCAAAAATGGAGGGGAAGATTGGGAAGGAAGACCCAAACAAGCATAATTGAGAAAGATTCAATGGAAGGATTGGACGCTAGGTGTCAATATTTTAGCATAAGTAGTTGTTGCCCCCATGTTTAGAGAATATTAAGGATGAAAATTTGATCCTCCAAATTGTCAAAAACTAGAATGAAAAACCCCTTGGCATAGGGATAGATTTAAAGTATTTTAATCATCTCAGGTTGTTAAGTGTCAGTTAGCCAATCATGCAAATTAGGGAGGCTTGGCCATAAATAGTTAAACCTGCCAACTAACCCATTCTTTGTCATTTTAAGAAAATTCTCCCTTTAACATCTCCTAATATCAAATTTGATGGGCTTACCAATGCATTAGAGGGGGCATTATGAAACCATATAAATCATTGCTAGGATCCATTGAGATCGAGTCTAGAGTGGAGCTAGAGGTATTTTCAAATTTGGCCACATCCAAAAATGTCCTACCAAGAAGGTTACCAGAGAAAGGGGGACATGGATCAACACCTACCCATTCAATTACACCTTTTTTTGTGAAGATTTGTACACTTGAAGGGATCTAACCACCCATCAAAAGGTGCCAAAAAATTGATAATCTAGGGTCATGGATTTATGCGTAGCTACCAATCAAGGGGGGAGTACAAATTTAAACATTATAAATATGTATATTTATAAATAAATGTTCACTATTACATATAAATCAATATAATATATTATATTGAAAAAAAATAAACAAATAATTAAGAAATACATAGAAAATATTTAAATAAATTAAAAAATAAATCATGATGTAATTTAATAAATAAAATAGTAAATGTTTATACATCTTAGTAAATAAATAGTAAGTATTATTTTTGAAATAATTATGTAGTAATTAATTTTTAGAAATATAAACTAATCTAGATATCTAAAAGACATTGAGAGATATTAGTTTCAAGTTACCTATATTAAATTTATGATAGACGCCTCATTGACATCTCTAGTGTTTAAGATATCTATACTAATTTACTTAAGAGACATTTTATTTTATTTTAGAATGTATTTAAGAATCAATTAATTTTTATTTACTTAAGAGTCATTTTTTATATAGTTTTTATTCTTGAAAAGTATATTTGTTTTCGATTGTGCTTTAGTTTTTATATACATGAAATGATGTTCCATACCTTGTGATTGTAGAGTGCCTCTTGACATAATAAAATTAAGTTTTAATTGAATTTAATTAAATGTGAATAATAAGCAACTTTAAGAATAAAGGTTGAGGTGATATTTATTTTGAATAATTTACTAAAGTAAATGAAGAATTTAAATAAATAAATAATACTTAGTTTTTGGTTTGATGTTGATTTTTTTTTAAATAAAGAAGGGGTAAAATTTTTATTGAATCAAGAAACGAATACAAAGCCACAAAATACAAATATCCCCCTAGGGGTTAAAAACCAACACCATAACCATTAAACAACTCCCAAGAAACATCTCATATCCTCCATCACTAGCTCCTCCAGCTCCCGTTAAAGGTCCTCTGGGAGATTTCCCCAGTCACCCACACTCCAATTATCCATCAACTCTAACGCCCATCTAGCCAAGCCATCAACCACCTTATTCCATTCCCTTGGGATATGGCAGAAGGTGATAGAATCCATGAACCTTCCTAAAGCAATAATTTGTTGAATCAACACAACTAGCTGCCAATTCACGTCATCAAGGTGATGCTTATTCATCATATCAATAACAACCTAAGAATTTGACTTGCACACAACTCTCCTCCAACAAGGGCATACGTCCGTTCCATCACCAGAAGAATAGCCAACTCCTTCATAAAATTATTAGTGTGTTGACCTTTGTAAATAGAAAAAAGAAAAACCACCACCCTGAGCTATCCCTACCAGTACCCCCAACCCCAGCATGTCCAGGATTACCCTTGGATGAGCCATTCGTGTTTATCTTCAACACACCAACAAGAGGGGGACACCAATGAACATTCTGCTGGATCCTCTGCCTACCATGCCATCTCTGCCTAAGCAACCAACCACTCTTACCACCAACAGAGAGACCCAGAGTTTTGACCACACCCCAATCACCAGGCTCAATTGGGACAAATAAATCACACTTGGCAGCAAGGGTCTCCTAGATACCCCCCAAGATTCTCAACCAAAGTTGACCAACCAAAAGCTTCTTATCCAAGAAAATCCTATGATTACGTTCCAACCAAATATGCCAAATGACCAAGTTGGGGCCAATATCCCAAACAATATGAAGAAAATAATTTTTGGCAGGAGGGTTCTCAAGCCCCTTGCAAAATTCATCCAAAGAGAAAACATATCTGCACGGCTAGCCCTAGACACTCCATCGAAAGTGCCAAATATTTCTGGCAAAGGGACACTGGAAAAAGAGGTGAGAGATACACTCTTCTTGACAATTGCACATGATGCACATGGAAGGTCATTAAAACCCACGCTTCTCGAGGTTCTCCCAGGTTAGGTATCTTTGTTGAACCACAAACCACGAAAAAAAGTTGCACTTAGGCCAAGAAAACTTATTCCAAACTTGTTTGCACCACAAGACCTTCGAACTCCCAAAAGCCTGCTTTTCCAACACTTGATACCCATAAGCCACTGTGAATCTGCCTTTGGGATCATGCCCCCAAGCTAAAACATCTCTCCCTGATAGAGAATTACAAACTCTACCAACCAAAATAGTGGCCATTTCTTGATGGTCCTCCTCCGATCCCCTGGAGGCCATTCCCGAGGATTATTCCACCTAAAAATATGAGCTTGATCAAGAGCCAGAGGAGTTTTGAAATTATCCACCCGACACCAATCAACATCTAGGAAATGGCTGCATAACACTTGCAGATGAGGGTGGGTGGCCATTACAGGAGGATGTCCATCCCACGAGTCAAACCAGAACTGAGCATCTAGGACACTGCTGCATATCCAAAACAAACCCTATTTAACCAACTTGGCTACTCTTTTGAGGGTGCCCCAAATCATAGAACCCTTCCCAACCAGGTTGAAATGAGGAACATTTGCACTCTCTGCCTCCCCTTGATATTTAACAGTAAGGATTTTGGCCTATAATTGATGTTGTTGGGAACACCATCTCTAGTAAAGCTTAGCAGCTAAAGCCTGCCCATTCAGATCAACCCGACACAAGCCAAGACCACCTTCCTGCTTTGGCCTACAAAAAGCATCTCACTTAACCAAGCTCCACTTCTTGTATAAGAGATTTCCAGAACAAATAAACTGACGAGCAAGGCACTCAAAATCTTTAATAAAGCATGAAAGGGCAAACGACACAAAGCACTTGTATAGAGGAAGAACCTGAACCACCAACATCAAAAGAGTCACTCTCCTTGCCGATGAGAGCCATCTGCAAGTCTAGTAGTTCACCCTGTTCTGAAACTTATCAATCACATCTTTCCAAAACAACCGAGGGAGCGAACATACATACAAAGGTATGCCAAGATAAACAAATGGAAGTGAACCAATCTAAAATCCAAGAACTCCCACAATTCGCCTTTGAATAAGCTTTGGAGTATTAAATAAATAAATGAAAGATTTCTCCTCATTTATCCTTTGTCTTGAAGCAACCAAATAACTATCTAGGGCCTTCTGCAAGGCGATTGCTTCAACAACTTTGGCAATGCCATTAGATTCGTATCATCCACAAACTGAAGATGGGATTGGGGGGGATATTATTTCCCCACTTCCAACCTTGAATGAGACCCAAATCCACACGAGATCTAATAAATCTCCCCAAAACCTTTAGCCATTTAAATGAATAAGGGTATAAAGGATCACCTTGCCTGAGGCCTCTAGTAGCCCCAAAAAGCTCTGTAGGTTCGCCATTGGCCAACACAGAGAAAGAGGTTCCACATCTCTCAACCCACTCAATCCAAGCATTATCAAAACCAAAAGCCCTTAGGATCTTGAATAAGAAGGCCCATTTAACCCGATCATAGACTTTGGCCATATCCAACTTAATGAACATGGCCTTTTCTCTAGAAGAGGCCATAGAGTGAATAGTTTCAGCTGCAATAATAACCGTATCATGAATCTGTCTACCAAAAACAAACCCCCCTTGCTCATCAGAGATTAACCTTCTCAACCAAGGCTTTGGATGCTCAGTGATCGACTTTGTAATGATATTTTACACCATGTTACATAGGGTTATTGGCCTAAAAAGATCCAGAGAGTTAGCTCCATCCCTTTTTGGGATGAAAGCCAAAAAAGTTGCATTCATGTCCTTCAACATCTGTTTGTTCTATTGAGATTCATGGACAACCGCTAGAAGGTCCATCTTGATTACTTCCCAGAACTTCTGAAATAAATCCACCAAAAATCCATCAGGCCTAGGTGCCTTCCCTTTTTTCATCTGGAACACAATATCCTCCAACTCCTGCAGGGAGATCAACTTGAGTAAGGAATCGTTCATCTCACTGGACACCAGGGGCGTTATACTATCCAAGACCGCCACTTCATCCTCCACTGCAGGAGGGGAATCCACAAAGAAAAAGTTAGAGAAGTGAACATATTCTTTCGAGATTGCAACAGATGAGGAAACAAGAGTCCCTTGAGAAGACAAAAGGGAAGAGATAACATTCCCCTGCCTTCTATCCTTCACAGAACTGTGAAAGAAGGAAGTGTTCCAATCCCCTTCCTGGAGCCAATCAATTCAGGAATTTTGCTTCAAAAATATTTCCTCCCTTAATTCCCATTCTTCCACCTCTTTCACCGTAGCAGCTTCCAGCTTACCATTATCCTCAGTGAGACCCTAATCTCGAATCTGACGAGTAATGGAATCCAAGTGAGCTTGTCCAACCTTCTTAGCCTGAAAAACATTACCAAAATGATACCTATTTCAATGCTTCAAGCAATATTTAACATATTGAAGCTACTTGAAAAAATAATACATAGTTGTACCATGAGTCGACTTTCCAACCCCCCACTAGCCAATAACCAGGTCATGAAGAGACTCATCCCAAAGCCACATTAGTTGGAATGTAAAAGACTGCTTTTTAGCATACCTAGAGAAGTCTGCCAAGAGTTTGATTGGCCAATGATTAGATCCCTACCAATCCAAAATCTCTGAACAAGTCGTTCACCTGTTACCAACCCAAAAGCTGGACACAAAGAATCTGTCCAACCTTTCAGAAATGGTTGCTTCCCTGCTTCTCCTATTATCCCAAGTTAATACTCCATTAGCATGCCTAATATCCACTAGGTTCAAAAAATAAACATTATTCCTTAGTTGATCCGATGAAGGGTCCAAGCGAGCATTACCACCCCTCTTCTCCTCCAAAGAGGAGACAACATTGAAATCCCCCGCCAAAATCCAAGGAAGAAAGGGATCAAAAGTGCACACATATCTAACGTGGGCCTAAAGCTGAGTCTTACCAGGGAAATTAGTAGAAGCATAAATGTTGGAAAGAATAATTCTCTCCCCTAACTCTAAATTATGCGCAACACAAGAAATAGAATGTCTGCTGGAGATCCACCAGAAAGGACTAACTCTATGTGGATCCCATAAACATGCCACCCTGCCAGAGCTACCATGTGCACCCACACACTGACATTGACATCTACCCCAAATATTTGATGCCCTCACTCAACATAGCCTCAATAGACAACTTAGTTTCATGAAGAAAAACCAAATCCGAAGAATGAACTCGAATCAATTCACAAATAGCCTTTTGTCTAGGGATGCTATTCATACCCCTCCCATTCCACGAGAACACAATCATTGCTAGGGCTGGGAGAAATGAGAATCAATAGTTCTCACCGAACCATACTCCACTAATGTCTTGCCAATCAACTTAACCTTTTCTTGGTCCTTCTTTCTGCCAACCTTAGGAGCCTTCTCAAGGTTCCCTTTTTTGAGAGGCTTTTGCTGCAAACCCAACGCAGGAGAAGAAGGATTATTTTTACCTGAATCAATAACACCCTTCTCACCAGAGAGGCCTAAGCTAGTGGGAGCAGAAACACCACCAACCTTTGGCACCAAACTAAGAACACCCTGATAAGACACATTAGTATGAAGATCTGTGTCCATCTGAGATTCCAATCCCCTGAATTGAGTCGAGCTAGACTCAACAATGTGATGATTACCCAAGTTTTGTTCCAGTAAGTTACCATCTGTCACATGTACTTCCAAGGGCATCCCTTCTTCTTGAGCCAATTCCTCCAAAGCCTCAAACCTATTAAAGGTCTCCTCTTCCCGCATATCCTTGAGGGTTCGCTTTTGACCCCTACACCTGTTATGAGCCTTAACTTGGACAAATCCCTCCTTATCAGCCTCCACCCCTTACATAGGAGTCTTTCCATTGTGCATCTTTAGTGCAGAACGAGGAGGAGCATTACTCAAACCGAAGCCATGGAGAGCACGTGGGCACTTCTGCTGAAGATGACCATATTCATGGCACAACCAACATCGAAAAGACAATGCCTCATAATCTAACTGCTGAGTCCAAGAATTTGAGACAATACTCATATCTATAGAGTCCGACAGAGGATTATTCAGATCAATCTCAACACATACCCGAGAAAAGACAAAATCCTCTTATTTAGTGTTTGCTGAGAGGGACCCATTGACTTCCCAAGCAACAAAGCTATCATCTGTAATATGTCACTTCACCAACACTCAAGAGGAAGATGAGGGAGATAGACCCAAAACGGGACCCTAGAGGGGAGCTTCTCCACCGAGTTAAATCCAACATGCCATGGTTTTATAAAGAGACCCACCTGATTATAGAAATAGAGTCCACCTTTGAAGACCCTATTCTGATCAACCGCAAAAGAAAAATCAGCCATAAAGAAGCTATTAGCTACCTACATGAAGTCGAAATCTCCTTCAAGATTCCAAGTCTTACGCACCCAAGAATCAAGAAAAAGTAGTGAAACCCTCATCCCCATAAATTTGCAGATTAACACATGGTTGTTGTCGTACTCCACATTCTTTGCCACAGATTTCAGTTGAATAACTAAAACCAAATGTTCTTGGGATTTATCTAGACATCCATTCACCTTATGCAATTTGAAGGTACCGCCTCTTGATTGGCCCGTGCTAGGAAAAATTGAGTTCAGAGCACTCGGGCCTCCACCATCCAGAGGGGAGGCTCGATCCGGTTTCTCCAAAGATGCATGCAGCGCCATGCAAAACAAGAGCCAAGCCTTCCCTTGTAGTTCAAGAGACAACGAAAAGGCCAATTAGAAAGAACAAGGAGAAGAAGCAAACAAAATGAATTAAATAACCCGCTTAGACCAGCGAAGGGCACACACCCCAGCGCACCCTACACAAACACTAAAAAGCCCTCTCTTGATATCCTAGCGACCGCTTTTGGGCAGCAAGCACCAAAAGATTGAAGTTGGAAAAAACAAAAAAATGAAATTAGTGCATCAAATGCCGAAAGAGATCACCCTCCCTGGCTGATACCCCCGCACAACAACACTTCTGCACCCTCGCGAAAGCTTCCACAACTCAGAACGCAGGCAAAGAGGCCGGACTAGGGCTGCAAAACCCTAGCTCGCCCGTGGAGAACAAAGCACAATGCCATCATAAAAAAAATCGATTTGATGTTGATTTGATTCTCTTAGATTTTTCTAGTTAATTCCTTTATGTACCATAAAATAAATATATGTTAGGTGACATGTGTGACTTATTAGATTTTTTATTTGACTATATAGATCATTTCTATGATTTATTAAATGCTTGCACTATTGTAAAATTGATCATGTGAATTGCATATCTAACCCTTTAATTTAGATTTAAACTTTAATTGCAAATATGAAATTCCCCTAATTTGAAGCTTGAAACCTATTTGCCTTGATTCCTTGCACACATGAATACTTTGGTGCGGATAAAGGTGCTCACAAGTGATCGATTTTTTTTCTTTTGTGAAACTCTTGGATAATGATTCAATGATAGTGTAATGACCGTAAGACGAGTTATGCAATGTCTAGGATTCTATGTTACTAGCGCTTGCACCTCAACGAGGTGCAATGGTTATGCCGATAGCACGATATACTCTCGCCTTGGCAGGGGGAGAAATTGCAAGGAAAATGTTTATTGCTTTGTGTAAGACTAATTTTTTTTTGGAGAAGTGAATTGGAAAAAAACATCAATTGGTAGATGTAGTGTTTATTTTGTGGACTTGTATAATGGTTTGTACGTATTAAATTTAGAGAACTACTATTAGTTGATTTTTTTTTTGGCAATGTGTGAACAAAATTACCTTAAGAAGTTGAATATGCGGAAGTTGTTGATGACGCCAATGACTTTGAATGCTATGTATGTTGCATGCTTGATTTTGTCATGGTCTATAGTTGGTATCTGCAAAATAGGAATTTGTATTTAATGTGGAAATGACGATCTTAAAATAGTAGGGAGAAATTAGAAGGAGAAAGGGACAGGAGGTGTGTACCTGCACTTGTTGGGGTCAATTGCTGTAATGGAGCTTCCTCTTCTCTCCTTAAAATTGTGTATGGATTGTTCTGCATTTTAGAGTATCTTTCAAAAGTGAACGTTGGCTGGATACGGAGGCCGTCCAATGATTTTACTCTAGAGATAGCTGTAAATGTTAGCCCTTGCCTTTCTATTTTTCCAATGTCGATTGTTGCTTTTTGTAGTGTTAGCCCTTGGGATTTATGTATGGTAATAGCCCATGCCATTGTGAGTGGGATCTGCCTTCGGCTACCCAATGCTATGGGTATTATCGGGACAATTTTGGGGTCAGCTTCATTCCATGGTGGCCCGCTATAATTATCGATCCTTGCTACAACATAAAGTGGCATTTCTAGCGGTTTTGATCCAGGGCTGAAAACAATATCTGTAACTTCACCTAGCGCTCCATTGACAAGTCCAGCTTGTGTCCATATGTTGGTTGTGAGCATGATGTGTTGTCCTCTACAAAGGAGTACATGTTTTTCAAGTTGTTCATCAATAGTTTCACTATCTGCTCCAGTTCTAGTGCTTGTTGCAGTAATAATTGCAATTGGACGGTTCAACAATTTTAACATTCTTCTATTGTGCATTCTAACTAAATCATTTGTAGCGAATAGGTGCATCGAATTGTCGAATTGTTCTTTTTTAGTGGAGGTGAGCTACTTGTTTGTGCGTGTCATTAGAAGTTGCCAATCCTGTTGTGTTTCTTTTGCATTTCGTATGTTTTGCAACATTTGACGAAACTGTCTTTGTGTTGGAGTCTCACCTTGTTGACGGAATACTGTTTCTAAGGTGACTATAGTCGTGAACTGGTGCCAAAGTGTTCTTGCAGTTGAGTTTGATGTGTAAATAGGTTTGTCCATCACAGGCGATAGCTGGGCAAGGTCACCGATCAGGATTATTGAAACCCCACCAAAGTACAGGTGTTGTTGGTGTGGGAAGGCCTCATGTAGCCTTGCATCAATTTTCAATAGTAGCTTTGGCCCTATGAAGCTCATCTCATCTATCAAAATATATCTTATGTGTTTCATCTCTTCTTGAAATGTTGTTAATGCTTGGCCTTGCAATGGGTGCATTTCTTTGATAGGAATTCGGAGCATTGAATGTATAGTGGATGCATGTATATTAAATGCGGCAACCCCTGTAGGAGCTAATGCAAGCAAGTGCCTTCTTTGTTGTAGAGTACCACTCTCAAGCGCTTTTCTTATGCGAGCAATCAAGTAGGATTTTCTTGTACCTGCTGTTCCTTGTATGATCGTGTGCAATGGTTTATTTGAGTGATGGTTGTTGTGATCAATAATATGTGTGAGTGCTAGTTTTTGTTTGGGCGATAAGGGATAGTCTGGTACATTAAACTGGCGTGGAGCATGCTCTTCCTGGCTGCATGTTTTTTTCATGCTTATGAATTGTGTAGCACTGTCATGAAGGTCATGTGGCACTGTATGTTGATCCCATATGTTGTTTCTATCAAACTCACGCCTGCCAAGCATCTCAAGTTCATTTATGTTGACATTGTTTGAGGGGCCGATCTGTGAAAATAATTCCCATTCATTCATTTCTATTATGTCCCTTGTGTCCATCTCTATTTCGTTGTCTGATTCTTCGCAATTGATGCTCTACTCCAATTGGGGGGTGCGAGTTACATGCCATACATCATATTTGGATGCACTCATTTGCTTCCAATTTGCTATAATTGTTTCCTTAGTAATTCCTATGTCAATTTCCAAGCTTCGGAAATGTCTATACAGTAGTAACTCGCTCCAACAAAATGTTTCAAAATGGTCAGAGTCCTCCTCTGGGGTGGTATAGAACTTTGGGAAAACATTCACAATCGCTTTCACCTTTCTTTCTTTCCACTTGCACCCCTTGCGACTTGCAGAATAGGAGAAAGAGCGTGCTGACTCCAATAGGGTTATTGTCTCCAATTCTGGAGGGCGATTGATGTAGGAATGAAGGTAGCTAGGTTGGAGGTGTATTTCATCTGGTCTTCTTGTTACTCGGTGGAACATCTTCCGACCTACATTTAAAGATGTAAAAGGTCGATTACAAACAACAAGCGGCAATTTCTGCAGCATATGGCATGTTTCTTGTACTCCTATATCACGCTCCGCCACAATCTTTGCCATGAATTTTCATTACGCTGTGAGGGACGGGTCGTCTACTTTTTGGGATGTAGAAATTCTTGCTAACATATCAGTACAAGTCTCAGATGTTCTCTCTGCTTTTGATGCATATTTGGCAATGTATTTAAGTACAAGTGCTCGCGAGATGACAGGTTGGCAATCTATGTTGGCCCTCCATATTGAAATCATTGCTGGATTGTGTATGTTTAGCCTATCATCATTCCTTGTAGGTTCATATTTTTTTTTCCCAGTGTTATCACATGATAAGGTAGACATAATCTGTTCTTTCCATGGAGCTTGGTATCGACACTCCAGCTTTTTCCCCTTCTTACGTAAGCATGTTCCCTCTCTACACTTTGTGTGCCTTTGGAATCGATTGATTATCTCTGCGTAGTCATGAGAGGGGTCTGTAGAAAATATCTTGGTTGTGTCTAGCAAACAAGGATCGTCCAACGGAGATCGGTAAACAGTGTTGTTTCTGCATGATGCATTGCGAGGATTCCAAGCACTCACATACTTGTCAAAGTATGTTCTTGCCTGTTGAACTTTAGCGGTGTCCTCCCAATCAAGGTTATCCATGTCTAGTGCATTTTGGAGCCAAAGGAATCCATGGACGTGTGCAGTGCCTCGATGTTGCCATTCATATCTATACCAATAATCTTTTGCAGCGAGGAGTTTCTCAATGACTTCTTCACGAAAGGCTGTGAACTGCTGATGCAAGTATAGTGATGTTGTGTGGGGGTTATTGATTACATTATCCAGGTGTTGATTATTTGTTTGCATTTCCAGCGCTATGTGATTTGAAATCAAACATTGGAGGTCTGGCCACTTTGTGTCTGCTGCACTTAAAGTGAAGAAAAGAGTGGGAGACCCTATTTGGTTGATCATATTTGTTAGTTCACAACGACACTTGTTCCAATACGGTCTTGTGCCCCGCATTGAAGATCCAAAGTGCATGAGCTCGTCAGCTAATTGTGTATCAGGGAGATTTTTTAGATGTGCTCTGAGGTTTTCAATAGTGGTTGGCATGTTCTCTTTTGCATTTTGTTTAATGAAAACTGTTGCGATACCCTGGCTACGATGTCACATCATAAGGTTAAAGATGAAATATCAGAACCTTGGATGCCTTCCAAACCTTTGGTCATGAAATCTCAGCAAGTGGAGCGCATACTCATGCATGTGCACTTCCCTAATTCGTGGTTGCATTTGTAGTGCTCTTCCATTTGGAAACAGTGTCGGAAATGCCATATCGAACAAACCCTCAGTATTGTATTCATTTATTGGAGATGACTTTATTTCATGCCAATCAATAATGTTGTTTGTGGTGTCCTCAAGACCCAGTGTTTTCTTAACAATTTCTAATTCACGACATCTATTTGGCAATCTGGCCATAAACGATGATGTGTTTACTATGCTACTTGAAATATCGTCTCCATCGTAGTCGCTTTCATTACCTGGAACCACTATGTCTTCGTTTGTTTCAATTATGTGGAGCATATTTGATATGTTTGTTCTTGCTTTTGGAAATTGCTCCAAGTGGTCAAAATTTATTGCAACATCTTTATAGTATGGGTCATATTTGAGTTTGTATTGCAATGCATCTCTGATACGACTTCTACTTACATAACAATCGTAATAGTGTCCTTCTGTATGGAGTCTTTGTACTATGAGCACGTCCAAGTCTTGTATTCTTTGTGGAAGAACCTGTGCAATCTGATTTATATCTTGTGGGAAGCAAATTGTGTGACCGCTATATTTATATTGCCCTCCAAGAGTGCGGGTTACTTGTAGGACTGGGTTGACTCTAGCAATGAGCATTTCTTCCACTTGGGTTAGTCTTTTCAAGACTGCAGGTTGTTCTCCTGGGTCCATGTTGTTGAGTGCAGAGAATCGAGGTATGCCTCTCTCGGCTAGGAATCTTTTACAAGTAGGATGAGTATTAGATGAATGGAAGAGCATGCCTGGGTAACATTCCTTACATATAGTGCATGTTTTTTTATTGGAAAGGGCATCTATTCTTTGTCGAAATCTTGACAGTGCTACCATGAAGTTGGCATTGTTGTTGAATGGTGCTCCATGTTCCATGTATTGTTGTGTTTGCATATCTTGACATTGTGATGTTTGTTTACGTTGACCATAGTAATGTTCACTTCCCTCACAATGTTGTTGCATGTAGGCTTCTGTTTCCTGTGGGGTGGTTTGACTTTGTTGCAATCTTCTTATGCGCCTTCGAGTAGCTATCTCCTCTCTATGGCGAGCATAATAAACCCGATTTCTTTCTCGTCTTAGTTGTCTGTGGATCTCTGTTCGATGCGGGCCGGCTGCACTATTTCGTAGGGAGGAGTCTCCCATTTGTGGGTCTGGAAATGTTAAGGAAAATTAATAACACAGTGCATTGTAAAGGCAATAAACAATTAGGTATTACATAAATCTGACACGAATGAAGCTAGCAATGTTTGAGGAAGTGTAATGTACACATATATAAATGCAAAGACATATTTACATACTGGTATCAGTATTGTATTCCAGTGTACCCGACACATTTGCTATACAAGGAATAAAGGAATACCAATGTAACCAGAGAGATGACAAAGATGCATTGTAATTGTAATTGTATCCATGAAACACAAGCGGATGGAAGAATTCTAGTGTGCATATGTAGATGCAAAAGAAAACGTATACATATATTATTTTAACATTCATAAAATAGCTATACAGAACATGATTGTTTTTGGCACATATTTTCCACATTAAGTCATCATTTACATATTTTTCTCTAGTCTAAGAGATTTACAAACTACACTTGTAATGAGGACATTGTAGGTATATTAGGGTTCATAGTATGCTTAAGAAGTTTCAATGCTTTGAGCCTACATATCTAGTGTGTTGGCGCATTCCACAAAGGTAGCAGCCTTTTCATGACTCATTTCCTGTATAGTCTTGACCAAGAAGCTACTTCCTGCAGTGTAATCCAGTTGTTCCACCTTCGCAATTGTTGCTTTCAAACGTTGTTCACCATTGTACATGTCAACATTACAGCGGATTGTGAAAAGGTATTGCTTGTTCAATACATCTCTAATCACCTCCTCGATAGTTCGTTCAGTAGTTTGATCAAATTGTAGGTTGTACAGTTTGTCTGCAAGCATGCCAAGAAGTTTTGTTGCCCCTTCATCAAATGCGATCGCCCATATCATATTTGTGTGGTCTTGCAAGTTCACTTGGAGTATATACCTATAGTAACAGTTGGCAAGTATTGCATTACATTTTGCGGAAAACCACTTTCCATCATCTGTCTAGGATAGTCTTTTTTTGCAAGGCTTGTTGTTTGCTCGAGAAGGGCAAGCTGGATAGCAAAATGAGTCCATTTTTATGAAGCAGGTTGTTGCCAATAGTATGCATAGAAGAGGTTGTGTTCTATTTAGAGCTTCTTGCTGCATGGCATTGATCGTCATTCTTCTAGGAAGTGGAGGCGTCTGCAAGGAGTTAGTGGACGAATACTGAATGCCAATGTCATTTTCTTTGAACCAAGTTTTAAGCTGCTCTGCCTCCTCTATTTCAGGGTCTATCCATATCTTTGTAGTGGAAGAGGTGCTAATCACCTTGCCATTGAATTCAGAGACATGTCCATTTCTAATAGCGAGAGTTGTTGATTCATGTAGGAGGTACTTCTCTTGGAGTTGTGAACCCTCTTTTTCGGCTGATGGTCCCCATAAAGTAACATCTATAGTTGTGTTGGTGATGTCCACTATCGCTATAGTACGCCTTGCAACCTCTGTCCCATTCCTTCTTCTGACTGTGGAGCATGGTTGAACACAAATGACTATTCCAATGGCATCAACGTTCGAACCAGTCCTTTTACTTAAAAGTTCATCGAGTGGTGTGAATGAGTAATGGTCTTTCGGGATGGATTGGTCATCTGCACAAAGGGCAATCTTTGAATCAACATGTAGCAAAATTTCCAGCCCACTATTAAGCTTGTTATATAGTCTATTAGCAGGACGTATTGATCCTCTAGATAATGTGTATGTTGCTCCGACGGCGATTTTTTCGAAATGGATGGCTGCTGCTTCATTAAAACAGGTCACACGTGTCTCTGTTCCTTCACAATCTATAATATCGAAGGTAAAGAGGTGACCACTTCCTTTGTTTGTGTTGTAGGTGTGTATTTCGTTCTTTATAGTTACACGACCTTTGATGGTCCACCTTGGTTGGAATGGGTTCAAGTTTTTGATAGGGGTGATCACCAATGGGGCATCTTTTCCTTGATTTGGATTGATACCAAATAGCAGACGTTTGGGGGCTAACCTTCTAGGAAGGCAAGGGTTATTTGAAGTTGAAGGTGAACCAAAGGATTCTTTTGTTGAGTGATCAACTTGTTCTGGAACTTCTGGACATAGGAAGACTGGGTCGCCAACTATAGCGTGCATTGTCAGAACAATGTCAAGGTCGAGAATAACAACCCACCTAAATAATTATCGCAAGAGTAAGTATAAGGAACACTATGTAAGTGGAATGTAAGGCTCATTTATTTTATGTAAAAGAGTAATGAATATACAATCATACCGTGTGCTAGTTGTTCGGGGGCAACTGTAACGTTTTAGCTGTACTATGGAGCCAGGCAGGATCTCGCTAGAATCTATAGCGTCGTTGTACCTGGACGGCAATGATGCCTTGTTCTTGTGCACACCGTCGGAGATGTCTACCCTATATCATTTGGTACGCGCATGTTCTATTCCAAAGCTCGAGATTGCTATGACTTGGACATGGGGTTCCAAAGCCACATCTCCTTCATGCATCAATCTGATTGCATCCGCAGTTAATAAGCTTGCCATGGTGCGGTCGAAGCAGGAAACCTTGGAAAAGTGTATTGGATATAAGGAATTATGGGGTAAAATCGTGTCAACATACACCAAACAGTTGCAAGATATAGTAGAGTAAGCCAATTAAATTCTGAACGCTATTTATTAACCTCCACTTTAGTGTGGGAAGTGAACAAAGGAAAATAGGTACTTTATATGTAATTCATTTTGGGCTATACTCATTTTGAGCAATTGTGTACATGACATGTGTATAGTGCTTATTTTTGTAGTTGAAAGGTACATTTATACAATTTTGATTATAATAGGTGAAAGGTAGAGGAAATTCAACGCATAGGGAAACAAACTTAGAAATATCTAACAAAATATTATATTTTTTTTTTGACGATTTTTTACAATGGGAGGGACAAAAAAACGAAGCAGCAGATAAAGAGGAGTTGTACATTCTTCGCACCATAGCATATCTTGTGGTAGACTATACAAAGGATATTGCAACCTAGCAAGCAAGCCAAAAATAAGGTATTCGATGACCATAATTAGGTGTTTTCATTCTGTACGATGGCTTGAGTTCACTTCAAAAGGGAAAGCATCCTTCCCAACTCGCAAAAAATAAGTAGCAATTTAGAGCGAGCTATTTACAGTCTATTGTATGTTTGAAAGGAGCTTTAGGAAATCTTCCTTAAGCTTAGCTGAATTTCCCAGGTTGTAAAGTGCATCATATTTTAATGTTCAGAGGAAGTCACAGTATGCATCCAAAACAATAGATGTTGTACGGAATTTTTGGACCGCCTGTTGCACCATTTCGATGTCATGGTTTTGCACGTGGCATGCATCATCACATGTCTTCTTAGCATCCTCAATAGTGTCATTACAACCTCGCACGATGTTCTTTGCAAGAACTGCAATATTGCTCTAGTAGATCCCACCCCAATTAACCGAAGCTGACTCTGATGGCGACAAAGGAGAAAAATCAGGCTTTAGTCCTGTAACATCGACCTGAGAGGAGCTGCTAGAGATGGTGATAATATCTGCGGGTGGGTGGACATTTGCCATTTCCTGCTGACTTATTTTTATATGAGTAGAAAAGTTGAAATTGATCAAATTAAAAATTTAATTAAAGTAGTAAAAGATTTTGTCGTTTAAAATCTCTATTTTTTATATATTGACGCAGTAATCAAATATTTCAAAAAGTAAAACTAAATTAAAAATCTATAAAAAAATTTATTTTTATGATATAATAGTGAACACATTAAAAAACAACAATCTTTAGTGATAGCACCAATAATTGAAAAACAAACTATTGTTCCAAAAGATAGATCTAATACTTTCTATCAAAGAAAAACAATATTTTATGATAACACTAACTAATTAATAAAAAGCA
Organism: Sequoiadendron giganteum; assembly: GCA_007115665.2. Taxonomy (NCBI): domain Eukaryota; kingdom Viridiplantae; phylum Streptophyta; class Pinopsida; order Cupressales; family Cupressaceae; genus Sequoiadendron; species Sequoiadendron giganteum. Next base: position 597,668,173 of record CM021109.1, read on the forward strand.
ATTCTTCTAATATTAAATATTAAATTATTGAAACTCTTCTCATAACAAATATGAATTATTTTTCCAATTTTTTTAGTATTTATGTCTAACTAAAATGTTAATTTTTATATTACTTAAATGAACATTTTTATTTCTATATTTAAAAAAAAAAAATTGTTAATATCGTGCAATTCAAGATTTTAATGAAACCATTTTTTATAAAACATTAAAAATAATATTCTGAAATAAATTTATATGAACATATATTTTTTATAGTCTTAACATATCATTTGACCAAAACATAACAATCTTAGTGTTTTCATTATTCTTTAATATTATATTAAAAGATTGATGTTAAATTCTTTATATTTTATGTAATATGGAATTTTTACTTAGAGGGTTGCATCTTATTGTAAAAGAAGAATGAGACACTCTATAAATATGTGTGAAGAAGGAATGCTTGAACTAAAAGTTAAATTTATTGAGTTGAGGGAAATACTATGTAAACCTAAGTTTACTTTTTGTAGTAATTGAATGAATGCTTAGTATGTGTATTTAAGTGTGTAGTGAACAAGGTGGAAATATTATTTGATTATATTCCATGTGCTTTTATTGCAAGTGAAAACCTTAAGTATCAATAAAAGTTTAAGAATCTCTATGTTAAAGCCTTCTTGACAATTTTTACCAATCAAGGGTATGGATTACTAAATAGGATAATAAATTTAAGGAATTTGGTAATAAATTAGATATATATAGTTTTCATTTCTTTACCAATTTTTAAGAAAATCTGCTTAATAAGGAACTTTTAAGATATGGGTGAATTTAATAAAGGATGGAAAATAAATTTTAAAAAAAAAAAAACAATAAATGTATATATATATTTGAGCATATATATACAAAATACATACATACATATACTCTAAAATGTATATACCCACTTCATTGATATATGCAAAACTAAGGAAGTATATATATATATATATATAATTTAAAAGATAAATAAATATATTTACATGTTAATACAATCATATGCTGGAATATAAGAAAGTCTGATATATATATATTAAAATGCTATCAAATATATTATTTAAACTCTTGAAATTTTTAGAACAAACAGATAAAATAAAACTAAAGAATAGAAAACAAAAAAAATATATTGAACTCTTTAGATTTTTTTTTAAATAATCCACAACAGCAAGAACATAGGAAAATCATTACATTACTTTATAACTAAAATTCCCTAATGTTGTTGTATAACATTTTATTTATGCAGTTTTAATATTTTCATTTATGTAAATGTCAGAAGAGATTTCAAAATAAATAAATACAGGACAAATATATATACATATGAAATCCTTGGAAAAATGAAATCCTTCCTTTTCATAGTTTATTGTATGCATTGCCATTGAGAGAAGAATATCCAGCTTTCTATGCCATATGCATGCCTAACTTTTATGAGCTTGAGTTTGTGTTTAGAAGAGATTCTAAGCTGTTTAGAGAACATCTTAGTGCTATTATCATTTATAGCTTTAAATTTGTCTTAACTGATATTTTAACATCTCTATTTCCAGTTTGTCCCAAGTTGTCCATAATTTTCCATCAAAATCCTTTACATGGCTGTAGAGAGAATCTTTTAGAAAAATAAAAGAAATTTATAAAGGAAAAATGAACAGACACCTGTCGGCTGCAGAGAGAATCTCTCAGAAAAATAAAAGAAATTTATAAATGAAAAATGAACACACCTCTAGCATGCAGCAGAGGGCTTCCATAAGACATTTGTCCTCCCCTGCCACCATACGTGGCACCACCCTAAACATGCACTGTTCACGGATTAACTAGTCACACCCATATGGAAAGCCCTAATTTATTTAGGGAAAGCTCAGAAGAACACTACGCCCAGCGCCATTCTCCACTTCTTCAACCATGGAAAGGCACATTGCAGAGGATGGCGTGTAAGTTCTTCAACCATGGGCTCTGGAGGCAGATACGATGAAATGCCATCGTTGCAGGGTATGCAGAAAATGGATTTGCTGAGAAGGCTTTAGAAACTTTGAAGCAAGTGCACTCGGCAGGGGTAACACCAAACTCTTCAAGCTTTATCTGTGCCCTGTCTGCCTGGTAGATAGGTATGCAAAATGTGGAAGCTTACACAAGGCACCAGAACTATGTGTACAGATCACCTCCCAAAACCGTGGGTAATTGCAGATTACAAGTTATATCTACATTTGAAGTTCTTAATAAATTATATCTACATTTAAAGTTCTTTATTCATTTTAATTGTTGTTTTCTGTGCAACAATCTTGCTGGCAATAGTTTTAATGATGTGCTTCTTATTAAATTTCGCAGTTGGCTTCACTCAACAATTTGAAAGTTTTTAATTTTGTAAAGTTTTGTCGGCCATATATGAAGATGATGCTCATTGACATGGATTGCATTGACTGCAGGAATGTAACTCACAATTCGCTCACAGGTCAGGTCTTAGACATCTTTGGCAAGCTTTAGAACCTCTATACCTTGTAAGGCATTGTTCTGTCAATCAGAACTTTTGAATTGGCTCAGCCAGCAAAGTATTTATTTGTTGATTGCAGAAGGCTTTTAAAATTTTCAAACAAATGCACTCGACAGGGGTAATTTAACATGTAATTTGTAAACAGCCAGCAAAGCATTTATTTGTTGATTGTAGAAGGCTTTTAAAATTTTCAAGCAAATGCACTCGACAGGGGTAATTTAACATGTAATATGTAAACTAACTAATAGGAGCAGTGGGATTTGATGCAAAAATTGTGAGGGTGTTTTTGTTCGAGGAAAAGGGCAATAAGGAGTATCTGAAACGAACCACTCAGCTGGGTGTGTAGCCGCCGAACTCCTCCTACTTCGCCACACAGACCTGAAAGAGACAACTGAGATGAAAGAGCAGGTAACATAATACTCGGATTATATACTGAAAATAGAAACAAGGAGGTGGAGAGAATACCTCCGAAGCAACTTCCGTTGGATATTCTCTCGAAGCAACTCAGTTGGACACGAAAATGCCCTACCTGTGTCTTGCTTCAACGTGAAGCCCATCTTAAGGTTGCTTCATTTATTAGGTCCAGGCAAGATTTGGTGGCTGAGTAAATTACAGTCTGCGCACGGAGCCCTCAAAAATGGTGAGAAACGGTGCGTGCGGCTCCCAACCATGCCTGCTGACGGAAGCATGTACTGTGCGGTATGGTCCCCGTCAACTCGAAGGTCTCGGGATTGCGTTTGAATTGAATGCGCCGGGAAAGTACGAGGATATCGGAGTTCAGAAAATCAGGCATCAGACGAATCCAGAATTATCTCGGCTAATGAAGATTTTCTTAATAAGTGCTAAATGTATGTTAAATATTCTAAATGAAATAGGGATTTTTTCTTTTAGACAACATCCAAGTGTGAAATTCAAATATTTTGTGCTACAAAATAGACGTGCAATAAAATCACTCTGTCAGTTAGAAGGGGAAACTTTTGTAAAATAAAAACAAACATAAATTTGAACAATATAGACTTGCAATTTATAATGTTTACAATGATTTTTGGGGTGGTTTAAATATATATTTTTTATTTAAGATAAAAAGGCTAATATACTTTTTCAACATTAGGCAAATGATTATGTGCTTTTTAATTAAAACTAAATCCTATAACTACACGCTTGTGTTGCTTAGCTAAAAGTATAGACTAAATAAAGTAGATACACACAAAGATTCATTAACACAAAACATTATAAACTAAACAAAATCATTGCATTTCAAAGCTACAAGAGCAATTATTGCAATACAAAGTTTTCAATAATTTTTTTAGTGATATTTTACTCATAAAGATACACTAATACATAAGAAAAAATGCTTCAATAATAATTTAGAATGAAAGTAGACATACTAAACCTTGACAATAACACTAAATAATAATCTCAATAAATGTAGACATGCAAATTATTATTTATCATCTAAGTACAAAACACCACTTATTTATAGTGTACAAAAGAATTGTATGAGATAAATGAATAATTTAACTGCCATTTCTATCCTAAATAACTTGATTTCATGAATACAAGTTTAATTAAAATTTATTTGATCCACTAATTTTAATGGAAGTACTAATTCAACTAATAATTAGTATTATTACAATTATCCCTTAAAAGTTTATTTCCTTCATAGTGAATTCTAGGTTTAAAAATAATGAATGCTAAAAATAGTGTTAGCTTTGATAAAAAATTGTAAGTTTCAACTATATTCTCATTTTCAAAAAATGGCGATGAGCTATTTTTTAATGCAAGCTAAAAATAAACTTTCTTAGAAATTGGACAGTGATTATGATTTAATGATACTTTCTTTTGTTCTAATGATGTCAAGCTCTTTGATTAACTTCTAAAATTATGATTATTTTATGAATCTTGGTGATTCAAAGACTCTTGATGAAGCGCTAAAATTTAATGCTTTTTGATGAAATTTCTCAAACCTTCAACTTTAATTATTTGATGAACACTTTGCTTCCTGAATATGAACATCTTTCATTCACTCTTCATTGAAAATCATTTTCTTGTCAACTTAATCACTAAAATTGAATGTTAAATCCTTTGTACAACTCCATTATTAAAAACAATATTTTTGATTGCTTAAGTCTAAAAAAAAAACATCAAAGTGAGCACATCTTTGCTAGAAATAAAAATCGAATCTAAAAACTAATTGATCAACAATCCTACACATTGAATGATAAATAGAAGATGTCAACTCTAAAAAGTCTTCAACCACTACTTTGCCCCTTTTCTCACCTACCTTGTTGACAAGATGCCACGTAATAAATGCAAAGGACAATACAATTTATTATATTGTGTATGTGGAATGGTTCCATTTTTCCTCAAATATTCATTGCCACCTATGCTAAGATTGGTTGATGGGGAAAAATCCCCAATGGGGTATTTTTATGAGGCCATAAGTAAGGAAGAGGAGGCAATATATTTCAAAATGTAAAATGATAAGAGCAATCCCATGCCAATATGGGAGATTGTTGATGCTACATGGGATTGCCAAATGCATTATTTAACTCCATCTCATTGAACACTACTACTTAAATACATCATTTATTTGTAGAACATCATTCAAGAATGATGTAGAGGTGATAAAAGATTTATTCATGTGTATTGCAACATGTTTTCTTGGTGTAGAAGATCAACAAGCAGCTATTGCAAAGTTGTTGATGCACCAACCAGCAAAGGGATTTTTCTCTAGCATAATCCAGCAAAGGGATTCTTCTCTAGCATATGTAGAGTAGACCCAATGAAGACATCAAAACCAAGTGTTAATTTTTTTTAGAAATATTTTACAATCTGACTTTTGTTAGAGTAATCATGCATTAGTTAATGATTAATTAATCTTTAATTAATTATTAGTTTAATTTATTCTCATGCACTTAAGCTAAACTTCAAAGTTCTTTATTGAGTTAACTAAGTGATTTTCTATGTTAATTGAAGTGAGTTATTATTAGATCATTTTGTCTCATCGCATGTGATGTTGACACTTGTCATGATCTAATCCATTTACCATTTAAGGTTGTTCCTATATAGCACTCAACCCTCATTGTATTATCACTCTTGAGATTACTCTTCTACTCTCTTGAACTCTCAACCTTTGAGATTACTAAACAAATATAACATTGAACGCCATGAAACTTTCTTAAATGATAGTTTGAATTATACATTTAGGTTTTTTAGATATTTAAGTTTTAAATATGTGCGTTTATATTTAGAATCACATGAAACATATGGATTATAATTTTTTTACAATTATAATTTAAAAAAATAATAAATATTTACAATATTATATTTAAATGAAAAGTTTTTTTAAAAATTTGTAATATATTATTTATATTTATATTTTACATTTTGTTTATTTTTAATTTTATATTTATCTAAAAATAATTTTAAAATTTATTAATTAATATATTTAATTCAAAATTAAATATAAATTGATAATATATTATCTATTGTAATTATTTATTATATATATTTATATATTATATTATTTATAGTTATTAACAATATATATTATTTATATATTATAATTATATATTATTAATAACTATATTATATAAATTAAAAAAGTACAATATTAATATTATATATTATAAAATAACATATAATAATTTATTTATTAAATAAAAAATACATATAATATATTTTATTATAATATGTGTTAACTATATTAACTATATTAAAGAAATTAAAAATTACAATATTAATATTATATATTATAAAATAACATTTATAATCATTATAGTTATACTATTATATATATTAAATAAAAAATAACATATAATATATCTTTAAGCTTTGTTTATGTTATTTAATTATATAATATATTTTATATTTATTATATATTATTAAATAAAAATATTATATTAATAAGAATAATATATATTTTAAATAAATTATTATTTAAATTAATTTATATGAAATTTAATTGATTTTTTAGAGAGAAAGGTATTATACCATCAACTAAAATTCAAATTAAATTTTGAAGCTCTTGTTATTTAAATTAAATATATTTAACATATACTTTTTACAATATTTTTATATAATAAATTTATATAATTATATTAATTATGTTATATATTTAATATTTTATATTTAAGTTATGTTGGTTGACAATTTTGTCTTTTTTAAATATTAACTTAGTGTTATTCCATTGTGCCCAAAAGAAAGACCAATCGATAACCAACAATTGGAGAGATCACCATTTCATTGGTGATTTTCCTTTGAATTTTGATGGAGGTACAAGTCCCTCTTAAGATATAATTTTTTGATTTTAAAGAAAATGGGGTATGCTTTTAACCATAAAACAAAAAAGGAGAACTAATACCCGCCCATCGCCATGGAGCAAATATAATGAAAATCAACTTGAAAACAACTAACTGAATTACAAATAAGATTTGCAAGCTACAAATATCATGACTCAAAGACTAAATTATTAATAGCAAGCTAACTCAACATAATGCAAATTTAACATCCACTGAAGATACATGAATGAAACACAAATGAATACCGCATCCACAAAGAGAAGAAATATCCTAACACTTATCAAAGCTCAAAGACTCACTCATAAATTTTAAGCACCTCATTCAAATTTATTGCTCAAAGACAACATAAATCTTCAAAAAAAATCAAATTTGCAAAACTTGATCCTTCATTAAGATCAATTCTCACTCATGCATCAAAGTGCAAGGGGGATCAAAATTCAGACCCCTCTAATGTCTGATCAAAGCATATTTAAAATTTCACATCATAATGATCAAAAAAATCTCGAAGACTAAATCTTGAGAGAGTTGTAACCGCCACTTCATCGAATAAGCATTTTGCGGGAGATTAGCCGATCTTTGTTCAATGAAGACACATAAGCGTTTATGGCTAATTTGAGGATGGCTATGATTACATCACATCTTTTGATTTATTAGGACAAGGGAATGAATCGTTAGTCTTTACAAATAAGCCCCATGTCATCTAGCTCATGTGAACAACCTGTAATTTCTTAGTTCAATAATTAATGACATGCCAACTAAGGATCATATTCATGCAGATGGTTTAAATACAAAGTATTTCTCTAACACCAAAGCATACTTTGCTAAAAAATATCACATCACTACCAAATTTATTTAATTAGAGGTAACTTGAGTGTCCTTGTATTACTAATTCCTCTCGAGTGAACTCCGCTAGATTACCCCTTCATTCTATAAATCAAACTGAAGTACCCTCATTCTTCACAATGAAAATTTCCATTTCAAACATGTTGAGCACTTCAAGCAATGTTGCTTCTAAGAACAAGAGTGATTTTATCTCCATTGAGCGAGTGGAATGCAGTATGGTGAAGAGGCTAGTCGCAAACCAACTCAAGGAGATTTTCCTCATTCATAGTGATGTGGAGGAGGGAGTGATTAGGAATATAATCGAAGAGAATTTCCTTGCTCAAATGTACATGCAAAACTTAGCTTTATTGGAGTGCTTCCTCTACAACATCATTCACACCTTTGGGAAGCTAGAGTGGGGAGTCAAGGATGTCGAATGTCTGGTGAGGTCGGTAAAATCTGCCCTGTGTTGAGGTTGCCCTAGGGAACCTAACTAAGAATCAAAATGTTGGACTGGTACGACACGCAATTTGCATTGCGACTGCACTAAAGAATGAGCAAGAGGTTGCCCTACTTCATGTCAGGTTGACGCATAATATGTTGGAGACTTTCCCATTTCGTGGAATTTAATGATAATATTTTCTCCCCTGCACAAATTGAATGCCTCCAAGAGGTGGTTGAAGGCATCTAGATCCTCATCTTTACCCTCTGTGCTTGAAAACCCTATACTAGAATCCCCATTTTTGGCATGTAATCAATATTATATATATAAATATATAATCTTTTTGTCTGTTAAATCTATCTCACATGATGCAACAATTTTGAAATTATTTTCTTTCAGTTTTATGCTTTTTTACCGCAATACACTTATTTATTTTCCATATCTGTAATGCACGTATTAATGGTTATGCATTCAATTAAATTTTATCTTTGCAATGCATTTTCTTTTGGTACTATTATTTCTTTCTTTGAATGAACCTTAAAATTGCCTAAATGATAGTTCACAACAACTTAAATGCATAAATGTTGGACTTTGAGCAAGGAACCTGAAATTATTTTGGAGTCTGCTTTAGTTTAGGAAAAAAATCCACTACCCGCTTCACTACTCTCAACTTCGAAGTAATTTTTAGCCTCCTTTTTGATAAAGCCATTTAGAAAGGGCTTTTAGGAAAACATAACCTTTTAAAGAATCCACTGTAGGAATGGGTCAAGTTTCTGAAACCTTGTCATTGCCTTCGACCAATGCAGACATGTTTCTCATTAACATGTTTCCTATGAGATTCACAAATATCTATTCAACAATCCCACATTCATTTACTGGCATAGCTTCAGAATTGCCAATCTCCTTGATCAACTTAAAGATAAGCACAACACCTCCTTGCAGAGCTTGCTCAGAGGACATTTTCAAATCCTCTTAAGTGGAAGAGGAACCTCATCTACAATAGGGTCACTATTCATACACCACCCTTGCTTTGTTTCTCCCTCTTTCTCTGATTCAACATCTATTTCAGACCCTCCACCACTCTTCTCACCATTACTACCACCCATCACAATGTTAGGAGGAATAGGGGCAAGAACCCCGAAGTTGTCTAATTGAGACTCATGAACTTCAAACAAAGGATTATCTGTGATTTCAAAATTCTTGCTCAAACTATTAGGTATGTACAAAGCATTAAAGTTACCTGATAACTTTTCATGACTGCTATTCCCACACTTTTTTTATCGCTCATAATATCCAACTGTTGTCATGAGCTGACTGATAGGTTCATCAATTTTAAAAACAAAGACTTCAAACTCTAGGATCATGGAGGTGACTCTGGTCATGGAACTAGACAATTGTTCAAAATTCTTGCTTTCTAGGGTAGAGGATATCAAGGTAGACCGTGGTGTGATAGGAGGAGAATAATATTCTTCCTTGTTAGAGCTATCAGATCCTCCTTCATTTCCATAATGCTCTACATATATTTCGCTCCTTTGATTAACACCCCCTCTCTCTCTTACCCCCCTCTCTATTGCAAACATATAACGATTCTAGTGATAATAGAACCTGATTATCTTCTTGATTAAGAAAATTCATGTTTGGATCCTTAGTGATTTGAAGCTATCACTTCTCCATTGAGACCTGTGTTGCACAAACAACACCATTTTCTAAATGGCCTACCAATTGACCTCATGTAGTACACAAATGTATGCAAAAATAGACCAAATTTTTCCCTAATTGACCTTCCACACCTCTTCGGTGTACCCATTACACACCAAGATGTGATTGCTATTAATATTAGTCTTATAAAAAAATGATTTATACAACCTGCACAAAGTAGAAACACTTTTTAAACTTTATCTATAGTTTTATTGATTTTAGAATTCTCTAAAATGTGCGGCTTTGTTTTTCCATACTTGCGCATGCTTTCTATGAGTTGATTGCACTTCAAAAATAAAAAAGAAATGGATGTACTAAGTGCACCTATTTTATGTGCACATTATAAGACTTTGTTACAATTTTTTTGGTTTTCTATTAGTCTTGGGTGCACATTTCCTCTTTACTATGCACTTTTAAACCTAACAAATGCTTTAATGCCACCTTTCTCTCTTGTTTTTTTAATAATTTGAATTTTATGATTTGATAATTAGTAATTATATTTAAGTGAAAATTAAAATTAAAATGATGGCCAACAATAATATTAAATAATTATTTAAAAATTAATAATAATTTTATAAAAAATTAACAATTGATAATTTAATAGATAAATAATAAATATTTGACAATTTTATATTTTTGATTTCAACATGACAATTTGATTTGGTTATTTTTTTCCTAGCTATAATACAATTTTCACATAAATGGTGCTTTCTTGATAATAAGGATTTTCATGTCTCACAATTAAGTTTTATATTGAGTACAACAATTAAATAGAGGAAAACATTTGAACCCAAATTTTTAAATTTGATATTGAGAATTTAAACTCATTTCTACAAATCACAATGCAATATGTGAATTTGATCTAGGGTTATGAATAGATAAATTGAGGATTAGGTTCACACCATAAGAATAAGTGTAGATGGAGACAAACTAGGATCAAATTATTTGCTAATTTTCGTGCAAAGTATGATATTTTTCTCACTAGTCATTACATTAAGGACAAATAGGTCAAAGTGGGCCCAAAACAAAGGAAAGATGTAAGGTATACAATTGCCACTAGTACATTTTGCACCCACTTTGAGTTGCATGTGAAACACTATGAAGATGCATGCCAAAGTAAAATAAGAAATAACCATTAAAATTAAAAATTAAAACTCATATAAAGGATACAAATAAGGATAACACTTCTAACATATACTTTCTTTTAATGAGTGCTCCACCTAGAAACTTGCAAGCATAGATGAAAATATTTTATGAGCACCATCTATAAAAAAAAGTTGATATTTTGTACATTAGTCATTGTTTTAGGGACAATATGTCTAATTGAGTCTAAAACAAAAGATAAAAGTGTAAGGTATGCAATACTCACCATTACAATTTAATCCTACTTTTACTTGCATGTGAACTATATGAAGATGCATATCAACATAAAAATGAACAACCACCATTAAAGAAAAATAAGCACCCATATAAAGGATACATATAAGGATATCAATTCTAACATGCTTCCTCATAATGAGTGCTCCACTTAAAAAATTTCAAGTACAAAAGAAAAATATATGCTAATCTTTTTTTAAATAAGCATAAACATAACTAATAAGTTATTAACGTTGATTAACATTATTAATGACAATATAAATTATTGATGCATTTTTTGATGAAATATATGATGATGCATTTAGTATAATCTCCTCTTTTCCTATGTTAGATTTTGTGACTTTTGTATTTATAATGTACATGATATTCACTCCTGGTCATCCCACATATTGACACTGACATTATCTGCATCGTATAAGACATAATTCATTGTGTCTATGATACCTACATGCTCATCTATGATCATTGATGATTCTTAGATGCTTGATATGCCTTTTATGATTATTCATAGTTAACATGTTTTTGATTAGGTAAACAAGGAAAGGGCCTTGATCGTGTGGTTACAAAGCCAAAACATCAAACAAAGAAACAGGCTGGGAAGAACAACACCAACCCCTACCAAAAAATAACATCAAAATGGCACGCAAGCCAAGTAACCAAAAATGCAACCATAGAACCATCATCAACATAATAAAAAAACAAAATCCCCAAATTAAACCCCAAAAGAGTGCGCAAACCATTTATGAGGTTAACCAAAGTCCAACAGGTACAAAACCATAACATAGCTATCATGAAATAGTAGTTTGGGATGATAAAACTAAGCACTAGCAGAATCAGAGAATCCATATAATCAGAGCAGAAAGATAAGTCTTGAGGCCGCATCCAACATGTCACAACAAATGAGTCCATTGGTTACCTTCATAATATTCCACCACATGATTCCACCTCATAGCTAAACATGCCAAACAACCATCCACAACGCAACAACACAACACCCAATCACCATAAAATCCCCAAGGGGGGACAAAACAACTTAAAATTCTAATCCATTGTTGCAGATTTCAAAACATTTTGAACCCAACAGATCATGAGACAACCATCACACAACAGTCTTAACTCTTAGAGAACCAAATTCAAATTCGAACACCAAGGCAAACCTATCACTCTGAGAGCCATAATTAGTGGTAGTACTGGAGGTACAAAGATCCCCCCTCTTCCAACTCCAAATATTTGTAGAACCACTAATTGAGCTAGAAACACATGAAATATTGATGGGGTAGAAAAACCCAATCAATCCACTAGTCCCTATAAGAGAATTTTCCAAGAAAACCTTGATCGCAACAAGAAGGAAACACTATCAAACCCGAACTCCACCTCAAAAAGAGTGGCCTCCACCTCAATAGGAAGCCCAAACTACAGAGACAGGAAGAAAGCAAATACTCCAATGAAAAGAGTAAACTTAGCAAGCAAGACCAAGTGGACAAGCAACATAAATAACTTATCCTTAAGAAAAACAAACACAACCCCAACAGGAGCCAATAAAGCCACTACCCTAGAGAAAGCAATCCACAAAAACCTTGAACTCCAAACCACAAGGATCTGAGAAGGAAAACTAATATAGGGGAAGGGAAAAGGAAAACTCGAAACCTGAGAGTCCTCATCACCTTTGAAAACCATCAACAAACAAGTCACATAATGAGTAATCATTTCAACCAAAAGAACAACGAAGTCTTCCTTATAGAGCATATTTTGCTTTCCCAAAGTAACATCAAAAACAGCTCCATTGAGAACCAGAACAACTATTTTCTCAAGCAACACAACCATAAATTCACCAAGCTCTAACCCTCCATGGTCAGAAGAGCAAAAAAAAACCAACAAGAATGATTTAGCCATTGCCAAGCACTTCCAATGACACCCACACTCCAAAGGGAATAAAACACAACCCGCCAATAAGAGGATCATGTTCGAAACCATATCCAAGCCACCCACAAAGGCAGAAAGAAAGGCATGAAGCCACTTGAGTCGAGGAACAAGGATCCCCTCACACCGTGAGAAGAGCATAATGTAGAAAATCCACAAGCCACAACACATCCAACGACCAAAGAAAGACGCAAGCATTGGCCAATTTAGGGGGGTTACAAAGTAACAATGTCGGTGGGGGGCATAACATAAACCAAGCGACATCAAAAGCTTTTGAAAAGGCCAAACAGACCAAGGGCCAAAAAAGACTCGTGAAGATACACTCTGATCACAAAGCCTCTCAAATGGGGAAACAACAAAGGACCCTCACCCTCCTCAAAACCAGCAGACGAAACCCCAGGATACATAGAGAAGGCCAGAGTCTCAAAAGAAAACACTCCCAAACTCAGTCTCACCTTCAACTCAACAAACTAGAGCTGGTGCCATAGAAGTAGAAGCAACGAGCCAAGCCATCCAGCACACATAGCTAGAATAAAGCTAAGCACTCAGTCTGGCAGGAAAGAGTAAGACAAAGGACCGCCTCAGCAGGCAGAAGCCACCAAACAACTTCAATAACCTCTGAAACTCATCCGCCCTTCCCAATGACACCAAAGATAACCCCAATAGAAAATGACACAAAAGAACAAGTAAGAGACCAAGCTAAGATAGGCCATTGACCCACACAAGAAGAAGATACAGAGAGGGAGGCCAACACTCCCGCCGACTCACCATCATCACCCCGCAAGCAGCGAGTCCGAATAGGGGTGAAAAACTCAGAAACACCCCGCACATCAATAGTAATCACAATAGGTGTAGAGCACTGGAGAAGCCAAAAGGATCTCCCCCAGTCTTCCTACAGGAAAAAAACACAGCCCAATCTCGCCATCGTCCTCTGAATTTTCTCCACCATCGCCCTCTCCTTCAGAAAAACTCAAAACACCTCGCGCGTGCCCATTCTCGCTCGCCATTCCCACTCTTAAGAGGCTCATCTATTGTCTTGTTTTTTAAGTTTTGGCTTCAACGTGTGTAAGAGTCTTTATAGTTAACATGTTTAATACACTCACATAATTCTTATCTAGCATGTACGACTATCCTTATGTTATCATTTGCCTATATTGGGGGGCAATCTTCTACACCCTTGATGATTATCTCTCTTACATGCTTATCATACGATGATATTTTTTTTATTATTACATGGTTATTTTCTCCTTTCCATCAATTCCTTGTGTCCTATGTATGCAACCAATTGGGGGGGTCAAATATTATTTATTAACATTCTTTATGAGTTTAATGGAAGTAATGTAGTTATGATCATTTTTAGTATTATATAGAGCTTCATAATCATATCTAGATGAAGACAGGTTTTATCATGCTAATTGTAGCTATATGTTAATTTTTAGCTAAATGTACATCTTTAGCATCCCATTTGTATCAAGATAAAATATTTTTACATTCGTTTGCGTGGTTAGATCCCTTTTACATTTTTCTTAGTTAGGATTTTTTTCTTTATCTTTCGTAAAGCAATTTTGTGTGTGCATGTAGGTGGTCAAGATGGAATAATCATGGTGAGACGAGTATATATGCTTTGTATATTCACAATAAATTACTTTACAAAGACCCAATATCCTTTAAATGTCTCAAAAACATTTAAATTTCCATATTGGCTACTTGATTTTTCTTGACATGTAAGTCAAAGTGGGGACAACATTTAATAATAAAAATTGCATTATCCATGCCCTTTTCCATATGTTTTGAGTCAATTGTGACTAGGTTGTCTTTAATGCATCAAATCAAGTGTAAGATGGTCTAAATTACATGGACGTCGATGAATAATCTTATCTAAATTCTTAGATCCCATCATCGCATATCCCCCAAATTTCACTCTATTCAATAAATATTCTATTTTCCCTCTGTGAGTCAAATATGTGAGTGTGGATCTAATTTGGATTTGGTCTATGATTGTGGATGTGAGCCCAGAGCTTCAAAATAAAAAAATAAAATTTAAACTTTTCTTACCCCTTTCACTAGTTGTTATGAGCTAACTAAAGTGTAGATTTACACCAAATTATCTCTTAGGGTGGTGTGTTTAAAAAATAACTTTAATTGGAAATGAATCATCTAAGGTCTAGAAGCTAGTTTAATTAAGGAACAAATTTAAAGTTTAAGTTGCAAAAGGAATCCACTTTATAATTGCATCATTATTCTAGGAAAATGTTGCATGCTTATCTTTTGTCCTCAATCTTTTACTTAGAGTCATAAAGTCAATTCATCTAGGGCTTTGACCTATGAAAAATGAACCTTGCATTCTTCCAAATTTCTCAAATTTGTTTATAAAACATCACATTTCTTTCACACACTCAGTTTTTTCAAAAACTTTGAGGTGATTGAAGTTCAACAATTTGTGAATTAACAAATCATTCATAGAGTTACAAGATCACTCCTATGCATAATATTAAGTTTATGCTTGCAAATATCATCTTTGTTGTAGAACATACTTTAAAAAATGATCTCTTAGTAATTTTATAGTTTTTTATATCATAGGCAAATATTTTCATATTAGAAATCAAATTCTAGAGAGGATGACAATGTAATGTTCCCTTCTCGACAGTGATCTAGCAGAGGCCGTTAGCCTATCTTGGAAGCCCGTAGTCTACTCAAAAGTGGAAATTAGGGTTTCCTATCTTCTAGGAGGATGTTTCAACTTTTTTCTGAGGCTTGCTTATGGAATCTTGAAGTTTGGTTTGCGAATTCTTTTTGGGTTTTCAGAGAGATTCGCAATGGTATGGCATGCATGATGATCCGAGTAACTATCTGAATTTACTATTTTTAGTAGATTCTAATTCAGGCAGTGGTCTTGTTGGCATCAGTACATTTGGCTTTCCTCTTCGAGCAGTTTAGTTGGCAATGTTGAGTTTGGCCCTTGGATGCATTTTCTTGAGAGAT
Source organism: Sequoiadendron giganteum (assembly GCA_007115665.2). Lineage (NCBI taxonomy): Eukaryota > Viridiplantae > Streptophyta > Pinopsida > Cupressales > Cupressaceae > Sequoiadendron > Sequoiadendron giganteum. Next base: position 597,684,206 of record CM021109.1, read on the forward strand.
AAGTTATTTTAATTAAAATTATTTTATATTTTAATATTAAAGTCCCTTAGCCTAGCTTGATGAATTTTAAGTTGTTTTAAAAGGTGGACTTCATGGGTGGATGCCTCATTAGGGGGCTTAATTGAAATATTTACAAATTGATAAAGTTGACTATGGAGAAAAGGGACGCCAACTTGAGGAAGGTGATAAATTATTTTAAAATGAAATATTTCATTAAAGAAGTGGGACACCAACTTGGTGAGAGGGATGAGTCAACTCGGAAGTTTAAATTGCGTTGACTCCTTGGTTTTGGCATACCTTCTAGATGTTTCTAGAGATGCTCTTCATAGGTTATAAAAGGAAGCTACTTCTCTTCATGGGATTATCTCTTGTCTACTACAAAGTTATGCTGTCAGAATGGTGATTGAGTGCTTCAGGGAATGCATACCAGCCAAGCTTCTTGCTTGAAAGATAGCAACTAGTTAAGATATTGTTGTTCTTAATCCTTGAGGGCAGATTGAGCACATTGTAGTTGAGTTATTTGCATTTTGTCAGTTTTTCAGAGTTGTTGGTTTTGCTTAGATAATTGTAGTTTTTACTCATATCTCATAAAATAAAAATAACATCATTTTGGATATTTTGTTTATCTGTTTTTTTGCTAGGGGCGACCCCTTGTGCCAATTTACAGATTTTATCACGAAGGTTCTGATTTTTCATGGCAAAATCACCCTTCCTTGAGGGTCATACCATCTTGTTCAGCATTGGGATTCATGCAAAAATCATTAAGGACTGTATGCTGGGTTTTCTCCATTGGCAATTGGGCGCCATCATTCCTAGAGCCATTTGCACTTGGTCTCATGTCATTCGGGTATGTTAGGAGCATTTTAGCATGCATTGTAGTTGTTGGTTAAGGTATTTTAGCTGCTGGTCTGTCGTATCAGAATTAGGAAGTTCATCATTTGGGGTTGGGATTGAGTTCTCTAGTCATATTGAGTATTTGGGAGACATATTCTATAATTGCAACATTCAAACATTGAAAAACATTATTACTAGCAGGAGTTCTATCAATTGTATAGCTGAACAGTAATACTGTCAGCTATCTTACTTTTCTTGCTAAGCACTTTGTAATTCCCACGATTGTGGAAGAGACTGGTCTTGCTCCAGTTTTTTATTTTTATACTTACTTTTCTGTATTGCCCACTGAAAAGTGGAAGAGGTCGACAAGCCGCCTAGTTACTTTCTGTAATGCATTGTAACATCATTTTGCTGATTGACTGAATCGTCACACAAATCATGGATCCTCTGACCATATGCTCGCCCCTCCTCCCACATTGAGTCTTAGAACGCATTCTTGGTTAGAGTTACTTTCAACTTAGCAGTGCATAAAGATCCTCTGACCATATGCTTGCCCCTCCTCCCACATTGAGTCTTAGGGCACATTCTTGGTTAGAGTTATGTTACTACAGTTTCAAGTTCTATGCTAACAATCGCCTTTTGAGTATGCTCTCACCTTTCCCATACTGGGATCTGGGTTGATCAAAAAGAGAAAGGGTTCCCTTTAGTTGGTTTATGATTTCACTAATGTTAACGCGTGAAATTAACTATGTTAAAAAATGAAAAAATTGACCAGCACATCTCGGACAATAATTTTTCTAGATGCCAATTTTATAAACTAATTTTTCCTATTAATATATATAACTTGTATGATGTTTGAAATTGCTTCTCAATAAAAATGTGACATAATTTTTAATACTATTTAAAATCACACTCTATATTCTTTCATAAACATTTTATCTTGAAGCACTCTCAAAGACTATCATGAACAACATATATATAATGATTCAACATCTAATAAATGAAAAAAATCTTTGATAAATTAAGATAATTATGATCTAAATTGTTACGTGAGAGACATCTACAATCACATATACGTAAAACAAAAAAACAATTAAGGGATAGTTATAGAAAGTTATTGATATCCTTATCGACCACACAGCTCCTTTATCACATGCGACAATCAAAAAACAAGTTTTCTATCCTTTAAAGCTTGCAGAATTCACAACATTCCATTCTCGATTGGAATGATTTCTTTTCTTTTAAAGCTGCCAGAATCGGCAGCATTCCATATTTAATTGCAATGATTTTTCGTTTAAGTATGCATGAACATTTATATCTAAACATTTTGAGCCTATTTTCGCATCTCTGTAGAAGCATTTGGCATCTTAGCATAGGCTGGCATTTTGCATCTGAGCAGAGGGATTTCACATCTCAGCATTTGATCAGGTATGTAGTATATTTTCACATTACAAAATGATTTTTGATCTTCTCTGTACTGTTTGTCATCGATTTTCATATGTCATGCGATTTGGATTTGTACTTCGTTGTGTTTGTATTTACAGTTCGCATGCCTTCGTTGACCTATAGATGGATGTCCATGCCCCGTCCAAAGCTTCCATCAGTGCAGGTTGGGAAGATGCTTCAAAGCATCTAGGGATTTGACTCTATGCCTGTCAATTACATTTGCACGAAACTTTCTAAAGCCTTTCCAACAAATCCACTTTTTTGCATATACTGGTATCGAATCAACCTTTAGATTGTATCTTTTTTTGGCATTCTATAAAATATTTCGCATGCCTTGTCTTTGATGCCCATGCTTGCTTGAGTTATTTGCTTATATAGAATTGATTACAAATTAAAGTATTTATCTTTAATGTTTAAGCCGTTAAAGTAAGACTTTTAGATTAGGGGAGGGGTTCATAGTGGAGCACTCTAATTTTGCATTTTTCAAAATTCTATGTGAAAATTTCAAATCAATCCCAATTTTGTACAATAGTTTATTTGGCAACTCACATGCTTCTATATTTCGTTTTAGGGTCACATCATCAAATATGATGCCACATTAGCATGCTTTTTGTCGAGGTATCAAAAAAGGGCCAAAAAACAAGTGAGACCAATAATGGCGCACTAAGCCATGTTTTATTGGTGCATTGATGTGGCATCATATGATTTGTTAGTTTGTGTACTTTATGGATAAAAAGTGTTTTGCAATTGGATATTAAGATGCTCTACTATGGGGCCCACTGAGGACTATTTCTATGCCCACTATTGGACCCTGCTCCATTATGGGCCCCTCTCCCCTACCCCGATTTAATCAATTATGTCAAAAAATCAAATTCATAGATTCTATTGAAGTTGTATGATGCCTTATAGCTTAATCTAACATATAATCCAATAACCATTGATGTTTGCCTCATGATACATGGCAAAAACAATTAACTTGGGCAAATTCTATGACTGCAAACCATGTTTTTCCGTTATAGTGCTATTCAAATGCTTATGCAAACTTACCATATGGCCAATAACACCCAAATTCTAAAACTCATTTATCTGTGCACCAACTATCTAAAAATAACCCCATAAAGAAGTCAATCGTGATCATACTCCATAGATTAACAAAGGCATCAAATAATTTGTACATCTATTTCTAACTCAACTAAATTTTAATTTGTCATATTCTCTCTTGGATTTATGTTCTTTAACGTCAATAGAATCTCAGTAAATACATAAGCAATAAAACATTGATAAGTAAGATTTTTGTTCTTCTTTAACATCAGTAGAATCTTAGTAAATACATAAGCAATCAAAAATCGATAAGAGAGCGATATTTTTCATAGCGTCTTAAATTATTAAGATTGCTATCAAGATTCAACAATATCACAATTAAAAATTGTTAAAAAAAGAAAAATAGACTTTTCTTACGAGCTCAACAATAAATCCTTTTTTGTTGGTTAGATTCGATATTGTCATGAAATATAGTAGTGCTCATGTACAAAGACAACTACCTATGTATAATGCTAATGGCAATAAGCTTTCTCGTTTACTAATAAAATGCTTTAAACTTTTCTATTCAATTTGCTTTTGTACATTCCGTTAACTATGCATTTGATATAAGAAGAACATTGTAACATATATCTCCCAACCTCTCCATGGTGATGTGGTCTTGATGGTGGAGGACAAACCTTGGAAGCAACTTCTAGACTATGAGGGGCTCCCTTTTTGTTGCAAGAGATGTTTCTCTGTTGGTCACTTAGCCTCTGGTTGCCCTCTTGCTCCCCGCAAGGGTGCTGCTACTTGGTGGAAGGATGCTCTCACGGACTATCTCATGGTTGGCTCCCCCCTTCAGATAGTTCATCTGAGGAGGGAGACTCTCCCTCCTCTGCTTCTCCCTTGGAGTCGGTGCCTTTCCCGGATCCTCCTTCGGCTGTCCATTCCTCAAAATCTCTACCCCAATCTGTAGTTGTTGTGCCGTTAGAACCTTCTGCTATCGCTATCCCGTCGGATCCTACCCGTCCTTCATTGAACGACTCTGTTGGTCCTTTGTTCGTTCATGTCTTTGTTGCTTTGCTATCGACTCCCTTGTTGCATGGTGGATCCTCTCCCGAGGTGGTTGTAGTGGATCTGTTCCCCTCACCACGCTCGGCGAATGTCTTTCCCGAGCCTTCTTGGTCGGTTGTGTTGAGAAAAAAGAAGGGACTCCCCAAATCCGTGGCTACTTCGCGGCTTCGGATTTAGGGAGTCAGATTAGTCCCCTCTGGTGCTGGGGTTGTCTAATCTTTGTTGATTACTCTACAACTGTCGGTCAACTGTCTCTGTTAGTTTCCTCCTAGTTCATGTTTTGTATGAACTAGCTTCTTTTTTTGGCCTGTTGGACTTTCTGTGTGAAGGGTACAACACCCTGCAAATGTTGCTTACTTTATCAAAAACATTGTAACATATATACTTTGATTTTGTACATATGTATTTCTCATGCTAAGAAAACTATTTGATGTCGAAATTTTCAAATAACTATGATTGAATTTTCAAAATTTGCCAGATGTTTTTCAGATTTTTCAACAAACATGATTATATAATAAAAAAATTTGCATATATTTTTAAAAGACAATAAACTATCCACGATTTCCATCTACATCATTCATGTCTTTTTATCTGAATTTTTTCAACAATGGACATAACAATATTTTTTTTATAGGAAATCTACTTGAAATATTTATGCATACGTAAATATATTCAAATAAATAACGATATTTTTTTTATATTATAATACATTTAATTTATACATACTATTCAATTCAATAATTATAAATTATTTTCAAGTATATCTATGATTTTGGTTGGAGATTTGAGTGAGTTGCCTCCAATTAATGACAATCCAACATATGATAATAAAAGGCGAGCTAAGCTACTATGGAAAGAATTCAAAACTTTGGTTAGTTTAGATCAAATATAGAGATATCAAGCAACGAAGATTTCATTAACTTCTAACAAATTTAAGAGATGCAAAGGCAACAATTGATGATTGGAAGTTGCTTATGATAAGAACCCCAATGCTAGAATCAATGAAAATTTTGACAACAGTATTCATTAGTTCTTAACAAATGATAATGTTCATAGCCATAATAGAAAAATATATATATATTCATTGACAAATCCATCTATACATAACATTGCAACAAAGGTGAGAAGTGTTAGTGCTGCAGAAGGAGGTCCAAATGATGAACTTGAGATGAAATTGTTAATGAATTAGAATGCAATGGTAATAGTAAGTCAAAATCCTTGAATATAAGTAGGTATTATAAATGGAGTTCTAATATATTCAAAATATTGTATATAGACCTAGAACTACACCACCTCAACTGCCAACATATGTTATGGTTGAGTTTGATAGCTATTGAGGGATACCATTTGAGGATCACTATCTACGTATAATTCCAATAAAAGGGTACCAAAATCCAAATACCATTAAGATTGAGTTAAACATTAACTATACACAAATCACAAGGTTTAACTCTTCCAAAAACCATTGTTGATATAGGACCAACAAAAAAAACATAATTGGCATTTGTTGCAATGTATTGTGTAAATATTTTAGAAAGATTAAGAAATATGTCACCATTCACATATGATCAATATGAAAAAATGAAGAAGGAAAAACAAGTTGCCAAGCGAAAAGTTGAAGAAAATAGATTGAAATCCTTAGAAAATAATTGATTAATATATTTTGTTTAAATTATAATTAAAATACTATTTCTATAAATTATAAATACTTGTTCAACAATATTCACATTTCAGTTTTGAAAAAAAAAAATTTACTTAATTTTTTTCTTATTTTCTTATTTTTAAATCATAAGTTAATATGTATCTTTTTATTCTAAATCAAATGCATTTTATTTACTTGTTCAACTGCTTCATATAAAATAACTTCAGTATTAATATTTACATCTCTTTATTTAATAATAATAGGATCAATAATTCATCTCAATGTTAAACATTTCAAATAGTGCAAGCAGTTTATATATATACATATATTGATGTAAAATAGGCATATTGAGAAGGATATTTCTTGATATTTTTAATATTTATTTATTAAAAATATATATGCTAGGTATATACAATAATGTACGATATGTGTTATATATCGACTAAAAAATCCCTTCTCCAAAATCACAAATTTGATCTCAAATGATAAATAGTTTGGTTTCTCAAACATTGATAGAGGATAAAAATTTAAAACATTGACAAATGGATTTATAACACTTATATAGAGCCCAAATGCCTTCAAAAATAGAGTTAAGTACTCACACATTTAATTTATTTAATTTCTCTAAATAAAACTCAACTCAATTTAATCAACCCTAACCCATTTATCTAAATAAATTTATACTTTATTATATACATTTATTTAATTAATCTAGATAAAACTAATTATGATAAAATAAAACCTTAAAAAATATATGATCTCACCTAAACTAAATATTGTATATATTAAGGTCCTTTAATAAAAATCTATCAAACAACTAAAAGAAATATAGTATATCAAGGCCCATTCTTAAGCCCCACCATGTTTTCATAGCACATTAAGAGATCTCTATTGTATTTGACCTAAAAAGCAAAAGATGATTATTTATAAACTAGTTTTATTATAGTTTAAATTTGATGGCTTATAATCGTATTTAAGTATCTTAATTGTAAAATATAACTAGTACATATATCTGAGTAAGTGCAAAAAAATGAGGGATTAAAAAGGGTCTTAAGTGGTCATTTTTTTTCTAAAATTAAGAAATACTTACCTTGGATGAGAAATTGAAAATAGTTACACTCAAAATATGAAGATGCAACAGAAACAAGAGTTGTAGTGTTTCAGATCTACTTTCTAAACTACTATTAATGAAAATGGTAGAGATTAAGGGGTTCAAAGATGGGGGCCACACAAATCGATTTTCTTTTTTTCAAAAAAATATTTAACATATTGCCAAGTGTGCCCCCCTAAAATGTTTTATTTTTTAGTATTTCAAAAACTGTTTCAATAAGAAATTAGCTAACACCATGTAGTTTATCCCCAATTTTTTTGCTATTTTTTAATGAATATATGATTTTTTATTATTTTTCAAAGTGGACACATCCTGAAAAATAAAAAATTGTTTGCTCCCCCCCTAAACTTTTTGAAAATTGATCAATTTTTTTTTAAAATTTGTGTAGAATGAAGTCTAGTTTTTAAAAATGTAATTTATTTGAAATTTCAATGAATAATTAAAAAATAAAGTCAAAAATACCAAAGATTGGTTTTTGACAAAAAACAAATACACTAACAAAATAAATTAAAGATTAAAACTTTAACATGCTCAAAATGTGAAAAAAATTACACGGTTAGATAGCTAAGAGAGAGATTAACGTTATCATGGTGTTTTCTGACTTGATGTATTGAAACATGTTCAAACTTGATGGGGAGCATGCTCAAAGATTATGTCATTTTTTAATAATTTGCAAAAACACGTCTTTGAATGTTGAAAAGTCACTCCAAGCCTTTGGGTTGGAAGCCAAAGGATTAGAAATTTCCAAAGCAAACAAAAACTTGAGTGCATTATAATATGCTCGCATGTTATGTGAATGCACATAACGCGATCGTGTTATAATGCACTCACATTATGTGAATGCACATAACATGAGTGTGTTATAATGTGCTCACATTATTGGATTGCACATAATGCGAGTATGCTATGTTTTTCTTTGAAATTTTTTATTTATTTTTGTTTTTGTTTCTTTCTCCTTCTCTTTCAATGAAAAGTTATATACATGAAATAAACATACGTTGAATTTTATATATAGGTAAAAGCACAAACTTGTGTCACACTTTCGGCCAACTAAATAGTTTTGAGCGAAATAGTTTCACCCTAAACCATTTCGGTTGAAACCGTTTCACCCAAAACTACATGGCCTATACATGACACATTGATTTTCGAGCGAAACTCTTTCACCTGAAACTATAAAATATTTTTTTTCTCTTTGTCACTTTAAAATGTGACTCAATTTACCACTATAAAATTTTTACCCATATGGACATTTACTTTCTTATTCTTTAAGTTATATTTCATGTATATAGTTTCAAGATGTTTGAGAATGGTTTCAGATCTAGAACCTAATTGATAATGCAAATTCTAGTATTTAGAAGATATAATTTTTTAGACTTAGTCAAAATTCAGTAATCAGTAGGTCAAACTTTACTAATTAGTAGGCTCCCATCATCTTGCTCTCTCTCTCTCTCTCTCTCTCTCTCTCTCTCTCTCTCTCTCTCTCTCTCTCTCTCTCTCTCTCTCTCTCTCTCTCCATACCTTTATCTACCTCTTTCCTCTGAGCTCAAGATCTACCTCTATGTCCTCTTTGTCTTGCTCTCTCCTTCCCTCTCTAATTCTATCTAACCTCTCTCTCTCTCCCTACCTCTCTCCCTCCCTCTCTCCCGGTTCAATTTCGGTATCTTCCATCTTTAGTGGTGAAAAAGTTCTTCATTTATCGATATCAGGATTGATCTCCATAAGCGCGTCTTCCCCTTGTCGGATCCTAGATCACATTAACATCCACTTTTTCAAACACTTGTCAAACAAGGCTCTGATACCAACTTGATCCGAAAAGAATCTATGACAATAGTTGCTTAGTGAATGTGACGTTAGATAAACAAAAATATTGTCTTAAATCTTAAATAAAAAGATTTTAAAAAGACATTAAAGGAATTGCAAATATAAAATAGAGCACAAAATTAAGAGAAGACAAGAGCCTGCAAGTTGATAACAGAGTTCACCCAAATGGGCTACGTCTCCAGGTCCCTCTCCAATGAGTGACCAATCCTTAATAATGGTTGAATACATACAAAGCCACATTCAATATGTAGGTTTTACACAGTCTTCTACAATAGTAAAAAAATCTTCAAGTATTTACCCTTGATTACAAGAATTTGGCTTCAAAATCCTTTGAAAACCCTTGTCCATGAGAAAAAATACAACTTCAATTAAAATTTTGCACACTATAATAGCATCTTTCGGACTGTCGTCTAATGGTAAAAGATTTTACATTATATAGAGGTGGGCTCGAGTTCAAACCCTCGAGACCCTTCTTTTTTGGCCCTGTCGGTTTTACCACATAACAAAAATTATCTGCCCTCATTTCATATTAAGGAAATTGTGTGTGGCACAATGGCAAATGGGTGGTGGCTCGGATTTGGGGGTTGACGGTTCAAACCATTGGTCCTCTATTTTTGCTTGAAATAGGCTTTGTTTAAGTTTAAATAGAATATGGCGCCGATGGTTTCCACAAATCGTGCATGGGACATTGGTGGCAGGGAGAAAATAAAGGTTGGAGGTCAACGGTTCGAACCGCCTGACCCCCAAAATGGCTTTATGAATACTTTAAATAGCACCGGGCGTTTATATATTCCAAGGAACTACATGGTGTGATGGTTGAGCATGACAATAGCGACTAAGAGGTTAGGGGTTCGACCCCCCATCAACCAATTTTTAAACAACCAAAAAACCTACTTTGGAGCAATTGCAGGGGTGCCACATGGCACCCAACCATTGGTCCACATGGCACCATTTAATTCGACCTCACCTTGACATGTGTTAAGCAACTATTAGCCCACGTCCAACTGTTGCGCCATCTACTTTGCTAGTTATATTGCCACATGCCACCTTTTGAGCCTACCACATCTCAACTCCAGAGACTACCACGTCATCATGTTGATGTCAACATCTATATAATTTAGTCAACATTTTCTATGAAACTTTGATCGGCCATAAATTGCGCATACAAACTCCGATTGATGTGATTCAAGCGACATTGGAATCGTTTTGACGAGCTCTTCGACATGGTGTTTTTTTCTTGAGTATTTGGAGCAATCAAATTTTTGGTGAAAAGATATCCACTTGGATTAGGAAAGGTAAGGTTGGGGAAGTCATTAAAGTTGTTGGGGATGATTCCCCCAACAATATGGGGAGTGTTGTTCCTGTTGGCCAGGGAAATGAATAGGGTGATGCTTATGAAAAGAGGGGTTAGTTGGAGTTGCTGGCTGAAACCATTGAGAATTCTAAGAAGGAGCAAGTGGATGTTAAAGTGGTTGATTTAGAGGATTTTCCTGAATCTAGAGCTTTGAAGGGAAAATACAAGGTGTGGATAGACCAACCTGATCATACGACTAACCTAACGGATGAACCCTTGAATTGGGAGAATATTAATTTGGATGTTGTGATGAGATTGGATGAGGATGGAGCGAGTAATTTCCTCTCTCTATTTAAATGGATTCTCTTGGAGGTTAAATAAATCAACCTCAAGATGAATGAGATGTAGAATCTCAATGTTTCTTTGGTAAACACTAATAAAAAGGATTGGACTATGCGTAGCAAGGTGAAAACTATGAATACTGTCCTAGATAAGGTGGCGAATTGATGCTACTAAATTGGTCAGGGATCATGAGGACAAGCTGGTTTCCTTGGAAGAAAAATTCAACAAAATTTGTGAAGATTTGAGTAAGGTGGTGCACATTAGTAATCAATCGCTCCATTCTAGTGCTCAGGGGCTCACCTTATTGAATGAAAAAGCTTGCAGGTGCATGGGGAAGCCATTGGATCTTGGTGAGAATGTGTAGGAGTTTGTTGGTGAAGGGAAAAATAATCAGATGGAAAAGAGCATCGATGAGGGGCCATGTATGAGAACCAGAAGTAAGACCAAGAAGAGGGCTGCTATTCCTACTCAGGAGCTTGACGAAGTGGAAGAGATGCATGAGAATGTGATCTCCACGAATTTAGAAGCTGCCAAAATTTTAGATTATTTATAGTAGTTTGTTGGTTGTGGGATTTTTTGGATGATTTTTTGTTGATTGTTTAGTTGTTTGTTTGTCTTTGTAACATCTTTAACAACTATGTTTTTCTTTTTGGGGGTTGTTTGTTTTCATAGTGTTTTCTTTTGCATCCTTTTCTCGATGTAAAGGGTTTCGGGGCCCCTTAAAAACCTATTTTTCCTTAATAAAAAACATAGAGAGTATAAGGTTTATGTATTAGGATTTAGGTTGTAGGGTGTAGGGTTTACGATTGACGATATAAGGCCTAAGGTTGAGGGTATATGATATGGGGTTTAGAGTTGATTGTATATGGCTGAGGGTTTATTATATAGGCCTTAAGGCCCAAGATTGAGGGGTAGGGTTTAGGGTCAAGAGGGTATACTGTATAGGGTTGAGGAATGAGGGTTTAGCCTATAGAATTTAAGGCTTAGGGTTGAGGTATAGGGTTTAGGATTGAGGGTATAGGGTATAAGGTTTAGGTTTGAGGGTTTAGGGTTTAGGGTTTAGGGTTGAGGGTTGAGGGTTTAAGTTTAGGGTTGAGGTTTTAGAGTTTAGGGTATAGAGTTGAGTATATGGTTTAGGGTTGAGAGTATAAGATTGAGTTATAAGGTTTAGATTTGAGGGTATAGGAACCTTGAGGGTTGAAGGTATAAGGTTTAGGGTAGATTGTATAAGTTTTACAACCTAGGCCTGAGAGTAGGGTTTATAGTATACGGTATATGATATAGTGTATGGGGTTTAGGGTATACCATTTAGGAGTGTATAGCGTCAAGGGTTTATCCAATAAGCTTTAGGGCCTAGGGTTGAGGGATATGGTTTAGGGTTGAGGGAATATGATATAGGGTTTAGGGTTGATTGTATATGGTTGAGGGTTTATTATATAAGACTTAGGGTCTAAAGTTTAGGGATAGGGTTTAGGGTCAAAAGGGTATATGGTATAGGGTTGAGGGTTGAAGGTTTAGCCTGTAGGATTTAAGGCTTAGGGTTAAGGGATAGGGTATAGGGTATAGGGTATACGGTTTAGGGTTGAGGGTATAGGTTTTAGGGTTAAGGGTATAGGGTATAAGGAACTTAGGGTTGAGGTTATAAGGTTTAGGGTTGATGGTATAGGGTATAGGGTATAAGGTTTAGGGTATAGGGTATAGGGTTGAGTATGGTTTATGGTTGAGAGTATAAGATTGAGTTATAAGGTTTATGTTTGAAGGTATAGGAACCTTGAGGGTTGAAGGTATAAGGTTCAGGGTAGAGTGTATAGGTTTTATGACCTAGGGTTGAGTGTAGGGTTTAGAGTATAGGGTATATGATATAGTGTATAGGTTTGAGGGTATATTGTTTAAGAGTGTATAGGGTCAAGGGTTAATCCAATAAGATTTAAGGCCTAGCATAAAGGGATATGGTTTAGGGTTGAGGGTATATGATATAAGGTTTAGGGTTGACTATATATGGTTGAGGGTTTAGTATATAGGCCTTAAGGTCCAAGGTTGAGGGATGGGGTTTAGGGTCAAGAGGGTATGTGGTATAGGGTTGAGGGTTTATCCTATATTCTTTAAGGCTTAGGGTTGAGAGATATGGTTTCGGGTTGAGGGTATTGGGTAAAGGTTTAGGGTTGAGGGTATAGGGTATAAGGTTTAGGGTTTAGGGTATAGGGTATAAGGTTTAGGGTTGAGGGTATAGGGTAGAAGGTTTAGGGTTGAGAGTATAAGATTAAGTTATAAGGTTTATGTTTGAGATTATAAGAACCTTGAGGGTTGAAGGATAAGGTTTAGGGTAGAGCATATAATTTTTACGACCTAGGGTTGAGTGTGGGGTTTAGAGTATAGGGCATATGATATAGTGTATAGGGTTTAGGGTATGTCATTTAGGAGTGTATAGGGTCGAGGGTTCATCCAATAAGCTTTAGGGCTTAGGGTTGAGGGTATATGATATAGGGTTTACGGTTGACTATATATGGTTGATAGTTTATTATATAGGCCTTAGGGTCCAAGGTTGAGGGATAGGGTTTAGGGTCAAGAGGGTATATGTTATATGGTTGAGGGTTGAGGGTTTAACCTAGATGCTTTAAGGCTTAGGGTTTAGGGATATGGTTTAGGGGTGTGGGTATATGGTATAAGGTTTAGGGTTGAGGATATGGGGTTTAGGGTTGAGGGTATGGGGTATAAGGTTTAAGGTTTAGGGTATAGGGTATAAGGTTGAGGGTATAGGGTATAAGGTTTAGGATTGATGGTATAGGGTTTAGGGTTGAAGGTATAGGGTATAAGGTTTAGGTTTCAGGGTATAGGGTTTAGGATTGGGGTTATAGGGTTAAGGGTATAGGGTATATGGTAAAGGGTTGAGTATATGGTTTAGGGTTTAACCTATTGGATTTAGTTCCTAGGATTGAGGGATAAGGTTTAGGGAACTTATGGTATAGGGTATAGGGTTTGGGGTTATGAGAATAGAGTTTAAGGTTGAGTATCACATCTCCCCCTCCATTCTCTCTATCTCATCTCTCTTTATCTCTTGCTATCTCACACATCTCTCTTTCTCTACCTCTCTTAGAATATCAAATATAATCACTTAAGATGAAAATGCAATGATAAGAAGATGCTTATAATAAAAAATCTAAAGAATTAAAAATGAAAATGCAATGATGAGATGAGTTGGATGGACATGAAGACCAGGTGACCATCTTAATACATTGAGTGTAGAGATATATGGAAGAAATAGAGAATGAATGTGCACATACAATCAATGACTAGGAAAGAGAAAAATTATGGTGATGATAAATAAGGGATGGGATGGGATTAGGTGTATTTGAAATGAAATAATTGAACTGTAATGTAGAGATCACTTAAATTGATAATGCATGTGATACTATGCACCAGGGTATGAGGAACCAAGGTGATTGTGTATCACATGCATAGGATTGACACAACAAACACACAGTTTGATCCAACATCCTACAACGCCATGAAGGGATTTGGAGGTGCCGATGTTGAAAAACCACAATCACAAGAGGATGCCCTAGTATAATATGAGATTATAATGAATCTTGGTGGCTACAACACTAGACAACCAAGAAAAAACAATCACCAAAATCCAAGACATGCCCTTGTTTCTACCTGTCAAAGCACAACATGATATGATGGATCGTGACAACCTCAAGTAGGTAGAGTAGGAAGCTCAGAAACAAAAAAATTGAAAGCACCTTAAAAATAATAAGAGATCTCAAATATCCTTTGCCATAAGGATGAAAGGTGGGTTGATGTGGTATGATATGAGGAACAAAGTATCCTATGAAGACCAAATATTATGATGGGATAGATCCTATGATTTCTACGACAAGGGATAGTCAAGATAATTAGAATTTTAAGGGGCTAATACATTTTGTTGTAGGCACCAACTTGGTGACACACGAATACAAGGACGAGAACCTAATGACCAAAATATACAAGGTATATGCACCTTGAGGGTTGAAGGTACTTAGGTTAGGGTATCTAGTGTATAGGGTTTACGACCTAGGGTTGAGTGTAGGGTTCAGGGTTGAGGGTATATGATATAAGGTATAGGGTTGAGGGTATAACATTTAGGATCAAGTGTATGGGGGATGAAGGGTTCATCCTATAGGATTCAGGGCCTAGGTTTGAGAGATATGATTTAGGGTTGAGGGTATATGATATAGGGTTTAAGGTTGAGTGTATATGGTTTAGGGTTTATTATATAGGCCTTAGGGCCCAAGGTTGAGGGATAGGGTTTAGGGTCGAGAGGGTATATGGTATAGGGTTGAGGGTTTAGCCTATAGGCTTTAGGGCCTGGGGTTGAGGGATAGGGTTTAGGGTATAAGGTTTAGGGTTGAGGGTATAGGATTTAGGGTTGAGTATATGGTTAACGGTTTAATATATTGGATTTAATCCTAGGGTTGAGGGATAAGGTTTATGGTATAGGGTATATGGTTGAGGGTTTAACCTATTGGAGTTAATTCCCTAGATATACCTCTCTTTATCTAACCTCTCTCTGCACTATCTACCTCTCTCTCTATCTCAACTTTCTATCTTCCCTTCCTACCTCTCCCCTCATCTTTCCTTATCTACATATCCCTCCCTCCCTATGTATATCTCTCCTCTCTCTATGGGGTTTAGGGTTGAGAATATAATATTGAGTGATAAGGTTTAGGTTTAAGGGTATAGGAACCTTGAGGGTTGAAGGTATAAGGTATAGGGTAGAGTGTATATGCTTTACGACCCAGGGGTAAGTGTAGGGTTTAGGATTTAGGGTAAGGTTTAGGTTTGAAAATATAGGGTATCTAGGGTTTAAGGTTATGGGTATAGTGTTTACGACCTAGGGTTGAGTGTAGGGTTTAGGGTTGAGGGTATATGATATAAGGTATAGGGTTGAGGGTATATGATATAAGGTATAGGGTTGAGGGTATAACATTTAGGATTGAGTGTATGGGGTATTAAGGGTTCATTCTATAGGCTTTAGGGCCTAGGGCTGAGGGATATGATTTAGGGTTGAGGGTATATGATATAGGGTTTAGGGTTGAGTGTATATGGTTGAGGGTTTATTATCTAGGTCTTAGGGCCCAAGGTTGATGGATAAGGTTTAGGGTCAAGCGGGTATATGGTACAGGGTTGAGGGTTTAGCCTATAGGCTTTAGGGCCTAGGGGTGAGGGATATGGTTTAGGATTGAGGGTATAGGACTGTATAAGGTTTTGTGTTAAGGGTATAGGGTTTATGGTTGAGTGTATGGTTAAGGGTTAACCTATTGGATTTAGTTCTTAAGGTTGAGGGATAAGGTTTACGTTATAGAATATATGGTTAAGGGTTTAACCTATTGGCTTTAATTCCCTAGATCTTCCTCTCTTTATCTAAGCTCTCTCTCTCTGCACGATCTGCCTCTCTCTCTCTATGTCAAATTTATATCTATCTCCCCTTCCTACCTCTCCGCTCATCCCTCCTTATCTACCTCTCCCTCCCTCCGTGTGTATATCTCTCCTATTTCTATATAGGGTTTAGGGTTGAGAGTATAAGATTGAGTGATAAGGTTTAGGTTTAGGGTATAGGAACCTTGAGGATTGAACGTATAAGGTCTAGGGTAGAGTGTTTAGTCTTTACGACCTAGGGCTAAGTGTAGGGTTTAGGGTTGAGGGATAAGGTTTAGGGTTGATGATATAGGGTATCTAGGATTTAAGGTTATGGGTATAGAGTTTATAGTTAAGTGTATAGGTGTTAGGGTTAAGTGCACAGGGTTTTGGTAAGTGAAATCCATCATAAACCCAAAACTAAGAAAAACATGTAAAGTTAAAAGCAATACATCGTTAAAACTCAAAACTAAATAAAGCACGCATGTGTTTTTTAAGTTAAAATTACACACATTTTTTAAAGGTAAATGCATCATTAAAACTCAAAACTTAAAAGCCATGTACGTGTTTTATTAAGTTAAAAGCACGTACGTGTTTTGTAAAGTTAAAATCACGTATGCATTTTGTGAATTTAAAAGAATGAGGTCATCGCCAAATTGGAAATTAGCCAGGGGTGTGAGGAGAGAAATGTTGGAGTGACACGTACGCGAGGTGTTGGATAATCTGCAATCATTACAAAGAAATGGCAGTGGCAATTATCGGTACCCAACACCCTATCAATCACCATCACTTCTCAACTATAAGGTAAGAAAATGGTGGTGGAAATTATCGATACCCAACACCCTATGAATCACCATCGCTGCTCGACATGGAAATCCTCTGCACTAAGAAGATTGATCATAGGATCAACATGGAAAGCCTGCGACATTAGTGGTCGGTTATGCTGTGTAATCATCACCATGGTGAATATGCACACTATAGTGGAGTACTGATGGTGAAGCATGGCCAAATTTCTAGTTTGGCGATGACCTCATGCTCATCCAATCATGCAACTATTCTTCTTGAGGTTGACAGAGCTGCATGTTCGGGTACCTTCACAGACAAATTAACACTAATACAGATGTGGAAGGGCTGTTAGCATTGATCGAGATAGGAGGGACAAGCATGTATGTTTTCTAAATCCTGAAAGATATGAACAATTTGAAGATGTGTTAAGTCCAGTATTCATAGAAAATCCATCGCCTTTCACACATAATGATTTGTTGTTTCGTACTACCTGGCTTGTTGAGACAACTTTAGCATAGCATAAATAAGGAGGGAAAGAGGTTTAAGGGGC
Organism: Sequoiadendron giganteum; assembly: GCA_007115665.2. NCBI lineage: Eukaryota > Viridiplantae > Streptophyta > Pinopsida > Cupressales > Cupressaceae > Sequoiadendron > Sequoiadendron giganteum. Next base: position 597,701,523 of record CM021109.1, read on the forward strand.
ATCAAAATGGCTCTTCACTTTAGTGTTTTGTGCAAGTGAGGCCTTCAAGAGTCATGCAAACAAGTTGGAAGATTATTTAGCTTGCTCAAAGAAGCCGTGAGGGATGTTGTAATACAAATCGTTGGTTTGTCAACCTGGACGGGTGGTCATGTCCACGATGACATGGTATATAAGTGTTTCTGTGCAACAAAGGTGAAGATAATGGGCTCCCACCAGTGGGGTATTCATTTTACTAGAAACCTGGTTGCTCTGACCAATAGAGACACAATTATGTGTACTTTGGAAGGCATCCCTATTTCACCCGGGTGTAATTTTGTGGGCAGTTTTTTTGGATGTTGGTGTTGTTGTGAGAGGTGGGATTGCTAAGATGGATTTGAGTTTGTATAGGTATGGGGTAGAGGGGAATGATATGAAGGCTTTTGAGAAATTCTTGAGCACTAATGGAGATTTAATCTCCACTTCTAACATAGCTCGGTGTGGGGAATGTACTGAAGGTCTAAGGTTCATCATGCACAAGTATTTGTAAAATATCTCTTCATAATAGTTACTACAAATATTAGAAACATTATTATATTTGCCATGTATCTTATTATTGGATGGAATGAATTTGTAGATTTCTAAATAATATTTTTTTTAAAAATAAAATAAAATAAATAAATATAATTTATGATATAATATAATATATATTATAATAAATTAGAGAATATAATATAATATAATAATATGATATAATATTATACTAATATCATATTATATTACATTAATATAGTATAATATTAATATAATATAATATTAATATAGTATAATATTCATTAAAACTTGCAGATATTTTTCTTTTATAAAAACGTGTGCACGTTTTGTATTCAAATAATGTACTCGAGTTATAGCTCAAATTTTTTGAGTCATAACAGATCACGTTATTTGAATTTTTTCAAAACAAAAACGTGTTTGGATCATTTTTGGGTATTTGGCCACTTTTTTGTGCCCCATCTTGGTGCACATGCCCCCCTCTCTCTATTTGTTTCTGTCTCTCACCTCTCTCTCCCCCTCCCTCTCACCTTCCCTCTCTACTCTCTATCTCCCCTCTCCCTCCATCATTCCCTACCACTCTTTCTCTACACCTCTCTATCTCACCTCTCTCTCCCTCCTCTACTCCCCTCCCCTCTCTCTATCTATCTCTCTCTCCCTCCTTCCCTCTCTACTCTCTATCTCACCATTCTCTCTCTCACTCTCTCCTTCCCTCTCTACTTCTCTCTATCTCACCATTGAGTTCTTCCTCTTGCTTTGTCATTTCCTCTTCCCCCCCTCTCTCTACTTCTCTCTATCTCACCTATTCCTCTCTACCTCTCCCTCCCTCCCCTCTTTCTCCCACTCTCCCTCCTTATCTCTCTCTCTACTTATCTCTATCTCACCTTTCCCTCTCTACCTCTCCCTCATACCTCTCTTCTCCCTCTCTCCCTCCCTCTTTCTCAGTCTCTCCATCCCTCTCTACTTCTCTCTATCTCATCTATCCCTCTTTACCTCTACCTCCCTCCCCCCTCTCTCTCCCACCCTACCTCCTTCCCTTTGTCTCTACTCTCTATCTCACCTATCCCTCTCTATCTCTCCCTCCTTCCCCCTTCCCTCCTACCTACCTCCTCCCTCTCTCTCTCCCTCTTTCTCGATCTCTCCTTCCCTCTCTACTTCTATCTATCTCACCACTCTCTCTCCATCCATCCATCTCTCTCTCCTTCCCTCTCTCTCTCCTTCCCTATCTACTCTCCATCTCACTTCTCTCTCTCTATTTCTCTTTATCTTTCTCTCACCTCTCTCCCTCCTTCCCTACCTCTCCCTCCCTCTCTCCTTCCCTCTCTACTCTCTATCTCTCCTCTCCCTATCTCTACCTACCTCTCCCTCCATCACTCCCTACCACTCTCTCTCTACACTTCTTTATCTCACAGGTCTCTCTCCCTCATTCCCTCTCTACTTCTCTATATCTCTCCTCCACCTCTCTCTACCTCTCCATCCATCCCCCTCTATCTCTCCTCTCCCTCTCTCTACCTACCTCTGCCTCCCTCCCTCTCCCTTTCTCTCCCTCTACCTACCTCTCCCTCCATCACTCCCTACCACACACACTCTCTCTACACCTCTCTATCCCACC